>JAJSOF020000023.1:18930377-19530377 GCA_025594305.2 Periplaneta americana | reverse complement strand
GATCCATAAAATAATAAATCCTTCATTAACTGCAATGTCTAGACTCTAGAGTTCCTTTATAATGAGAGTTGAGACGTTGACCCCAACAATAATTAAAATATGTAATGATTTGATAGCGCTGAAAATGGAAAAACAAAACTCTTACGAGAAGTAAAACCATATACCTATATTATATTATATACAAATATTAAACGAATTCGATACTTAATTTTATAATGTATTATATTATTTTATAATATAATGTATTATATCTGAAATATAAAATATTATTATTACAACTAGTTTGTCACTGAGAAATAAGGAAAAGCTGTTAACTTGAATTTATTTGAAGCAAAGCGTTACTGGATTATGCAAGAAGGTAGGCGATGTTTGGATCCTGTGCCTTAACTCTATTCTCAATTATTATCTTAGCGTATGCTCGATTACACTACCTCTAGCGCTTGAAAGTGGAACTAGCCGCTGGCGCACAGAGAAACAAAACACAGGAAAATTCGCTCAGTGTCCATTCTTTATAATCCCTATTCGCTGTTAAGGCCTTCTCTTACACTCAACCAGAATTAAAACTTGCTTACACATTTGAACATAAAACTTGATCAGAATTAAGTAATTACATACTGATTATATAATGAGATCAAAAGACGTAGTCACATAAAATTTACCTCATAAAATAAAAATAAACATAGTGAAATACATATTAATTTGTTAGAATCAAATGCTAATCACATAAAAACAGAAGCCGATAATTCAATAAAAAAAGAAAAATGTACACAGTAGAAATAAAAATAAACACATTAGTATACATATTAATATTATATTACAATTAAGTAGGACTTACATAATTAAATCAGAAACCGACAATTGAATAAAATGTACACAAAAAATTGATTAATAATAAAAAACAACAGCACAGTGGGATACATATTGGCGTTAAGTGATAAATAAACCCGATTTAGATAATAAAAATAAACAAAAAAATTATAATAGGCCTAAATACAGTGGAACACATTTGCAACACGTTAGGTCTGGCAACTCATCATAAGATATTTTTCTAATTTACATTTAAAGGAAATTAAAGTTCGGCAGCCCTTGACTTCAGGCGGCAGAGAATTCCAGTGACGAGAAGTAGCAACAGTGAAAGATGAAGAATAAAGAGATGATGTGTGCAGTGGTATTTCTAGCGTGTTATCATTTTGTGACCGAGTATTTAAGTTATGATACTGAGAAAGACTATGGAATCGGACAGATAAGTAAGAGGGAGTAGATGTGCAAGACAGATATAAAATTAAATTGAAAGTTAGTGGAAGAAAATAAAAATATAAACCAAATAATAAGAACACAAGGAAAGTCCGACTAAGCTACCTAGAATCGTTTTTCTTTTAGTAGATTATTTTACGACGCTTTATCAACATTGAGCGTTAAAATTTATACTCCTCGACAGGTCCATAAACCGTAGACTCAGACTAGAGGCTCTTAACTCCTGTGTATTCCCGGTGCTAACATACGGTTGCCAAACCTGGGCCCTCACAGAGAGGCAAAAGATGAACATCGAAATATGCCAAAGGAAAATGGAGAGGAAGATAGTTGGCGTTTCACTGAAAGACAAGGTCTCCAACACAGCACTGCAGAAAATTACAGCTTCTGAGAACATCACAGAAAAAGCCCTCATAACGAAGTGGAAGTGGGGTGGTCATGTAGCAAGGCAGCAACAAGGCAGATGGGCGCGAGAAACCACCATGTGGGACCCGTACATAGGAAGGAGAACACGAGGCAGGCCAAGAAGAAGATGAGCAGATACATTCAAGCAGCAGCTGGGAGGGAACTGGTCAACCATCGCCCGCAACAGGAACGAGTGGAGACAGATAGTGAACAAACTCATATAGATTTAAACTTTGACAAACTCTAGTGTATCTCACATAGTGAATGTGAATGTAAATATTGTTCACGTGAAATAGCTCATCATGTGAACCACACCAACCGAGCTTCCCCTCCTGTAGGAGTCCCTAGCCCTTCATGGGACACAGTGGCTTCATTCATTCATTCGTTCATTCATTCATTCATTCATTCATTATCAATGAGATGAAGGTGACAATGCCGGTGAAATGAGTCCGGGGTTCAGCACCGAAAGTTACCCAGTATTTGCTCATATTGGGTTGAGGGTAAACCACGGGAAAACGTCAGCCAGATAACTTGCTCCACCGGGAATCGAACCCGAGCCACGTGGTTTCGCGACCAGACGCGCTAACCGTTACACCACAGGTGTGGACCCTAGAATCTTGATAACACAAATAATGTGCCAGTTCAAATGTTCTTGGAGCATATAGTTTGCGTCGTAGATTTAGACTACGACACGTAAAATAAGTCTGTGTCTGAAAGAGGATTCCATATTAAGCGCCGTTAACTAAAATATTTCTACAACAATTAATTCCATGCCTAATTAAATATACTTGAACATAGTTCCTAAAGGAAATGATTGCTGTGTAAATAAGAAAAATTCATTTTTAGAGTAAAAATCATGTGACCATAGATATTTTTTGAGATCACATTTAAATTGTTTTTTTTTTTTATTGCCGAAGACAAATTTTATTTATAAGACAGATAACAATAGTCTACATTTTGAAACTTTTTTCTGTTGTTTTGTATCTGATATGCGAATTCGAAATTAATCTTCAGTTTCTTCTAACACGTCAGTTTTTCATAACAATAATATAAATGTGAATAGACTAAGTGCTAAAAAAAATAATTAATATCCATAAATGAAGTTGTAGCTTTGTGAAATATCATGAAAAATATTTTCAACAAGCATTTCGTGAGAAAAAACTAGGCTACAATTTCCTGTTAACCATTAACAATCACATTCATAATCTTAACTCAATATTACACTTCAAAATTTCCTCCTTCTTGATTTCCTTAATTATTCCAGCAATCAGTTTCCACTACACTTCCCTTGATAACTCATTTCCTTTTTTTTTATATCTTGGTGAAATCTTTGACCTTGATCCTCACTAAAGTATCCTAAATTATCAGGAAAACTGTTCAGCAAAACCCCTATTCTTTACTGTGTTAAATAAAAACATTTATCCAATCATAGTATACACCCATTACCGATTGTTCTGTATGGTTGTGAAACTTGGACTCTCACTTTGAGAGAGGAACTGAGATTAAGTGTTTTTGAGAATAAGGTTCTTAGGAAAATATTTGGGGCTAAGAGGGGTGAAGTTACACAACGCAGAACTGCATGCATTGTATTCTTCACCTGACATAATTAGGTACATTAAATCCAGTCGTTTGAGATGGGCAGGGCATGCAGCACGTATGGATAAATCCAGAAATGTATATAAGGCGTTAGTTGGAAGACCTGAGGGGAAAAGACCGAGACGTAGATGGGGGGATAATATTAAAATGGATTTGATTGAGTTGGGATATGATGGTAGGGACTGGATTAATCTTGCTCAGGATAAGGACCGATAGCGGGCTTATGTGAGGGCGGCAATGAACGTACGGATTCTCTAAAAGCCATTTGTAAGTAAGTAGCACTTGATGTGCAGCCCTATAATATGTGAGGAAGTACATAGATAGGCCTAGTTAACTTACGTATATTGAATGGCAGTTTACTAGCTTTAAATCTAGAACTCCTGCAGTCAACTGGTGCATTTAGTTTATATTGAAGTAATAGTATTTTTGCTTGTTAAGTATGAGAAATTTTTAGGTAAATTGTTTATTGTTGGTGATGTATGTTTTATGTAGACATATATTAATGACATCAATAATAGCAGTGACTCTATAATAGAACCTTGAAGGACACCATGTTTCATAAAATCTAATTTTGCAGTATTTTTTATTATTAGTTTTATAAATTATCTCAGCTTTTTGGTTTCTGTCTTTGGATTTGCGATGTAAGAAATTTTACCTTCACCGGGCTTGAAATCCCGCTGTCCAAACCTGAAATCTGTGGTTCTACTGACAAAGCGGATTTTGCTTCAGACTATAGTAGTTGGATGTAAAATTAAGAGGAAAGAAAGCTTTGAGTGACTGTTGTAGACTCCAGCATGGAGTTGAACATGAAAAGAACAAATACGACTAAAACAAAAGTAATGAATGAACATAGAGATGATGGGAGAAAGAGCGGTATATAAAATTAAAAGAAAAAAAAATGGACAGAAGAATTTGTCTGTAATGGAACAAAAGTAGGGAAATGAAAAAAAAAAAAAATGAAGAAAGGAATGTGTGTAGCCGCAGGAAGGAAATACCGTTTTGAGTTCTTGATGTTTGAATGCCTTGCTGGAAAAAAAGAAATCGTCTGATTATTCTTTGGTAATTGGGAGAGCACCGCACCGGTGGTATTGTGGGAAATGTGTACAATTTACTGCAGTCGGGAAGCAACTTTGCCTGAAGCTGACCCAGTTATGGACTAAATCTCTGAATGGAAACGTCTCCGCTGGCTTTTCAACCGGAACGGAAGACGGCACGCACTTCCCCGCGAGCTTCGGGCTTGAAAATAGTGCCATTTGTCACTGGCTTATTGCATTACGCCACGACTCCGAGCAAAGTGGTGCAGTAACATAACATCCCAACTGGTACTATGTTACTAATAATAATAATAATAATAATAATAATAATAATAATAATAATAATACTTACTTATTTACTTACTGGCTTTTAAGCAACCCGGAGGTTCATTGCCGCCCTCACATAAGCCCGCCATCGGTCCCTATCCTGTGCAAATCCAGTCCCTATCATCATATCCCACCTCCCTCAAATCCATTTTAATATTATCCTCCCATCTACGTCTCGGCCTCCCCAAAGGTCTTTTTCCTTCCGGCCTCCCGACTAACACTCTATATGCATTCCTCGATTCGCCCATACGTGCTACATGCCCTGCCCATCGCAAACTTCTGGATATAATGTTCCTAATTATGTCAGGTGAAGAATACAACGCGTGCAGTTCTGCGTTGTGTAACTTTCTCCATTCTCCTGTAACTTCATCCCTCTTAGCCCCAAATATTTTCCTAAGCACCTTATTCTCAAACACCCTTAACCTATGTTCCTTTCTCAGAGTGAGAGTCCAAGTTTCACAACCATACAGAACAACCGGTAATATAACTGTTTTATAAATTCTAACTTTCAGATTTTTGGACAGGAGACTAGATGGTAAAAGCTTCTCAAGCGAATAATAACACGCATTTCCCATATTTATTCTGTGTTTAATTTCCTCCCGAGTGTCATTTATATTTGTTACTGTTGCTCCAAGATATTTGAATTTTTCCACCCCTTCGACGGATAAATCTCCAATTTTTATATTTCCATTTCGTACAATATTCTGGTCACGAGACATAACCATATACTTCGTCTTTTCAGGATTTACTTCCAAACCGATCAATAATAATAATAATAATAATAATAATAATAATAATAATAATAATACTTACTTACAAATGGCTTTTAAGGAACCCGAAGGTTCATTGCCGCCCTCACATAAGCCCGCCAGCGGTCCCTATCCTGTGCAAGATTCATCCAGTCTCTATCATCATACCCCACCTCCCTCAAATCCATTTTAATATTATCCTCCCATCTACGTCTCGGCCTCCCTAAAGGTCTTTTTCCCTCCGGTCTCCCAACTAACACTCTATATGCATTTCTGGATTCGCCCATACGTGCTACATGCCCTGCCCATCTCAAACGTCTCGATTTTATGTTCCTAATTATGTCAGGTGAAGAATACAATGCGTGCAGTTCTGTGTTGTGTAACTTTCTCCATTCTCCTGTAACTTCATCCCTCTTAGCCCCAAATATTTTCCTAAGCGCGTTATTTTCAAACACCCTTAACCTATGTTCCTTTCTCAGAGTGAGAGTCCAAATTTCACAACCATACAGAACAACCGGTAATATAACTGTTTTATAAATTCTAACTTTCAGATTTTTGGACAGGAGACTAGATGATAAAAGCTTCTCAAGCGAATAATAACACACATTTCCCATATTTATTCTGTGTTTCATTTCCTCCCGAGTGTCATTTATATTTGTTACTGTTGCTCCAAGATATTTGAATTTTTCCACCCCTTCGACGGATAAATCTCCAATTTTTATATTTCCATTTCGTACAATATTCTGGTCACCAGACATAACCATATACTTCGTCTTTTCAGGATTTACTTCCAAACCGATCAATAATAATAATAATAATAATAATAATAATAATAATAATAATAATAGTTTATATAACACTGGTCTACAAAAATAAACTTTTTGTCTGCTACTGAGGAAATTTGAAGTGTTCTATACTGAAACTGATGCGCTGATTCCAGAGCTGTAATCAGATTTATCATAGCACGTCTTAACCTTACTACTTAGTACATAGGCCTACTTGTATCGTAAAGTCAGAGATCTAAATTGAGTTTAGGTTATATGTTTTTTGTAAATTGTTATATTATATTATTTTAAATACAATACAATAGACACTTACAATATGTAGTAAGCACTAAAAACTCTGTTAAAAGTGCTTTAGAACTTTGCTTTTCCGCTTATATTGGCATGTGGTTGATCACTGTAGGAACCAGCAGAAATTACCCATCATGCTCGGACCGTATTGACCCTGGTACCTGAATTTCATCGTTGATATGTCCTGATGAAACCTCTTACCATGTTCGTCACTTAAGCGACGAGATTTGATGTAAAAAAAAATGTCAAGAAAGTGCGTTTTTAAAGACATGCAACAACCTAGATTCTGAAATGCTCTAAGCATGTTATAGGCCTATTCTAGCTCAGCATAATTATCAGCGCGATAATTTCCTGAAAACCTAGTTGACACTAGTACAAATGTGTCCCAAGCTTCGAGTTCAAGAGCACTCTGACCTGAACGTAATGTAACACATCATAATTTTATAATTAAAAATGAAAAATATTATTTTAAAATTGTGACGTGATAGAAAAAAAAACGGACTTCAGATCTGTAATTAGCACACTCAAATTAGGGTTGGTACACTTTTTTTTGTTCAATAACAAAAATCACAATGAAATAAATAAAATGGATCTATCTCACCTTCATTCGAGAAGTTATCATGGCTTAAGTTACATGAGAGGAGAAATCTGCACTAGCTTTCTCTCTTACAACGCGATAACACGCTAGAAATTCCACTTCACACATTATTATTATTATTATTATTATTATTATTATTATTATTATTATTATTATTATTTATGAAAATGTAAAAATTAAAAGTGTTATTATTTTAAATTTGTGATGTGATTAAAAAAACGGACTTCTGATTTGTAATCAGCACACTTAAATTAGGGTTGGTACACTTGTTTTTGTTTAGTAGCAAAATTACAATAAAATAAATAAAATTGATCTAAATGTATCAAAAATATAAAAATTAAAATTGTTATTATTTTAAAATTGTGATAGAAAAAAAAACGGACTTCAGATCTATAATCAGCAGACTCAAATTACGGTTGACAGACTGACTGTTGTTCATTAGTAAAATCACTATAGACCAGTGTAATGGATACCTGTAATACCGATTGGGCTGTACAACATGACGTGCAGTTCCGATTTTTGCCACCATTGGCTTTAACATTCGCTTACAAATTTCATTAGTCTTTCGAACATACACATTCAGTTGGAGGTTTTTATGTGTCATTTGTCTATGGTCAGTACTACATATTTGCCTCTTTTAATCCCAAGGAAATTCACAATGTATTTCTTTGTGTTAGAATCTGAGCAAACTCCTAGGCCATAATGCGGCAGTAAGATTAAATAAATGGAAAAAATCCATGATCCCATCGGGACTGGAACTCGGGACAATTCAGCTTGCAGCGCAAGATCTTAACCGATATACCGCGCAAACCCATGATCTGAAACTCCTAAGGAAACATTGAAAGAGTTTTAGTAAAATTTTGCTTCGAGAATTACTCGAATGTCACAAATATTAACCCAGCTTGCCACACTGTACATAGGCTATTCGTCAACGATGATAATGATGATGATGACGATGATGATAAGATAATATTAATAAATTCAGCAGAACGCTCAGCCATTCCGAGTGGAATGGATCCACATTTATGATTTATTCCTTTAGAATTTCCCCTCGCCACGTGTAATTCTTCCACCCCTTTAATTTAGGGAAGAAAATGGGGACTCAGACTGAATCAGCAATTTTTTTGTCTCGTCATTAAGAGAAAATGATTAAAGGTTTGAAATGATAAGGGTTGAGCATTGACTCTAGTGGGTTAGCTTAGACGTTATTTGATTTTACAGTTTGAAAACGCGTATCTTCGCATTAGACGAGTAACTGAGCTACGGCTGGATATATAGACAACACCGGCATATTTTTATGGAGTGGTCACTATTCCCGTTCGACTTGATGTATGATATTTGAAGTGACAAGAAAGCCGAATGTGTTTACTGTTATGAATGTTAATTTACTAGGGGAGGTACGCAAAAATTTCTTTAGACTATCCTATTACGATATTCAGAAACGTAACGATATTGAGTTTAGTGTGTATTGTGTAATTCAGTGACGATATATACGATCAAAACCAGCACCAATATCATCACTATCACCACCACCACCGCCACTACTACTACCAACATAATGTCATAACTATCACCTTCACCATCACCGCCACTTCCATTACCTACATTACCACCATCACCATTACCTACATTATCTCTTCCACGATCACTTTCATTATCAACACCTCTACCATCACCTGCATCACTACCTCCACCATTATCAACATTATATTTTCCACCGTCATCTTCATTATTACCTACATTACTACCTTCATCACCACCTCTACAGTCACCTACATTAGGACCACCTCCACCTTTACCTACATTATCTTTTCGACTCTCACCTTCATTATCAACACCTCTACCATCACCTACATTACCACCTTTATCACTACCTCTACCATCACCTACATTACGACCTCCACCTTCACCTACAATATGTCCTCCACCATCACTTTCATTATCAACACCTCTATCATAACCTACATTACCACTCTTCATTACCAGCTCTACCATCACCTACATTATCTCCTCCACCATCACTTTCATTATCACCACCTCTATTGTTACCTACATTGCCACCTCTACCGTGACCTACATGAACACCTCCACCTCCACATTATCTCCTTCACCATCAACTTCATTATCACCCCTCTACCATGACGTACATTATCACCTCCACCTTTACCTGCATTATATTCTCAACTATCACCTTCATTATTATCACCTCTACCATCACCTACATTATTACCTTCATCACCATCTCTACAATCGCCTACATTACCACCTCCACCTTTACCTACATTATATTCTCAACTATCACCTTCATTATCCTCACCTCTACCATCACCTATATTACTATCTTCATCACCACCTCTACCATCACCTACACTACCACCTCCACTTTTACCTACATCATCTCCTCCACTATCACCATCATTATCACCACCTCTATCATCACCTACATTACCACCTTCATCATCACCTCTACCATCACCTACATTACCACCTTCACCTTTACCTACTTTATCTTCTCCACTATCACCTCATTATCATCACCTACATTACCACCTTCATCTTTACCTACATTATCTTCTCCACTATCACCATCATTATCACTACCTCTATCGTCACCTACATTACCATCTTCATCATCACCTCTACCATCACCTACATTACCACCTTCACCTTTACCTACATTATCTTCTCCACTATCACCATCATTATCACCACCTCTATCATCACCTACATTACCACCAACATCACCTTTACCATCACCTTAACCTAGATGTTGATACAGCGTCGTAAAATAACCCAATAAAATAAATAAAAATAAAATAAAACCATCACCTACATTACCAACTTCACCTTTATGTACATTATCTTCTCCACTATCACCTCATTATCATCACCTCTATCATCACCTACATTATAACTTTCACCTTTACCTGCATTATCTTCTCCACTATCACCTCATTATCATCACCTATACCATCACCTACATTACCACCTTCACCTTTACCTACATTATCTTCTCCACTATCACCTCATTATCAACACTTATACCATCATCTATATTATCTTCTCTACCAAAACCTTCATTATCACCACATCTACTGTCACCTACGTCACAACTTCCAACTTTACCTACACTATCTCTTCCATTATCACCTTCATTATCACTACCTCTACCGTCACCTACGTTTTCGCTTCCACAATTACCTACATTATCTTTTCCACCATCATCTTTATTATCATCACCTTTACTATAATCTACATTATCATCTTCACCATCACCGCCTCTACCATGACACTACCACCTTCACCACCACTGCCACTACCATCACCTATATCACGATTTTCACCATCACCATTTTTGCCATCACCTACATCACCACCTAAACTATTATTTCCTTCACCTTCAGACCTCTAACACAACCTACATCACCTTCGTCATCACCTAGATTCCAACTCTACCGTGACCTACATTACACCTCTATAGTAACATTAGACGAACAAAATAGTTTCATCCATCTACTGTAGTTCAAAATGAAGGAAAATATCTGTAGGCTATCCACTTTCTCGCCGTGTTCGAAGCCAGGATCTTTGTAGCCCGAAACTCTACCATTCGTTTTATTTCATCAGGGACTTTCGCGCGTGTGTGCTAAAAGCCTCAGCGATAAGTTTAAGCAAATATATCTTCGTTTAAATGTGTAGCAAATATTTTATAGGTGCGACTTTGTGTTTAGTTGATCCTGAATTAATTAAGAGAGGGAATTTGGAAGTGGAGGCGAGGGATTACACGACATCATAAAAGCGGTAAGTACGGTATCCTTTACGCGGTGTCGTCATTGTCAAGATGTGACGGCCCCTTGTTCCATGCTCACACAACTTAGGGATTCTGCGCTGTGTTTGTACCAGTGTGTCAACTTCTGTGAAATGGACAGTGTGAGTCTCTCGAGCCGGAAAACGAATTTACACGGCGTTGTAAACGTTTTTTCCTTCCTTCGCATGTGTTTTTTTAATTCTCTATTTGCAAGTGTTTACCTGAAATGTCACACTTTAAATCTAATTCACGGAAAGGGATGGGGGCGAACAGAGGGATGGATAGAGTGGGGCAGATCATTTAAATTAACTCAGTACGGAGCTGTACCACTTAATAACGGTGTTCTCAAGCTTGGAAAATCGGCCCTGGTAGCAGTAATTAAATGAAGACAGGAAGAACGGGCCCTGGGGTCGCCTACTATTCATAAAAAAGAGAATAATATCACTACGACTTAGACATATCGTGGGAATAGAATCCGAAATTTTAATTAATTCTGCTCTATGTTTTTTTCTCTCTCCCCTTCCCCATTTTTTTAATGAAGGTGGTCGACCACTTGGATAGCTCTGTTCACTCCCCCACTTTCTCCCTCTCCCTCCCTCCCCTCCCACCACCCTCTCACCACACAAATATATATCTCTCACTCCCCTATAAGTACCCCCCATCTTTATCCAGCTGTGTTAATATTCATGACCAGAGAAGCCATTGTTCTCGCGTGTTACGTCACAGCTAGATTAATTCACCCCCGGCTGGATTTCATTGGCTTTTAGATCCTGGGTCTAGCTCAGGGGTATCTAAATGCATTTTGTTGTGAAAGTTTTCCACGGAGCTATTTTTTTAAACCACGTGTAGTTCGTTATCTTACCAATGATCACCTAAACCATGCAATTATCTCCAGAACGAGGGGTTGCTTATTTACAGATAATAACTTAATTCGTAAAGTACCCCCTTTGGAAACCACAAGAATAAACGAGGTTAAGGTTAATTTTTATAATGGTAATTGTTAGGGGAAAGTAAATTATCTATTATTATTATTGTTATTATTATTATTATTATTATTATTATTATTATTATTATTATTATTATTATAACATTGAATAACGTTATTATTATTATTCGACGGTTACTATTGGGTGTTCAGTTCAAAGTGTGTCATGGCTCGTTGTATGTCGTCATGTGGCTAGTCGATGAGCCTAGAGAATTCAATCTTCCTACACTTCCGCAGAGGTGTATTACTTATGTGCCAGAGAAGTTGCCTAGCAAGTACGACGTTCATTCAGAAGAGTACTTACAGATACATACGGTAACGCCGGTAGTGTCAGGAATGTGAACTGTTTCGAAACATGTACTGAAGTGAGTTTTTTCTTACTGTCGGGATATGTGGAGAGGGTTAAGACGATTACTTACGTATTTGTTGACATTAACTTGGACGGTCAACATGGACACGGAGCATTTGATTTGTATTGTGGAATGTTGCCGTACGCAACCGATGATAACAAATATCCTGCGTACGACTTGCCCGCGGAAAACACAGTTCGAAAGAGGTTATGGTAGCACACAGACCGTACAGACCGCCATCTGTTGCTACGACGTTCAGGTTATACCGTAGGCACACGTTCTCAAGTTCAGATTGAATGCCTTGATTAATAGGCAACTTCTCTGACACAAAAGCTGAAACTCGCTTCAGATCGCTGACTCATCAACAGTGACGTCATGATACACTTTGAAATGAACACCCAGTAGTATGAAACGAACAGATTTTCGCATAACATTGATGCAACTTAATTCTTTGGATGATGATAACCAGAGCTAGGAAGTTCGTACCAAATCAATAGATTAGGTTGAGTACAGCGGGGAGTATAGATATCAAATGCAGTTGCGAGCGTCGTTAAATCAAACATAACATATTTTATTTTCTATAGTAAAGCCTGATTATTTGAAGCTATCTACTTGTTCCACTGCTTAAGGTCGAATTCGTACGTTTACTTTCTTTATTTTTCTTCGTATTTAACGTTATTCAACGCTAAGCCTGGAACCGAGTTTCCTTTTTTTAAATATTGTTGGAAGAGGTCCACTAAATAATGCGTTGTTGATGCTATTGCGTTTGTGTTTGAGGTTCTCAAATTGGTATTCATGCTATTAACAATATGCATTAGAGAGCATTATAAGGCCGGTTGTCAACACGAAGCCTTGTATTGTGCTGTGTTGCAGTCATCTCTAGAACCAGCAGCTTTTTAATTAACAGACAGTGAATTAATTGCTGGGTTATTCTTACTGAAACTTTGGGGACGAGCGAGAGTTGTAACAAATTTTGGTGTTGCCACAGAAGAACATTTTTGCATATTCCACCGTGTACTGGTACTGTATGGGCTATTCCATATGAAATCGATCAGTAAAAAACCTCGTATTTTTTCATACTCTAATTTTTTCCCCTACTTATACAAGGTGCTGAGGGGAGTGCATTTGCAAAAATATACTATCGAAAGTCAAACGGTTTTCGTACTATTGAACGATAAATTTAGCGTATTTTATAAAAACAAGCCTCTTTCAGCGCTCGGAACTCTGGAACCATTTACTGCAGAACATTGAACGAGAGCTCATTTTGAAGCTGACATTTGGTAGGTTATGATAAGAAGTAATCCTTATTTTTATTGTACACAGAGAGACAGATAAACTGTTTTACTTGCTTTTAGGCTTTTTGGCCATTTGTAAAAGTGTAAAAAAATACTGAGAAAAAAAAATTGTATTATTAAGAGGGATTCGGTATTGTTTACTTAATGGTACGGAAATAAGTTTCGAGGGTATTAAATAAATTATTTTCAGACGCCTAGACTTGAACGCACGCACTGGCCGAGAGCTGAAGATAAGCGAGCGTTGGGCGTCATTTTACTCCTGTGTTTATGAAAACCTGTGATAAAGCTAGCACAGCCATGACTGCTAGACGACACATCACGTGTTTGTCTCCTGGCCTTGCTTGTCTCGGGGCTAGCTTATTTATTTATTTTATTAGGTTATTTTACGAAGCTGTATCAACATCTAAGGTTATTTAGCGTCTGAATGAGATGAAGGTGATAATGACGGTGAAATGAATCCGAGGTCCAGCACCGAAAGTTACCCAGCATTTGCTCATATTGGGTTGAGGGAAAACCCCGGAAAAAACTTGCCCCGACCGGGATTCGAACCCGGGCCACCTGTTTTCACGGCCAGACGCGTTGACCGTTACTCCACAGGTGTGGACTCGGGGTTAGCTCCCGTCTCACAGTCAGCTGGTTACTTCACGCGCGTACTATTTATTTTATTTATTTGATATTTTCAATACTTTCTTATCAACATACCATCAGTAAAAAATATGTGTTTATTTGTACTTTTAATGCGGACTCCAACTATATATTTTTAAAATATTTTTTCCTAGCCAAAGGCGTCTTAATGGGGAAAAATCTAAATTTCTCCATTTCCATAAAAAGTAAGAAAATCTGTTTATATGTCAATATAAACTTTAATTTCTCAGCATCAAAATAAACCATGATTTTGGTCATTGGGTGAAAGGGTTTCGGAGCTACAACAGTTTAAAGTTGCTAATTTTATGAAAATACGATAAATTTAAATATTTTAAATTTAAACACTATGAAGTTCTGATGCCTCAAACTTAGCATAAAGCATTGTATCACAGTTTTCTACGTACAAAAAAAGTTTCATTGTATTTAGAAATTGTAATATCAATTTTCTCTATATTTCGGTCGATTTGAGATGGAATAGCCCATATGTAGACCTACTGATCGCCATTCACAAGAGCTGAACGTGTCACTAAAGGGACAAGAGGAGGAAATACTAGGCTTAGGCGTTGCAGGGGGGCAGAAGCCGCACATTTCTGCATCATAGCCGGTACTAATCAACCTGCAAATATTGTTTGTCACTTCTCAGTTCATTAGGCCAGGCTTCGGTTAACGTTCCATTCAGTCCGTGGTTAACATCTGTTACAAATCAGTGTACTGGGTGCGACATAGTCGCTTAACCGAAAATGCAAGATCTAGTGTAGGAGTAATATTTAGAGTTCGAAGTTTAGGTACATTTATTCTGAAGTTAAGTACGATACACACAGAATAATACAGTGTTTACAAAGCAGCTGGCAAGGTAGTCCCTCCTCTCATATACACATCATGTTAATTGGCTGGAATCCACAATTGTGGAGAAACGGTCAGCGCGTCTGGCCGCGAAACCAGGTGGCCCGGGTCCGAATCCCAGCCGGGGCAAGTCACCTGGTTGAGCAAATGCTGGGTAACTTTCGATGCTGGACCCCGGACTCATTTCACCGGCATTATCAACAGTAATCTCACTAGAGGTTTTGATTTATCTAGAGAAAATCAAAACTCGAGTGGGATTTAATTGACTATTACACGATTAGAAGAAAGTATATAAAGATTATAAGTAACAAAGTACTCCAATACAATAAAATATTAATTGACTTACGAAAATAAACCTGTCTTCAAATGTATTATTGCACCATTACGCTAGATGGCAGTTGTGCCAACTATGGAATCTTCATTGAACTCTGTAGACGGTTACTAGTCAAGAAAGCTTTGCTGATTCAGTTTCATTTTTATTAAGACAGTTGCATTCCACTTCAATTATCCGAATCCCAGTAATCAACGTCACTTGACAGATGATTTTCAATAAATCTTAATATTAAACAATCTCTGATACGTGACTATCCATAATATCATATAGCAGAAGCTATAACATAACCTAACTAATATACACAAGTGTTAGAAAAGTTTTAATTAACGACGACGACATAAAAAATAAACATGAATAATTTTAAAAGGAATAATTATTGAATGTACAATTTTCAAATTTGAATGTGGTTGGTGGTTCAATTGATATTATATTGGACGTGTGCATAATAGAAGTGGAACTCGTTGATTTAGGCCTACATGGTGTATTCAACTTATTCAGGATTTCCGAATGGTGCTCTTCATTTATTTGTAAATCGAATTTCAGAAGATGCATAGGTATGATCAGTGATTTTTATTAATTCTTGTTCTTGAATGCCAATGCGAGTCATATTTGAAACTGCTGTGCATCGACTGGAGTGGTTTGTAATTTTATATATATATATATATATATTTTTTTTTTTTTGACGTCCAGACCAGCGCAGTTTCAAATGTTGGCAAACAAAGAAACAAATGCTAGGGACGCGATAAAATTAAACAAATGCTAGGGACGCGATAAAATTAAACAAATGCTAGGGACGCGATAAAATTGTGCGATAAGCAGCCATGATTGGTCGAAATACGTCCTTTCGTACCGTTTTATTGGTCAAAAGTAGTATGACGTAGTAAGAGTGTAATAGTCACCTTAATTTCATTCAGACGCTAAATAACCTGAGATGTTTATACAGCGTCGTAAAATAACCCAATAAAATAAAATAAATTGAATGGAGCCAATGTAGGCCAAGCAAGGGAAAAGTTAAATGTTTGCCTGAAGGACAAACGTAAATATTACGTTGGTTGGAATACATCGCATTATCGTCTCTAGGTAGTAGAAACGTAATATTATTTTTAGGTCTATAAACAGCTGTACAGGACAATACTATTTACAAAGATACTTTGTAACAGTTTTAATAATAATAATAATAATAATAATAATAATAATAATAATAATAATAATTCTTAATTTTAGAATATCAGAACACATAGGCCTACAGAAATTACAAAATAAAGAAAAGAAGCGGGATAAACTCAGTAATTATAAAACATAGGTCACAGAAATAGACTTGTCTGAAACTAATTAGATTACTATAAAAGAAACAATATTTAGATGAAATATTTAGGAAACAATATGTTCTATTTAATATAAACCTAACCGCCGTATGAGTAAAACTCGTTAGCAAGAAACGAAAATAATATTAACCTATACTGAAAATGAAAATAAGTGAAGTATTATATTTAGTAAGATTTTAAGAGAGAGAAGAATACAAAAAGGATAGCTGCCCTAGAAAAAGGGGTACCGGGCGGTAACAGCACCTAAATTAATTGCAGATCAACAATATTCTATTTTAAATTTTAATTATATTTTTATTTTATTTTTTTTGTGCGGGGGGAGCTATCCTCGACAGGAATAATTTATTTTTCATATATAGAACTGTACAGATGGTTATTTACAATTAACAAGGGATGTCTTAAAACATTAATGGCTATATCTTGAAGTTCCAAAAGATCGATATGGAAACGATTAAAGAAATTGATACAAAATCTTGAAATAGTGCCCCTTGCGCCAAAGAGCAAGCTAATTACTTCCCAGCGACGAACGGGTATGTGATATTTCTCTTCTAGATGAGGCTAGAAGCATAATTGTATATTTTGTATGTTATTTTTATATGTACATATGGGTAAATTAGTTTAGATTGGGAGTTACGAACTTTGTAATTACAAATTATTTTTTTATATTATTCATTTATTATTTTCTTTTTCTAAGGCCGTGGACCAGAGTGCTGCATTGGAGTTAAATCGCTCGCTTGATCTCGGTCGAGTGTCGCACCCTCGAGTGAGATACGATCGGTCGTGATATACTCGTAATAAATAGAAGCACAGTACAAGGCCATCTCACCGACATGTCTTATCTTGTATGGAAGGCGACAGATAAGATACACATATGTTTTACTCACACGGTGAAAATAAGGCTTTATTTTCTGCGTTTATGACAAACGTTTAATGGAATAGTCAATGGAACGTACCAAAACAGGAACATGAAGTTATAAATAAATTAGTATAGTAGTATTAGTAGTAGTATTTATTTATTTAACCTGGTAGAGATAAGGCCGTCAGGCCTTCTCTGTCCCTCTACCAGGAGATTCCAACTACAATATCAACAATAAAATTACAATTATTATTGCTAATTAATTATTCAATATTTGATTTACCACATATATAATATGAATGGTCCATACATAGTGTTCCGCCTATATACTGCGACAATGTAGAAACGTTTTACAAAATATTATTGATAAAGCAGTAGATTAATAATAATATTAGTACAGAGATAACATCACAGAAAATATAATAAAACGAATAATCATGCTGAACAACTGTTACAGACACAAAGATTGATACACTAATTATTAGAGATTATTATTATTATTATTATTATTATTATTATTATTATTATTATTATTATTATTATTATTATTATTATTATTATTATTATTATTATTAGAAAACTTGATACAGTTCTTGCATTATCGTGATTGTGTTCTCCGTTTATAATAATTACATTTACATCCAATAACATCTATCAGATGTGGCAAAAACAAAATCACTCCTGTGTGTGGAGAAAAAAAACCATTTACCTACAACATTTATATTACATTTTAAAGCAAGTTTTGTAGTTGTACTATGGAGAGGTTAGTTAAACACTGCAAAGTTTTGAAATGATAAACATTTATGATGTTACTACACAGTTCATCACTGTAACAAGAACGAATGTCTAACGCTCGGCTTATACCGTTCGAGGATTTATCGCTCGTGACAATTTTACCCATCATGCATGTGCGCTACCTATCGGATTATGCTATGAACTACTTTGCGCTCAAGTGAAAACGTCCGATGCAGACCTCTGTCGTGGACGATTGCAGCACATGTTTGGTTACCACACGGCTTTACATGTTTGTCGTTCTGGTTCACAGACATTGAGAGCTGCGTTAGTATTTTTCATTCGGTAGACATATAATCCAAACTCACAATTTAACAGTTTTGGTACCAACTTCCTAGCCCTGCTCGAAACAATAGTCTTCGTTTTTATTGTTTTCTCCTGATATCACTATTGCAGTATGTTTTACAATGTAAGATTGTTCACGACCTTCCCGTAATATCACACTGCATCACTTATTCTTCCTAGAATAAAACGGCGCCGCTTGTGTGTGGATAATAAGCCGGGAAGCGTGTGTGATAGAGTAGTCCTATGTGTTGTGTAGTTTACATCCAGCGTTTATTACGCTGAACTATATCGCTTTCCCCCTTTCACTTTCACGACTCCGAGTGGTGTTCTGCAATGCCAAGTTTCTTGACCCTCATATCGTGTTGCTCCGTATTCAGATGAGCATTACTATGGTAACCGCTGTACTACTCCACTCTTCCGTCCAATTCATGAAATACACCTAACGTACTGTCAGGCAATAACTACATCTGAACTTCCCCTTTTCACGACGTGTTGAAGAAACGTTACACAATTTTAGTCTCTCGTTACACGAAATATAAAAAGAAGTTGTTGAGATGCTGGAAAATTTATTTGGAGATTCTCTCCCTCATACGGAAAAAAATCTTATTTTTCTTCTTCTAATGGCAGCGTTTGGGATTTTATTACACTTCCTTACCAATGATCCAAAAAAAGGGCATTGATATTTATATTCTCGGGATCTGTTTCATAAAAAGTTTACGAAATTAATAATATTAACAAATACATAATATTACATTCTGTTTCAGAAAAATGTAAGTTGATAACATTAATTACTGTTGGCCTATAGCAGTAAATGCTATTTGTTGATTTTCCACTAATAACAGCAATAATAATAATAATAATAATAATAATAATAATAATAATAATAATAATAATATACCCTGAATATGTTATTACAGCAACCTGTAACTTCTGCCAGTCTTTTTAAAATTCGTTATTTTATGACACTTTATCAACTGCTATGGTTATCTTAGCGATTCAAATATTTTGAAGCAACAAATATAAATGACAATCCAGAGGAATTAAACGCAAAATATGGGAAATGCCTGCTATTATTCGGTTGAAAAGCTTTTGTCATGCAATATGCTCTAAAAAAACTGAGTTAGAATTTATAAAACAGTTATATTACCGGTTGTTCTATATGATTGTGAAGTTTACTTTTTTTTTTAAGTAGGTTGCCTTACGACGCTTTATCAACATCTCAGGTTATTTAGCGTCTGAATGAAATGAAGGTGATAATGCCGGTGAAATTAGTCCGGGGTCCAGCACCGAAAGTTATCCAGCATTTGCTCATATTGGGTTGAGGGGAAAACCCCGTAAAAAACCTCAACCAGGTAACTTGTCCCGACCGGGAATCGAACCCGGGCCACCTGGTTTCGCGGCCGGACGCGCTGACCATTACTCCCCACAGGTGAGGTGTGGACAAGTTTACTTTAAGAAAGGAACAGAGGTTAAGGGTGTTAGAGAATAAGGTGCTTAGGAAAATATTTGGTGCTAAGAGAGATGAAATTACAGGAGAATGGAGAAAGTTACACAACACGGAACTGCACGCATTGTATTCTTCACCTGGCATAATTAGAAACATTAAAACCAGACGTTTGAGATGGGCAGGGCATGTAGCACGTATGGGCGAATCCAGAACTGCATATAGAGACCGGAAGGAAAAAGACTTTAGGGAGGCCGAGACGTAGTTGGGAGGATAATATTAAAATGGATTTGAGGGAGGTTGGATATGATGATAGAGACTGGATTAATCTTGCACAGGATAGGGACCGTTGGCGGGCTTATGTGAGGACGGCAATGAAGCTCCGGGTTCTATATTATTATTATTATTATTATTATTATTATTATTATTATTATTATTATTATTATTATTATTATGATGCATACATACATACATACATACATACATACATACATACATACATACATACATACATACATACATACATACATACATACATACATTTTGTACCTTGCTTAGGTATGATCAATGTAAATAGGCAAAATAGACTAAATCGGGAGTATTCACCAATACAAATCCAAATGTATATTTATCGTAGGAAAGGGAAAACCCTCAAACATGTAGTATTACTCTGTAATGGAGCATGTTCTTCAATAAAAAAATACATACATACATACATACATACAAAAATTAATTAAGTAATTAGTTAATTACTGTAGATATTGTAGACCTACTTCCATTTCTTCATATTTAAATATGCTACAACAATGCAATATTTTTAACGCCCTTCGAAATTGTACTATGCTCAGCTTTGCAGAAAAATGTATTCATTTGCGATAAATGAAATATTTCTTATCATTTTCGTAAATTTCACAGCTTCTAAAGTTTCCCTATGAATTTCATTAACAAAATTGCACTAAACTTTCAGTATTGCACATATATATAGGCCTACACACATTATACAGGGTGGAAGGAGACTGATGCACCAAAATTTAAGAGGTGATTGTACATATTAAACATAACAAAACTTTTATTACACTTTTCTTGCATTGAAGCACCGTTAATCAGGAAGAAAAATAGTCTTTGCCCAATGTTTGCAGCGCTCTATTGCGGTAATGGCCTGAGAGAAATGGCTGTTTTCTATATACGGGATATAAATAATCTGAACTGTTAATGCCTTGTATCTTCTTTTTTTTTTTATTAAATTAAACCGTTAAGCCATGAATTTAAATTGAATAATTACGAAATATAAATCTTGCAACGCAGCGCATCGTCGCGCGTCACCAACGTAGCACAGCAGAGGGGGAGGGGAAGGTAAGGAGTGTAGGCCACGCTTGTTGACTTTTCATCTCAGACTACGTAATAAAAATTTTTAACTTGTTCCAGGAAAATAACATTTCTAAGAATTTTGCCCTAAAACAGAACTTTTATAGACGTCATCTGTCTACCTTAAAGTGTTTCTTTCTAATTGTAAAATGTGGCGTAAAATTGACGTTATGGTGTCAGTTTATGCAGAGCTCAAAACGGGCCGCAGCAAATTGGAAAGGCGGTGCGGTTCGTAAATTCTTTGCACCCTTTCGTTCCATCTCGTAAAAGAAATAACAAGTCCGGACCACTCCGACTCGTTTTATGAATACATCTGTGTGGAAAAATAAAAAGAAGCGATATCGAATAATGGAACTACGAACTGTATTGGGAAGTATGAATATTGTTAAGGATTGCATTAAGGGTTTCATTGCATAATAAGCAAAAGCTAATTTCAACTGTCGTAGTCATGGCAACTCTCAACTCTCAACTCTTAATAATTTTGTGCGAGATCGTGCATATTTCCTTGCTTTCCGCACAAAACCAATACGCTGGTAAGTGTGAAATACCACATTCAGTATTCCCAACCTAACACACATAACAATTTCCCTCTTCTTACCGCTTAAGCGCCATATTCATTTTACTGCTTTAGGCTTTTAACATATTATTTTTAGAGACGTTTAACATAGTAATAATTATAAATTGGAAACTTACCACTGCAATTTCACCTAAATTGCACTGTTAATTATTGCTTTTAAATATTTGCAAAAATTAAGTAAACTCTAAACTCCACAAAAGTTACTGCATTTGTAATGCAAGTAACATTAAGGAAGCCGTGAAAAAATCAACAAGATTCCAGATGCCGATGCAATATGTTGTATAAATAATATTGTTAAATTTTAAAATGAAAAATAAATCATTACATAACCTTACCGTTTGTTTTAAGTTCGCATTTATAGACTGGGGGAAAAAGACAGACGTATATCACGGCCTGCTGGAATATAGTAAACACAGAAAACATTTTATAGCAACAATGTTGAAGATAGATATTTTAGTTTTTAAAAGTTGCCGTCATTGAACAGAAACCAAGATGGAGATTTCATTGCAACTATTTAGAAATTCCTCTTTCAGGTATGTAATAAACGATCTTCGCACAAAATAATGTACGATACACGAGCGGTATGTTTGTTTTCATGTTCTCGGAAATGAAAAAAGCTCAACTACGTTTCGCTTTTTCAATCTTTTCCTCGAACATGAAAATATCAACATACCGCTCTTGTAACGCATATTACTATTATCAGACTATTAGTGTCGAAAATAATAGTGTTACGTAATTTATTTATATTCTAAAACAGAGAAGTATGCATACACTGATAAAATAAAAATCGTTTTAAAATGTATTTTGGATAATAGCCTACTAATTTCTTATTCTGTCTGTACATTTCACACGCTCCATTCTTCTCCATGTCCACATTTCAAATGCTTCTATTAGCTTCTCTTCACTTCGTCGTAATGTCCTTGTTTCTGTTCCATACAATGCCACACTCCACACAGAGCACTTCACTAGTCTCTTCATTCTTTTTCCAGAAGTCCGCAAAAGATGATCCTTTTTCCTATTAAAAGCTTCATTTGCCATTACTATCCTTCTTTTGACTTCCTGGCTGCAGCTCATGTTACTGCTTATAGTACACCCCAAGTATTTGAAGCTGTCCACTTGCTCTACTGCCTCATTTCGAATTCACAAGTTTACCTTCTTTATTTTTCTTCCAATAACCATGGTCTTTGTCTTGTTGTACTGCCTGATAACATATATGTAAATGTTATGTTTTATTTAACGACGCTCGCAACTGCAGAGGTTATACCAGCGTCACCGGATGTGCCGGAATTTTGTTCCGTAGGAGTTCTTTTACATGCCAGTAAATCTACTGACATGAGTCTGTCGCATTTAAGCACACTTAAATGCCAACGACCTGGCCCGGGATCGAACCCGCAACCTTGGGCATAGAAGGCCAGCGCTATACCAACTCGCCAACCAGATCGACATATATATGTAACAATGCGTGCAGTTCTGCGTTGTGTAAATTTCTCCATTCTCTTGTAACTTTATCCATCTTAGCCCCACATATTTTTCTAAGAACCTTATTCTTAGACATTCTTAACCTCTGTTCCTCTCTCAAAGTGAGAGTCCAAGTTTCACAACCATACAGAACAAGCGATAATATAACTGTTTTATAAATTCTAACTTTCAGATTTTGGACAGTAGACTGAAAGAGAAAAGCTTCTCAACCGAATAATAACAGGCATTTCTCATATTTATTCTGCGTTTAATTTCCTCCCGAGTGTCATTTATATTTGTTACTGTTGCTCCAAGATATTTGAATTTTTTCACCTCTTCTAGGATAAATTTCCAATTTGTATATTTCCATTTCGTACAATATTCTGGCCACGAGACATAATCATATTACACTTTGTATTTCCGGGATTTATTTCCAAACCTATCGCTTTACTTGCTTCAAATAAAATTCCAGTGTTTTCCCTAATCGTTTGTGGATTTTCTGCTAACATATTCACGTCATCCGCATAGACAAGCAGCTGATGTAACCCGTTCAATTCCAAACCCTCTCTGTTACCCTGGACTTTCCTAATGGCATATTCTAGAGCGAAGTTATAAAGTAAAGGTGACAGTGCATCCCCTTGCTTTAGCCCACAGTGAATTGGGAAAGCATCCGAGAAAAACTGGGATGATGATGATGATGATCATAATAATAATAATAATAATAATAATAATAATAATAATAATAATAGAGGAAAAGGTGGAAATATGGGCTACCATTTTGTTTTCCTCATAATAATGGAAAATGGTGTGGCATATTGCTTGGAAATCTTTATTGACATACAGAGTAATTATGCATATACAATTTTTCGAGTCTTAAAGGTCAATAGTTGCAATAGATATTTGCATGTAATTAATTTTTGAAAGTAAGACGAATTGGTCCTCTTAGGTAGTAGGGTCTAAATATGGGCAACCGCAAAAATTTGAAAATAAAAGTGGAAAAAACAAGGAAACATAAGTAGGAAACCTGTGTAACATCAATGACAGTATTCTGTAACAAATAACTCAAATCACGATAGTGAAAATATGGGACGTGTTAACGTGCTGGTAATGTGGGCTACTTGTCCCATATTTGATGCATAGCGGTAGCCCATATTAGCAGCATCGACTCATGAAGGTTTCTAAGAATATGTATGGCAATTGTTGTTATAGTGAAAATACGGGACGTGTTAACGTGCTGGTAATATGGGCTACCTATCCCATATTTGATGTATAGCGGTAGCCCATATTAGCAGCATCGACTCATGAAGATTTCTAAGAAGATGTATGGAAATTGTTGTCCCAAATAAATATTACTCTTATGCCATGTGATAGAGCTATTCTTAATCAGTGCAACACATCAAGCGTGATTTCTTAACACCAAATATATATTTTTCAATAAAATTGAAACTACATAGCTGCAAAAATTTTGAAATTGATGAAAAACACAAAGAACACACCACATCCACACCACAAAGGCAACTGGTTTGTCTCTTTGTGCACACAGACTGATGGACACGAGATGTACTTTTAGACCTTTTTCGCTAGGTAACATCACCATATACAGGGACATCATTTTATTTTTACTTCAATTTTTATCGTACCTGAGTTTTTGAATGTACTACACTCCCAGCCCCTCTACTAGTAAACTTCCAATCGTCGACCACACAGAACCAGGCCGCGTATTCAGTCAAAGTTGTAAACAGTACTGAGTTAGTGAGTATAGTATGTGCCAGAAATATGTTCGCAATTTCCAGTGACGACAGAGCTTGCAATATTGAATCATATTTTCGCACAGGTACTGTCGTCCGTTTGCCTACGTCGTATCCCGGTTTCCCCCACCCGCTTCTGCTCCCCTCTCTGTAAAGGCTAGTGGCTGGGATGTCTTAGCTCTTTTCTGAAAACATTAATTTCTTTTAGGAATTGGACGTCTACGTAATATTATACAACCGTATAAAATAACTTAAATAAAAGGGCTTCGTTATAATTAACTGTCACGTGATTACTCCCCTTTCTACGATCCTGCGACGAAACCACTTGGACGGACAGTAGATAGCATGTCTGAGTAATTTTATCGGGGAGAAGTGAAGATTAAATTTACAGTACGTAAGGTACTCTTTTATAGAGTAGATACAGAATTATTTCAACATGAGTTACTAGTACGAAGGACGAAACTCATAATTGGAATTAGGTATAATAGTCTATAGTGCGATAATATGCACAAAAGGATTGAAGCCTGTATCGAAATGAACGGCCACCATTTTCAAAATTGTGTTTAAATATTCATGTTATGATTATTTTTCAATTTAACTTCATTCTCTATATTGTACGCTATTGTGCTGTAGAGAGTATAATATACACTGCATAATGAATACGTCCGAATGGATAGCTCAGTTCGTGAGTAAAAACGCTTATTGTTAATAAAGTACTGTATTTTGATTAAACAAAAACCTAATGAAAATTATCAAACTCAAAATCGCGATTTTTCCAAGTTTACGTAAATGGATGAACTACTGTTCTTCTCTCCTATACCTAGTAGAGTGATTTGTTTGTATTTTACGCCAGTATTATCGAACTCCAGTCGTGGAAGGGGGTAGCAAACGGTGTTTCCGTTTCTCAACCGTTAATCCAAAGGTTAATATTAGAAATGTTAGTAAAAATAAAATGATGTCCCTGTATATTAAAAAACAAGGTAGCCCATATTACCACTCCTAGCCCATATTTCCACCTTCTCCTCTAATAATAATAATAATAATAATAATAATAATAATAATAATAATAATAATAATAATAATAATGACAATAATATACAAAATTTTAAATACTTATAATGTAAATTCTAAACCATTTTAATAATGACCCCGCCCCCTTGACGAAATTCTGCGTACGCCACTGACGCTGGATCCTGTTGTTAAATTTTAAATACGTTTCTTTATATCTTGCCACTCTACCTCGTGGCTGAGGGCTATAATTGGCGTTGCAGAGTACTCTCTCTCTTGTTTACAGCAGACTCGTTCAGCTCACTTGAATTCAAGAAGACATTTCGCACTTCCTGTAGTTGCGTGTTGTAGACAAACATTCGGGACTGTTGTCTCCCCCTCCCGGGAAGTGGACTCGCTTTGTCCACCCCCTGGGTAGCGGCTGGACCCTCGTCTCCCGCCGGGGAAGGGTTGGAAAGCCAACTCGCGTGGAAGTGACCAACTGACCAGCGCAGCGCCAAGATACGAAACTGGCGGCAACCCGCGCGGCTCGACGTGTCTCTTGTCTTGTTATCTTATGTGCTCTCCTCTAGTCTAGTCATGCACAAGTGATTTAACAGACACGCCGCAATTAGATCTCGGTGTGGCCACTGCGCAGATAGCGGCGTACAGATTTCATTAATCATGCCAGGATATTGCCCACTCGTTTGTTTCGTGCGATGGGATAAATGATGCAAATAAAACGCACACACAGCAACTTACAAAGGGTGCAACGCGTTTCTCATATCTATGTAGCTCACAAGTTTTTTCACTGATAGCTTCTCATTAAATGAAATTATTATTATTATTATTATTATTATTATTATTATTATTATTATTATTATTATTATTATTATTATTATCATTATTAAATATCCGTGGAATAGAACCCTAATTCACCAAGCGGTATGCTAGGGTTTTAGTTTTTGTTATGGGTAAACTACTTATCTATACTACTTATTTTTACACAGATAATGGTGAAATATGTATCTAATAGTACATTATGCAACGAGCCTATAATGATAGTAATTAAGACGCGAGGATGTTTGTTTATGAAACGAGCGCAAGCGAGTTTCATAATTTTCATACGAGCGTCTCAATTGCCATTATAGGCAAGTTTCATACGACTTTTTATGCTCGACCATATTTCTAACTTGAAATTATTCATAAGTATTCATGTTATTCTTATGTAACTGGGGAGCGAACTGACCTTGTGCAATCTCGTAAATTGTGAGATGTGCGCAGACGCGAAAGTATTGATTTTTTCCGGGCAACGAATGTCGACGACCTTGATATAAATTCGAGAGTAAGATAAACGTTAAACTTGATATAATCTTGAAATTGAATTCGACATTGAAAAACGAGATGACAAATTGAATTTATTTGAATATTATTTACAATTAACGCTAATTATTATTATACAGTAGTAACAGAACATAACCTTCTGCGACAGTATTGGATTTTCAGCCTGCGTGACGTTTTGCTAGTTGTTTTTCGATTGCATATCCGAGAATAATCGAAAACCTGAACATTAATGAATAGGTGTACTTTAATGACATGCATTAAAGGACTGCTACCAGGTGTATAATTACTACATTTCGGCATGGTCGAGCATAAAGTCTTTTAAAGATGAAGTTTAACAAGTCTATAAATTGTCTGTAGCAACAAGGTTTTTGATCACTTCACATAGTGGTGTCCTGTATTCGGCGTTGCAGTACAGAAGATGTGTCTTTATTTGAAATCTCTTTGCTTCAATAACAGGACAGTCAAACAGAAGTTGTTTCACACTGTGAAGGTCTTCGCGGCAGGAGCATGTAGAGTCGATGTCTGCTGGAATGTTGAATCTGTCGAAGTAAGTTCCAAATTTCCCATGTCCAGGAAGAAACTACGTTGTTACGAAAGTAGGTTTGAAGTGATGGCTTTTGAGTCGGTCGTGGATTGTTGGGAAGTAGATGTCTCTTGTTAGTGATCCGGTTGTGCATGTCGTCCATCTAGTATTCCAGTTTTGATGAGTCTGTTGTCGTATTTGTTTCTTGATGTATGATATCGGTTGTAAACTATATGTCGGAGTTTCGTTGCTGGATGCTGCAGCTTTCGCTAACTCATCAGCTCTTTCATTTCCTCTTACACCATTGTGTCCACGGACCCAAGTGAGGCATATGTGCTGTGCGTACTTTTCAAGTAATTCCCTTGCCTCTATCGCTAATGGGTGACGGTTGTACTTGTGAGCGATGCAGTGAAGGGCAGCTTGGGAGTCACTAAATATGCGCGCTGTGTTTTCGTTCTTAATGCACCATTTCATAGCTTCATTAATTGCTAGACGTTCTGCCTGAAAAACTGTGCAATAAGGAGACAGTTTTATCTTGGTGCAAAATATTTCATTATCACTGTGGTAGGCAACAAATGCGCAGCCTACTTGTTCTTCCAGTTGATTACGTTTGTGTCGTGATCCATCTGTATATATGTGGTAGTCGTGTGTCGAAATTAATCTTATTACCATGCAGTCATATCAAATGTCCCATACCGCCGAGTCATCTGGATTCCATCATGTTACTTTCAGCTTCAAACCTATGATTAGGGACCGTATTTTGTCCTAGGAGGCTACAAGATTAAGTATTACTGGAGTTTCGAAGTGAACGACGCACGTGAATCTAGTAAGTGAAGTACAGTAGAGCGTCTCGCTTAGGCACGGTGCAAACTTAAACAAAGTGCTGGTAACGTGTAGGGGAGGGGAGGACTGTACCTGAATAAATTGAACTTTGAGAAGAGATAATTATGTTTAGGAAATAGTGTTGTCACTTCAGACCAATATACTGTAGTTTTGTTAATTCGGCCACAGAAGACGGTGATATCAGCGAATAGGGATTATAAAGAATGGACACTTCGCGTCGGTACCTTTCACGTAGCCGGACTGATTTCAATGACCTTCAAGCCAGCTAAAGCGTGAGATTCTACTTTCTCCCTAGAGTTGGCGCTGACATCACACCAGCTAGCAGTCGACACAGCGGAAATATGACACACATAATTAATACATCTAGGTACATTATGTAATCAAATAAAATAAATTGGATCCATAAAATAATAAATCCGTCATTAACTGTAATGTCTAGACTCTAGAGTTCCTGTATAATGACCCAACAACAATTAAAATATGTAACGACTTGATAGCGCTGAAAATGGAAAAACAAAACTCTTACGAGAAGTAAAACCATATACCTATATTATATTATATACAAATATTAAACGAATTCGATACTTAATTTTAAAATGTATTATATTATCTTATAATATAATTTATTATATCTGAAATATAAAATATTATTATTACAACTAATTTGTCACTGAGAAATACGGAAAAGCTGTTAACTTTAATTTATTTGAAGCAAAGCGTTACTGGATTATGCAGTAAGGTAGGCGATGTTTGGATCCTGCGTCTCAAATCTGTTCTCAATTATTATCTTAACGTATGCTCGATTACACTAACCTCTAGCGCTTGAAAGTGGAACTAACCGCTGGCGCACAGAGAAACAAAACACAGGAAAATTCGCTCAGTGTCCATTCTTTATAATCCCTATTCGCTGGTGATATTATGTTAGTCATATAGAAAATGAAATTCATGACCGTAAAAAATACTGCCTGAAAGCAACATTATATAAGTAGCAAAATTTGATTTGTTATATTGAATTATTTCAACGTTACAATTGCTTGTTTGTTAAAATGTGTATATGATAACGTTATGCAATTTGTGTTCTTTTGTTTTGTGTGTTTTTGGAAAATATAATTCCAGTTAATGCTCCGCCATAAATGTTGTAACTAAAACCTTGTGCATCCCTCTTGTTTATCATACGGCTCGTCCTCCCCCACACGTTACCTGCACTTTACGTTTTCACTGTGCCTAAACAGGACGTTGTACTGTAGTAGGGGAGAAGTGGGTACAGTACAGTAAGACAGGGAGAACAGTGAGACATTTTTATTAGATGGTAAATTTTGAAGTTGAGATGTTGGTGACAGTGGAGTTGTATGTTGCATGAGTAAAGTAACAGTATTTTCATATTCGATTTTATTCTAGTTATAAAGGTGAGTGATGAAAAAATAATTCGTAATTTTTCACTCTAAAAGTAAAATTATGGCTTGTGTTTAAAGATTAGCCTATATTGGATATACGAGTACAAATGAGATATAAATATGAATGTTTTGTTACCTAATACTATGGTATTTGAGATTATGGTTGGCAAAGTTTCGTCTTTCTTGTTTTAATTTTGAAGTGATGGCGTCATTTTTAAATTAACTATGCGTAAAGGGAACAGTGAGACATGCCATTGAAGGGTACACTGAGACGTCTCACTGTTCCCATGTACCAGTGATTTGCAAAAACAAACTGTAATTATATTACATTTACCGGTAACTAACATTAAAAATGAACATACTAGTAACCAATTTAGGAACTGTAGCTTAAAATAATGGATACATCACTGTACATTTTAATGGTTTAATAAATAAAAAATTATTCACAAAATTTAAGAAAATGTAAAAAAATAATAAAGAATTACATTAAATTCTTATAATCATAAGCTTTGTTGTCACCAAAAAATCATTTCATTTTTTTCACAAAAGTTTGAAATGTCATGAAAAATTCACTTTTCCAAATTGTTCAGATGTTTCAATGATTTCGAAGTCAGACATCAAAATGATTCTAAATAAGCCTACAGAACATGGCAAGATAAAGAGACAGCAAGTTTTTGTTTTCTTTTGAAATAAATGTAAATCATTTCAATGTCCGTTAATAGACACTGTGGTGTCTCACTGTACCGTCCTGAATGGGAACAGTGAGACATTTGCATTTTTTTTTACAAACACGTTTTGTATATTATGTCCTTCATCTATTAACATTTTTGTTTATGTATTATTATACTCCATGTTTTAATGTCTATTTTTATTCCACTTGATTTTAAAAATACTTCAATTATCACTTGCATACATATGTCTTAATATTTTGTGTCTAACTATACCCACTACTCCCCTACTTGACTGACGGCTGACGTGACTCTTGTTTCGTCAAGTGGGGCAGAACAAAACATGGACCACTTTAACAATTTACATTATTTACATTATGTACACTAGAATTCGCTATTATTATTATTATTATTATTATTATTATTATTATTATTATTATTATTATTATTATTATCATCATTATTATTATTACAGAAGTGTGAAAATTATTAGAATAAGCTTAATTTTAAAGGTTTTTAATAGTTCCTTCACAAATATTCATTGAATTGATGAATATTGGTATATAATATAATGGTATATTTACTACTAACAATGCCGGAAAGCATTGTTGTACATTGGTATTTTTCTTATTTTACAATTGTTATGGGAATTCAGAAATTATTATATTATGTTGGCGGAATTGGAAACATAAAAAATTAATTAAGAAATGCTTTAAACAAATTGTTCTTTGCGTTTACATTGTTGTGAGGTTCAAATGAACGTATACATCTGTTTTGTGCATATAATTTTTATGTTTCCAATTCCGCCAACATAATATAATAATTTCTGAATTCCCATAACAATTGTAAAATAAGAAAAATACCAATGTACAACAATGCTTTCCGGCATTATTAATAGTAAATATATCCTACATCAGTATAGTAATATATACCAATATTCATCAATTCAATTAATATTTCTGAAGGAACTATTAAAAACCTTTAAAATTAAGATTATTCTAATAATTTTCACACCTCTGTATTATTATTATTATTATTATTATTATTATTATTACTACTACTACTACTACTACTACTACTACTACTACTACTACTACTACTACTACTACTACTACTGCTACTGCTGCTGCTGCTGCTGCTACGTCTTGGGAGTAATTAAATCGCTAGAATGAACGAGAGAATTTTACGTAGTGAATTTCTCACCGAGTTTCCTTTATTACAATAGGCCAACATTGTTGAAAGGAGTTCATATATCACGAAAAGACAAAAAAGTGTCATACAAATGTTTCGAAACGCACATGTCACGAAGAGCTGCCGTATATTCTGCCTCATTATTTTTAACACCTCGAGTTCGACATTTACTCCAGTCTGGCAACAGCCAGCGTCTTGTTGCAGGCATCAGAGAAATTTCCGCCGAGTTCACACAGCCAGAAACGAGACATCCTGTGAAAATTCTTGAGAGAGAGAGAGCGAACATGCATTTAAAGTACCTGTTTCACACACGTGTCAGACAAGGCGCCGCGCAGCGATCAGAAGACGCTCCAAGGCAGAAGTGCGTGCCACATCAACGATATTTAACACACAGTAGTTGTCTTTTTTCCTGTTGACGTAACATCGTCGTAATGTATCTTCCTCATTATGCCAGTCCACATCACATCCTGTGACGTCGCTTGTTACGGGTGACATTAAAGAGCCCAGCCATAACTCAATAAACTGAAGGCTTGTTGCCAAAGTAACGGGAATTCGATTCCCTGCACATTTCTCGAGTTCTCTTGTTATCCAGATGCCTGCGAGTAGGTCTTATTCAGAGATCTTGTTTACTTCGCCATTTCCATGTCATGATCATTCAGTTATCCATGACGAATCTACAGTTTATTGTCTAAAATATGTTGTTATACAATTCGGTACATTGGCAGTAAGTTATAATGAAAATTCGAGGAAAAGAAAGAATTCAGAAGATTGGAAAAAAAGAAGATTGGAGGTGAAAGGGAAATAAAAATGGAAGAAGGGGAAAGAAAGTAATAAAGATTCAAGGGAAAAGGAAAGTGAAGAATCGAGGAAGGAGGAAATGAATTGAGGGAACGGGGTAATTAAGAATCGAGAGAAAGAGAAACTGAAGAATCGAGGAAAGGGGAAAATGAAGACTCAAGGAAGGAGGAAATGAATTGAGGGAACGGGGTAATTAAGAATCGAGAGAAAGAGAAACTGAAGAATCGAGGGAAGGGGAAAATGAAGACTCAAGGAAGGAGGAAATGAATTGAGGGAACGGGGTAATTAAGAATCGAGAGAAAGAGAAACTGAAGAATCGAGGGAAGGGGAAGATGAAGACTCAAGGAAGGAGGAAATGAATTGAGGGAACGGGGTAATTAAGAATCGAGAGAAAGAGAAACTGAAGAATCGAGGGAAGGGGAAAATGAAGACTCAAGAAAGGAGGAAATGAATTGAGGTAACGGGGTAATTAAGAATCGAGAGAAAGAGAAACTGAAGAATCGAGGGAAGGGGAAAATGAAGACTCAAGGAAGGAGAAAATGAATTGAGGGAACGGGGTAATTAAGAATCGAGAGAAAGAGAAACTGAAAAATCGAGGGAAGGGGAAAATGAAGAATCGAGGAACAGGAGAAAATGAAGAATCTAGAAAATGGAAAAATGAAGAATCGAGAAAAAGGAAAATGAAGAATCGAGGAAAGAGGAATTGAAGAATCGTGGAAAGAAAAAAATTAAAAATCGAGGAAAACGAAAATGAAGAATCGGGGAAGGGAAAAATTAATCCAGGGAAAGGAAAAATGAAGAATCGAGGGAAGGAGAAAATGAAAAATTTAGGGAAGGGGGAAAAGAATCGAAGAAAAGTATAGTGAAGAATCGAGGAAAATCAAAAATGAATCGATGAAAATAAAAATGAAGATTCGAGAAAAAAGGAAAACTGAAGTATCGAAGAAAAGAAAATTGAATGATCGAGTAATATGAAATGTGAAGAATCGAGTAAAAGGAAGAATGAAGAATTGAGGATAGGAAAATGGAAGAATCGAGGAAAAAAGGAAAATGAAGATGAGGAAAATGGAAGAATCAAGGAAATGGAAAATGAAGGAACGAGTAAAAGGGGAAAATGGAAAATTGTGAAAAAAAGGAGTAAAGAAATGAATGAGCAACTGAGAAAAATTAATATAAATAATAAATCTTTGTTATCATACATATTGTTCCCGATAAGTTAGTAAGTAGTTTATGTATAGTATGAAGAATGAAAATGAACGTAAATAATGAAAAAGTGAAAAGTGGTAATTGAATAGAACGAGAACTAAATATATATTTTTTTAAATTATCGTTTATTTAACGATGCAACTGCCGAGGTTATATCAGCGTCGCCGGTGTGCCGGAATTTTGTCCCTCAGGAGTTCTTTTACATGTCAATAAATCTACTGACATGAGCCTGTCGCATTTAAGCACATTTAAATGCCATCGACCTAGGCCGGGATCGAACCCACAACCTCGAGCACAGAAGACCGCGCTATACCGACTACGTTACCCAGGCCGACAGAGAATTAAATAGAAATGGGAAGTAGAATAAGAAATAATTACCAAAAGCGGGGAAAAGAAAGAAAATAATGGAGGGAGAAATTGGGAAGAATGAAGGAAGTGAAATAAAAAGGAGATGAAAGTAGTGGAAAACCAATAAATGAAGATTGAGGATGAGAGAGAAAATAAGTTAAATTGGAGGAAAGTGGAAATAAGGAAACGGTAGGGAAATAAATGAAAGAGAAGGAAAAAAAGTGACGAGAGAATAAAATTAATTGTGGGGGGGGGAGAGAAAGTAGAGATGAAAAATGGAGGTAAAAAGAAAAGAAATAAAAATTTAAGAAAAAAAGATTAGAACAGAAAAAATATCAACATCAAATAAAAGAAAGGAATCGACATTTAATTTACTTTTGTATTGCTTTAAACGTAGGCCAGACCTGGCGTAATTTGTTTTTAGCTATTCTCCGAATGAAACGCACCCATCTTTGAGACTGCTGCTCCAGAACCAGACCAGAGTTCTAAACAGAAACAACACCCAAACTGCAGTTGAATCAGCAACCTGTTCCTTTTTGTTTTCCCAAGTTTTCATCATGTTACAGTCTTGCTGTTTGTAGATCACAAGACCCAGTCTTCCCTTTATTTTTGTTAGACTAAATCCCGAACTGTCTTATAATTCTTGTTTTTTGCTCTTTCTTTTGTTTTCCGCCATCTTTCCTCCTCTTTGCGCGTGTGCCCTTTGATTCTCGTCTTTTCTTTCGGCGACTCCGCCGTCTCGTGCATGGTAATGCTCCTACCCTCACGGTTGGCTGTTCACATACAAATTCAAATTTGGAACGAAAATTCAAGCGAAAGAACACAGGTTATTAATGGCATTATTATCAAGAACGGAGAACGCTTCGCGCAAGCGCACTGAGTTATTAACTTCTACACAGGAATTCAGACTCGGCTAGAGTGTCGCCGCCTAGCGGCTTCCAATTTAATTAAAATATTGTTTAGCAATTTATTACACAACCAATTACATGAGCGCGGTAACACTGCAACCCGACCTCAGATAAATTGATTCGAGGTGGATGAATACAGCTCCTCGCGGTGTGTCTTGCGTGTTAGGGTGTTGGATGAACAGACTCTGTGCCTACTTTAGAACAGAGACTCAGATCCTCTTCAAACGTTTTCATTAACACAGTATTCAGTGCTTCCAGACTTCGATACAGAGACAGTATCTCATGAGCACTGGTTTCCCCTACCTAACCTGTACATCAATTGATTTATGTGTTATTTTGTTGGTTCAAATTCAAATTCAAATTTCAAATTTATTTACAATTTACATTTGAATTGAATACATATGAATAGATACCCAAAATGAGCATAATGCTCGTGCTCGGGTACAGTCCAGTAGTCTACATAAATTTTACAGGGTTCAAATAATAATGATGATGATATAAATAATAGTAATAATAATAATAATAATAATAATAATAATAATAATAATAATAATAATAGAATAATCGTGACAGAAATGATACAAAGATTGTAATACAAAATAATTCATTAATAATAATAATAATAATAATAATAATAATAATAATAATAGTGATAAAACAAAAATATTTACAATAATAAAATAAATACTAAGACGGATAAAATAAAATATAAAACCACTAGCGAGAGTTAACACAACTTAAATAAGCATATAATAACCGGAAAAAATGCCAAACTCGAAAATCAACAGAAAAGTTCGTTGTATCGCAGACGACAGCAACCGCCGTATTGACATTGTGTTGTGCATTAATGGTAGTAGTGGGGAGCTGAAAGTCTACGTAACTACCATTCTCTTCGAATCTTCTCGTACAATCATGGGAAGTAAATGCTGAAAAAACAAAATGTCTACGAGTCAAACTGTTCATTATTACCAGGATAAATACAAATAATACTGAAATATATTAATCGAGTTTCAGTTATAGATCTCTCCTTTTGTGCAAGAGGTACCATATCAAAATATTTTATGAATGGTGGGGAAAATATAAATTTCAATAACTTTCTAGTGACAAGATATAGTGACAAGTACAATCAAGTGTATCTGTGGCGATGCTAAGAAATCATTTATTGGAGATATACGCTGTTATTAATTAAGAAAATGATCTATTTATATTTATTACAATGTTTTATCTTATAGGTTGCATGCATCTTCGTCCTTTCTTGTATATTCAATTTTTGTGTCTTCTGCTTTTGTTATTCCCATTTTTGATGTATATGAACCATGTCACCTCTTGGATACGAGGGCGAAGGCGATTGAATTGCAATAAAGTAATTAGTAAGAATTTCTCCTGAAGGGAAGTAAAGCTGAGAGGCTCATCTCAGTAGGTTTAAGGCTTTTAAAGGGATCCTGTCTCTGATAGGTGACTTCAGGTAAACTGCGTTGCCCATTCCTTTCCCACGTGGAATTTCAAAGCTGAATACGTTACTTGAGTTGAAACCGTCGTCAAATAACTACTGCTACTAGTACTACTACTACTACTGCTGCTGCTGCTACTACTTCTGCTGCTGCTTTTGTGTTTCTGCTATTATTTGTTATTATATGCCCTGAAACTTACAAATAAGTATAAGTTTGTATAGTATTACTCTGTGTCTATATTTGTCCGGCAGTTAGTCTGTTTCTGAGTTTATCCTGTTGTTAAGCTTGTTTCTATTTTTCTTCCAAAGTCAAACTTGTTTCTGTGTTTGTTCGGTAGCCAAGCTTATTCCTATGCTTGCTCGATAGTCAAACTTATTCCTGTGCTAGCTCGCTAGTAGAGCTTATTTCTATGCTTGTTCGATAGTCAAGTTTGTCTCAGTGTTTGTTCTATAGTAGAGCTTATTTCTATGCTTGTTCGATAGTCAAGTTTGTCTCAGTGTTTGTTCTATAGTAGAGCTTATTTCTATGCTTGTTCGATAGTCAAGTTTGTCTCAGTGTTTGTTCTATAGTAGAGCTTATTTCTATGCTTGTTCGATAGTCAAGTTTGTCTCAGTGTTTGTTCTATAGTAGAGCTTATTTCTATGCTTGTTCGATAGTCAAGTTTGTCTCAGTGTTTGTTCTATAGTAGAGCTTATTTCTATGCTTGTTCGATAGTCGAGTTTGTCTCAGTGTTTGTTCTATAGTAGAGCTTATTTCAATGCTTGTTCGATAGTCAAGTTTGTCTCAGTGTTTGTTCTATAGTAGAGCTTATTTCTATGCTTGTTCGATAGTCGAGTTTGTCTCAGTGTTTGTTCTATAGTAGAGCTTATTTCAATGCTTGTTCGATAGTCAAGTTTGTCTCAGTGTTTGTTGTATAGTAGAGCTTATTTCTATGCTTGTTCGATAGTCGAGTTTGTCTCAGTGTTTGTTCTATAGTAGAGCTTATTTTTATGCTTGTTCGATAGTCGAGTTTGTCTCAGTGTTTGTTCTATAGTAGAGCTTATTTCAATGCTTGTTCGATAGTCAAGTTTGTCTCAGTGTTTGTTCTATAGTAGAGCTTATTTCTATGCTTGTTCGATAGTCGAGTTTGTCTCAGTGTTTGTTCTGTAGTAGAGCTTATTTCTATGCTTGTTCGATAGTCAAGTTTGTCTCAGTGTTTGTTCTATAGTAGAGCTTATTTCTATGCTTGTTCGATAGTCAAGTTCGTCTCAGTGTTTGTTCTATAGTAGAGCTTATTTCTATGCTTGTTCGATAGTCAACTTGTGTCTGTGTTTGTTCAGTAATCAAACTTATTTCTATGTTTGTTCGGTAGTCAAGTCAAGCTTCTTTCTGTGTTTGTTCAGCAATCAAACTTATTTCTATGTTTGTTCGGTTGTCAAGCTTCTTTCTGCGTTTGTTCAGTAATCAAACTTATTTCTGTGTTTGTTCGGTTGTCAAGCTTCTTTCTGTGTTTGTTCAGTAATCAAACTTATTTCTATGTTTGTTCGGTGGTCAAGCTTCTTTCTGTGTTTGTTCACTAATCAAACGTATTTCTATGTTTGTTCGGTAGTCAAGCTTCTTTCTGTGTTTGTTCAGTAATCAAACTTATTTCTATGTATGTTCGGTAGTCAAGCTTCTTTCTGTGTTTGTTCACTAATCAAACTTATTTCTATGTTTGTTCGGTAGTCAAGCTTATTTCTGTGTTTGTTCAGCAATCAAACTTATTTCTATGTTTGTTCGGTAGTCAAGCTTATTTCTGTGTTTGTTCAGCAATCAAACTTATTTCTATGTTTTTTCGGTAGTCAAGCTTGTGTCTGTGTTTGTTCAGTAATCAAACTTATTTCTATGTTTGTTCGGTAGTCAAGCTTCTTTCTGTGTGTGTTCAGTAATCAAACTTATTTCTATGTTTTTTCGGTAGTCAAGCTTATTTCTGTGTTTGTCTGCCAGCCAAGTTCATTTCTCCGTCCGGTAGCAAAGTTTGTTTCTTTGTTTGTCCAGCTGTCAAATTTATTTCTGTTATTATTTGCAAATCAAGTTTGTTTCAGCATTTCCCCTGTCGTTTTTTCGTCGCTGCGCTTTACTGGTGGTTTCTTTTCATTGTATTTGTCTTCGTTCGTTGGTTCCCTTTCTTTATTTCCGTATGTCCTCCGCAATTACATTTATTTTCTGTAATGTGTCCGATGGTTTTATTCAATAATTCTCCTTGTTTAATCGATCGTTTTGTTTTTTGGTTTATTACGTGCTTATCCATTTGTTTATTCACTCTTCCGATCGTTTGTTTAATGCAAACTGGCTTCTTTAAGTGCACTTACTTACTTACTTACTGGCTTACTGGCGGGTTCATTGCCGCCCTCACATAAGCCCGTCATCGGTCCCTATCCTGAGCAAGATTAATCCGGTCTCTACCAACATATCCCACCTCCCTCAAATCCATTTTCCATGTACCAAATCTTATTTTCCTTTGCTGTGGTCGTGCCGGAGAATCAGTCCCATTCCGAGGCTTACTGTTAGGTTTCGTAACAAGCTGTTTTTTACGGTGATGGGTTGTTAGCCGTTCGCCCAACCCCCAAGCTGGAGGACCACCCCTTATCGGCTGTCCACGACTGCTTATTCAATATATTCGCAGCTACCCTCCATATCTGGAGGCCGTCTCCTCTATCCGCAACCTGAGGACGCGCCATGCCGTGGTGATAGGGACCCACAATACATGGCTTTAAGTGCACTGGACTCTTCAAAATCTTAAGACTCTTGTGTGCATCAGAAATCTTAGTGTGATCTACCGGTAATATGTTGAGCCGGATGGTTGTAAGAGAAATACGAAATTGTCTGTCGAAGGACTGTAATTGAGGCCATGCGGGGAAGAGTTGCGGTCATTCTTACCGGCTAACCTTCGAATGTGATATCTACTGGTTTCTTAGCGGAGCACTGGCTTTCTATTTCATTATCGGTAATGTGGAAATTATTTAGTGCGTGACTGTACATACGACTTCATTATACGCTGGATATGTGTGTGAGTGAGCGGAATGGCCCATATAAATATTAAAACTCAGATTTTCACGGATTTTATAGCCGCGGGGGCGGTAATGATTCCCCGTCGTCATGCAGCGCCAAGTATCGCGGCGGTCGCTGTTTTATTCTTCCATAAAATAACAACGTTTCACGTTTTGAAGCGAAATCACAGTTAAATGGGGTGTGCGATTACGCCACATAAAACTCATATTGTGTATTCGCAGCACGGCCGACTCAAACCGCGCATGCGCGCCGCTCCGACAATACACTGCATCGCATTTACAGTTTATGTATTAATTAAACAATCCCTGCGAATATAATATATGTGACGTGGGGGCTGTTGTATCTTCATTTACATTTGCGGTGCTTTCGACCAATCGTCGCGTTGGAAGGGGGAGGGGTTGCCAACTTTTCGGTTTTCAAAATTGAATCGGTGAGTGGAAAAGTGGTAACATTCCAAAATCATGCTTCCGAGATAATAAAAGAAAACTGTTTTGTGACCAGTGTTGCCAACAGTTGTTCATATAATCCCGCTAGATGGCTTTCGAAAACCCAACAAATATCTCTAGATTTTAATGTGTAAAAAGGTAAAGGTATCTCCGTAACATGCCATGAAGGCGTTTGGGGGGCATGGAGGTAGAGCCCCATGCTTTCCATGACCTCGGCACTAGAATGAGGTGGTGTGGTCGGCACCACGCTCTGACCGCCTTTTACCCCCGGAAAAGACCCGGTACTCAATTTTATAGGAGGCTGAGTGAACCTCGGGGCCGTTCTGAAAGTTTGGCAACGAGAAAAATCCCTGTCACCACCTGGGACCGAACCTCAGACCTTCCAGTCCGTAACCAACTGCTGTACCAACTGAGCTACCCGGTCACCCAGATTTTAATGTGTACTTATTATTATTCAATAACAATGTACTTATTTTTATTCAATAAAAATATTAATATTAATAATAATAATAATAATAATAATAATAATAATAATAATAATAATAATAATAATAATAATAATAATACTCAAGGTAGAGCATCCACCCGCCAAAGTAACGAATACTGCACACTTTTATGATTGCCAATGTGGCGCTATAAAGCAATTTTGAACACTTTTATCACAGCCACAACATATTTGAATTCTTATTGAACTGTGTATGTTACCGTTAAAACCCGAAGTCCGACAATACTAGTTTCAACTAGTAAAAATTAGTTTTAAAATATAGGTAGATAGAAAGCGAATTTTCGTAAGATCTAGAATCAATGACAGGTTAGGTTTGGTCTGTTTTGTATAGGTTTTTTTTTTTTTTTAGGCTTTTACCAAACAAAAACTTAAACAAACTAAACTCTTTTTCTATCTATCTATTATTTTTAAACTAGTTTCTACTAGTTAAAACTGGTTTTGATGGATTTCGGGTTTTAACGGTAACATATGAAGAGTCCACTGCAAGAATGATGGATGTCATTTGGAATACATTGGAATACATTTTGCAGGGGAAGCAATTGGAAGTTTGAAATGCTTAGCGCTCAAAGCTTAACTGTAATTTTCCGATCATTACTGGACAATGACTATCAGTGTTAATGCCATATAACTCTGTATGTACATTCTATATGTCTTAAGCTATGCATTGACAGTCTTGGTTCATTTTCGACAAGAAAGTGACATCCATCATTCTTGCAGTGGACTCTTCATATATATATGACATTATCACTACATTAACACATCCATTATTTCACAAAACACACACTCAACGAATTAAATGTAATTATGAAAACCGCTTATAATGCTAATATGAATTTCATTTCAGAAAGCTTAAAGATTAAAATCCGCTAGTATTCCCGCTAAGCGGGATAATATAATTTTTTCCGCGATACGGTTATCCAAAAAAGCTAGATTTAGCGGGAAAACCGCTGAATTGGCAACACTGTTTGTGACTTTATTTTTAATTTAATCAAAAAACTAAACTTATAATGGGTAACATTTACTACTAAAGTCCCGTCGCTCTAATTTCCGGCAGCCAATCGCGTTGCAGGTCGGCTACATTTAAACGTGTGCGTCTTGTGATTCGCTGATTCATTTCTTTAGGCTCGATAAATACTTAATATAATCGCCCGCCATTTTAGCTCTTTCGTTGGCGTTCGCAGAAAGCACACGAAGACGTTATTTGCCGCTCAATTACATTGCGTTTGATTTATTATCATAGGAGCTACGACATGATAATGTTTAACGGTGTGGCAAATAGATTCCACGTATGGTAGCTCGGCAAAGTAAGAACAAAAATGGCGAAGAATACTACCTACACTTTATAGAGCCTTCACTTTCTAAGACGTAAGCAAAGAGGCAGAGTCACGCCGGAAATAACAGCGTCGCGACTATAGTTACAAGTGTCTCAGCCTTTATATTTGTTTGTTAATATACAGGGTGTATCAAAAATACGTGTACAAACTTCAGGCATGGGTTCCTTACACCAAAAGAAGGAAAAAAGTTCATATGAACATATGTCCCATAATCCTTTGTTTCCCTGTTAGGAACTGTTCAACACATTGGTACACTCATAATATGCCAACACACAAAACTCATAACCAATGCTCGAAATGTCCTCCTCTTGCTTCTAGACATGCATGCACTCATCGAATCATGGACTGTCGCACCCTTTCAAATACTCCGGGATGATGTTGAATGGTTTCGCAGGCTTCCGTGACACGTCGATGAAGAGTTTCTTGATCCGGCATGTCTGCTCCATAAACCAATTGTTTAAGGTGCCCCCAAAGATAAAAATCCAAACGATTGAGGTCGGGAGAACGTGCTGGCCATTGAACTGGTCCTCCTCTGCCTATCCGTCATGGTAGACACCAGTCAGTGTATCTCGAACAAGGCGACTAAAATGTGCCGGAGCCCCATCATGCATGAACCACATGTTTTGTCTTATGTTCAGAGGCACATCTTCGTACAGTAATTCTGGAAGAGTGTTTTGGATAAAGTCCCTGTAGATAGCACCTGTAAGACGTGCTGGTAGAACGTATGGACCTACCAGACAGTCACCTACAATTCCAGCCCACACATTAATCCTAAATTGTTGCTTATGTCTAGCCTGAAATATAGCACGAGGATTCCGATCTGCTCATACGTGTTCATTGTGGAAATTGGTAATTCCATCTCTCCCAAACGTTGCCTCGTCTGTAAACAAAACTGATGAGACAAACACTGGATTGGCTATTTGTGCTAGAAACCATCGGCAAAAGTTCTCCCGTGGTGGATAATCGGCAGGCGAAAGGCCCTGCACATGTTGCGGATACAAGAGCTGCTCGTGAAGTACCCTCCATGCTGTACTGTGTGATGTACCAGTTGCCACAGCCAATTGTCTTGTACTGATACCTGGATCGTCTTCGGCACAGTGTAAAATGTCTTCTTCGAGGTTCGGCGTACGAACAACTCTTGGTCTTCCTCGATCACCAGTCTGTGGTGCAATGGTTCCTGTCTCAGCAACGCGACAATACACAGCAACAAAGGTTTGATGATTCGGTTGTCTTCGGTCTGGAAACGCCATCTGATACAGCCATACAGCCTCGCGTCCATTACCATTCGCGCGACCATACATAAAAATGATGTCAGCCTGCTCACGAAATGAATATCGTCCTGCCATGGTTGAACGAAACACGTTAACTTACTCCACGTTCACAATTGCAACGTTGAAGACAGACTAATGACAAATGACACATGTAAACAAGTCTCCATGGCAACACTTCGCCATCTGCAGTCCATTTCTGATACAACGAGTCACAGCCTTCTATGAATGAGTGCATAAAGAAATGAAGTTTTGAGGTTGGGCCTCGAAGGCCGTTGAACGCAAACTTTTAGTAATAAATGAATAACGGGGAAACAAAGGATTACGGGACATATGTTCATATGAACTTTTTTCCTTCTTTTGGTGTAAGGAACCCATGCCTGAAGTTTGTACACGTATTTTTGATACACCCTGTATAAATTGTTTTTTTTTTTTAATTTGATTGTTTAAAGTTTGGGAATGTAACTCTTTTTCCAGTCAAATGGAATATTGGTTAAAATGAACAGAAATATTTTAAACAATTACTAAGTTTTCTTTATAGCGTAACTGTCGAAAAAAGTGCATAATGTGGAAAAAGAAACAATCGTAAAAACGTTGTTACAATGTTGTTTTTTGGTCTCCACTATAACACACCTTTGTAGGTTACAAACAACCAAATGTATTGCTAAACAGCTACTAACCATTAATTGTAACAGCATGGCAATATACGACACATAAGATTTTATTAAATTTTATCACTATTTATTATTAATTTTATTAATTACCTATTATCGATTTTATAAATTGTGATTTAAATCATGTATTGATATCACATCACCATTCCACTCATAATTTCCTGGTAATTAATTACAAATTCAACAATTAAGTCTTTTCCACCAATATTTAATTATTGCTGAAATTTGTATTTTGTTAATAATTTAATGCAAGATATAATGTAACACGCTTGTCATTTTTAATCATTTCATATGGGTTTTTGTAACACGAGTTATATGTATCTGAAATCATATCGACTTTCCAAATTTATATTTTCCTGGAAATCTTTTTCTAAATAAACCTTTTTATTTATAAGACATACTACATAAAACTCATGAAAATCTATTTTGTCATGCATATTACAATGTACATTTTTAATTTGTTCAAGGATTAGATTACGTGTTTCTTAACAATGTCTGATGATGCCGAAAAGGCGAAAACGTTAATATTCTATATACAATGTCATAGCAAATAAACATTTGCAAAATAGATAAATCTTATAGATTAAACTTGAAACATTTTATTATATTAAATTAGATTTATCTGAAGACAAAATTAATTGTAAAATCTTCTCCCCTACTCCTAGATATTTTCTCCATTTCTTTTGTATGTGTATTCTTGTTCACCTTTCCTTTCTTTCTTCTTGGCTCATTATCTTCCTCTTCTGACATTGTTGTTTTTTATTCGGAGACACTAACTTCAAAAACTACTTTCCAAATCTTGCAGACAGAACACCGATGATCAAACAGTCCACATCTGTGGAGTAACGGCTAGCGCGTCTGGTCGGAAAACCAGGTGGCCCGGGTTCGATTCCCGGTTGGGACGAGTTACCTGGTTGAGGTTTCTTCCAAGGTTTTCCCTCAACCCAATATGAGCAAATGCTGGGTAACTTACGGTGTTGGATTCCGGACTCATTTCACCGGCATTGTCATTTATCATCTTCATCTCATTCAGACGCTAAATAACCTAGATGTTGATAAAGCGTCTTAAAATAATCTACTAAAAAAAAGAATGATCAAACATAACCTGCAACATCTATGATAACAAAGCACTAAAACAGTTAAGAAACTAAACGATTATTATAGTGCTAGCCAGCGCTCGAAGCATACTATATGAAAACCAACACAATAGTGCTCCACTATTGAGTGGAATAAAAGTAACATTCCTGGAATGTTACCGTTCTTCTATTCAACTACAAAACACGGGTCATACCATTGGCATTAGCAGGACAGGAATATTACTCTTTTTCTGCTCTATAGTTAGGACTGTGATATATGAACAATTTTGCTGTCTCAGTTTATTTTCGCATTTTTTGGAATGTTACCCCTTTTCCACTCACCGATTCAATTCTGGTTTTACCTCCTGATGCAAATTGTCTTTGAATTACAAGCCTGTTCACGAAGTTGTCAGTTCTTACAATTTTATGGAAGAATAACTAACCTTTGTTTCATTGTCAGTGATACAGGTAGATACTTGCTCGCATTATACATAAGGAGAAATAAATTTATAGGGAAACAGTTTGAAATAGAATAATGTCATCATCATCTTCATCATCTTCACTTCATGGTTTAGGCCTAGTGCCTGTTCCGTCTTCACATTTTATTCAGTTCCACCTCTTCCTAGGACGTCCGACATCTCTTTTGCTGGAATTCTTTCATTATCCATTCGAGACAGGTGTTCTTTCCACTTTTCTTTATAAGCTTAAATTTTTTCGTTTCTTTTTTTTTTTTTTTTTCTAAAAATGTGTCCCCTTTTTATTCAGTATGCTCCATTGCAGTAATGCAATACTACACACTTTTGTTGCTACACTGTTCTTACATTCTGTCTGAACTTAAAACAAAAACTAATAGTGAACTATTTACAATAGTTACAAGGATGTAAAGTCAGCTGACTGAATAGAGTTTATGAATTATTTAAAATTATTAATACTAATACTATTTTAACTGAAGTAGTATTTTCACTATTTACAATATAATACACTGCCGTGAATAAAGGCTTAATAAAGGTCGTGAATTGCTTATAATTATTTTAACATATCTAACTACTACTACTACTACTACTACTACTACTACTACTGAATACTAATACTAATACTAATAATTCGTTTATGTTGTATATATTTAATTCTTTACGGATATCCTCATTTCTTATCAGATGCCTTCTTATACCTCCCTTTACTCTGCGAAGACACCTCATCTCTGCAGCCTGTAATTTACTTTTATCTCGTTCTTTAATTATCCATGATTCGCTTCCATATGTCAACACAGGTACTGCCATAGTTTTATAGAACTTTAGTTTTGTTTCTTTTCCAGTTTTATTTTTTAGTGTTCTATTTATTGTTCCGCATATCCACTGGAATTTGCTTATTTTGTTGTCAATATCTCTATCTACATCATAAGTTATATTACAACCTAAATAATAAAAATGAGATACTTGTTCTAGGGGCTTATTATCAACTATTATTTTTGTACGAATTGGAAATTTACCACTGTGGGCCATTACTTTAGTTTTATGAGTTGATATGCTCAAATTATAGTCTTCTATTCCTAGTAGGTGTAGTTTGTGAATGGCATATTGCAATTTTCCTTCGCTGTCTTGTATTAATGTTACATCATCGGCAAACATTAGAACATTTAAAAATTTATCTTTACTAAGCTTTATACCTGGATTCACCTCCATTTTCCATGCATAGAATAATGTAAAGCATCATATTACTACAATGTAGAATAGAGGTTTCCAACCTTTTGAGTGTCATGGACATACTTCGTTTGGCGGACCTGCTAAAATATACTGACGGACAAAAAATTTGGGACACTTGAATTTTACTTTGTATTTAATATGACACCATTATGTTTTAAATTGGATGGCGTAACATCTTACCATACGTAATTGAAAGTAACATGTAGAAATGACATCTCCATACCGTCACTGCCATCTACATTTTCTTATGATTCTGGTGAGATACAGAAAAGCTTCTGTGCACATGAAAGGAAATCTAAGAAAATCTTCATACGTAATCATAATTACTGTAGTAAATGTCAGCAATCGCCAAAATCACCATAATTAGCAGTTGGAAATAGTCAGAAATTTTCTCACACTGTGACATACATAAGGAGTCATTCAATCTTTGTAATAATTGAGACAGAAACGTGGCATTAACTTGCTAAATAATGTTGACATTTGGGTTAAAGTCGGTGGTTACACTTCCTACACATCTGGGAATATCGTTGCAGAGAAGACGAACGAAAACAATGCCCAATTCGAAAGTGGGATAGCTGCGTAGGTTTTCTCCTGAATATACTGTATGTAGGTACCGAATTACCGAATAGACCTGAGATTGTTACTTTATTTACAGTGTCAGATTTTATAACTAGTTGATGGCACAACTTTTTATTTATGACTCATTGTACTGGGTATATACGAGTACTTTTTTTTTTATTCTGAAAATATTTTATTTTGCTCACATAAATGTAAGTTATGATACATATTTATATACATTTATTACAATAAGAAAAACCACAAAAATACATATTAAATGTAAGAAAAATACTTACTTACAGCTTTTAAGGAACTCGTAGGTTCATTGCCTCCCTCACATAAGCCCGCTATCGATCCCTATCCTGAGCAAAATTAATCCAGTCTCTACCATCATATCCCACCTCCCTCAAATCCATTTTTATATTATCCTCCCATCTACGTCTCGCTTCCCCAAAGGTCTTTGTCCCTTCGGCCTCCCAATTAACACTCTATATGCACTTCTGGATTCGATACATTAAAAAACTATTACATACATAAAGCAAGAATGAACATGTCAAAAATTATACAAAACAGAAGAGAAATATAAATTAAAGAATATACCCCAATATGAGCAAACGCTCTATAAAATAAGAATAATAGTAGTAGTAGTACTAATAATAATAATAATAATAATAATAATAATAATAATAATAATAATAATAATAATCTGATTTAATGAATAAATGTTTACATAACATAGGAGTGAAGACAGTAGGAGGAGGAAGAAAAAAGTGCATAAGATTTGCTGATTATATGGCGTTGTTAGCAGAAGAGGAGTCGATACTAAAAGATAAGCTACTGGAGCTAAATCAGAGCTGTATTGGATGAAGATAAATTCAAACAAGACGAAGACCATGGTTATCGAAAGAAAAATAAAGAAAGTAAACGTGCGAATTCGAAATGAAGCAGTGGAACAAGTGGACAGCTTCAAATATTTGAGCTGCTGGCAGGAAGTCAAAAGGAGGATAGCAATGGAAAAGGAAGCTTTTATTAGTAAAAGGAGCATCTTCTGGAAAAAATAACTAAGGAAGAGACTTGCGAAGTTCTTTGTGTGGAGTGTAGTACTGTATGGGGGTAGAAACATGGACATTACGACGAAGTGAAAACAAGTGACTAGGAGCATTTGAAATGTGAATATAGAGAAGAATGGAGCGTGTGAAGTGAACAGACAGAATAAGAAATGAAGCTATGTTGGAAAGAATGGGTGAAGAAAGAATGATGCTGAAACTGATTAGAAAGAGGAAAATAAATTGGTTGGGTCACCGGCTGAGAAGAGACTGCCTATGGAATGATGCACTGGAAGGAATGGCGAACGGGAGAAGAGTTTGGGGTAAACATATCTGGTGTAGACGACATTAAGATATTTATTTATTTATTTATTTATTTATTTATTTATTTATTTATTTATTTATTTATTTATTTATTTAACCTGGTAGAGATAAGGCCATCAGGCCTTCTCTCCCCTCTACCAAGGGATTATAACTACAATATTAAGAATATAATTACAATTATAATTACAATTAATATTAAATTTACAAATACAATAAAAATCAAAGTGGTAAAAGATTTAGGGGCTATTCATAGACATTTCTCTAGCCCGGGCTACGAGCGTGCTAAACAGGATTCATATCATATATCATATCGCTGACACTGGTTTATGAATACGAAAAACGTTAGTTCGCTGATCATCCACCGAAAGCCCGCGCTAAGAATGTTTATGAATACGACCCTAAATGATTAATAAAGGCTAGACAATTTATTGCAGAAGTTAAGAAGAAATAATTTTTTTATTAATTAAGTAAAAATTAAACCTACTCTACGCAGTAAGAAAATGCTTAATAAGTTTGTTTTTGAACACTGCTAAATTCCGACAGATATGTGGATCATATGCGGAGACAAAGAGGAAGGCAGAAAATAGGAAAGACTGGAGAACGTTGGGTTTGCAGTGAAGGGCCTGCCATTTGTCAGAACACTGTGCAATGTATGTTTGTATGTATGATGGCGAATAAGACGATGTAACTGAATTGTTGCTAAATGTATAAGGGTATAAATGTAACACCTCCGTGTTGCTTAATTTTTGTTGTGTGTGCCTTCTTTATCTGTCCAAATTTCACCTTGCACGCGGGAAGATAATTCGGACAAGGCAACGAAAAAATACAAAGGTCTCATTCTTTAATTATTCTTGAAATGATAAGAACACGAGCACTTTCCACGGTGGCCTCCATACTTCTCCGTGTTGTTTGTAGCCAGAATAAGTGTATTTGCCGTTACCTTATGATTAGAACAAGTGTTACACGCGTTCCCAGCGGAGTCACGAACCGGCGCTTCATGCAAGTGCAATAAGATTCCTGTAATTTCGCAGCGAGTTTTTCAATTGTTGGGATTCTGTAACTCATCGCGGGAGCTTCTGCCTTGAGCTGGCCTCCTTACTGTGCACGTCGTGAGTGCACTGCATGGTAGGCGAGAGTTTTATTGATGTTGTTGTAATTATAAAGAAGTGCAACGATTCTCCGACGAAGGCCATTGGCTTCTGAAGCTTTCGCCTCTTCAATCACGACGTACAAAAGCCTATCTACATGCCAATTAGCATATAAATTTGTTTCCTAACTCCAAGAACAACTCCTTTACGAAATCGTAGCGAGTTGGAAGTTGTTGCGAAATATCTGTTTGAACCCACTCGAGCAACTGTGGGCTCAATAGAGTGTGACTTGGCCTCGTCGCAGGTGTCACCCGAGTATATTTTTTAAGTTGTACTTTTATTAGTCGTTAAACAACCATCAGTCACTGAGACCCGTCCTCTTAGTTTTTCAGTCGGTTGATATAAACGTCATCATTAAGAAGACATTAATGGTGGGGCCGGTGTAATAAAGGAAAATTAAATTTACCCGTAGCTTCAGAACAGGGGTGTAAACTTCCTTGTCAGGCTAACGAGTAAGTGGCATTCCGCTCCTGTTACTGCCATTCCCCACCTCTCCCATTTTTCTGGTTCTCTTTGTAACGATTCGCCTTCTACATTCTTCCTTTTCATTTAATTTCGCTTCTTTTCATCTTTATTCTTCTTCATCTCGATATTATTTATTCACTATTCCTATATTCGTACCCGTTTGTCTTCCCTAATTTTCTTCTCTTCATTCTCACTTTCTTGTACTCTTTCCTTTTCTTTCACTTTCATTTTGTTCTTTTTTCATCTCTCCCTTGTTTTTCTCTCTCTTCCTTCTCCCTTGCTTCCATCTCTACCTTCTCTTTTCCTCCTTATCGTCCCTTCCACTTTCTTGTTCTCCCATCTTCTCGTTCTTTTCAACTTATTATTTTCAATTTCTCGTCTTTCCAACATTTTCTTCCTTTCCACCTTCTCGTTCATACCACCCTCTTGCCCCATTTTAGCTCCTCGTTTTTTTCTCAGCTTGCTCATCTTTTCCACCTTATTTTTTTTCCACCACCTCATCTTTTTCCACCTTCTCCTCTTTTTCCACCGCCTCATCTTTATCCACCTCCTACAAAATTCAGGCGACGCTGATATAACCTCGGCAGTTGTGAGCGTCGTTAAATAATAAAACATAATTTTAATAATTAATTTTAGTATCCACCTCCTCATCCTTTTTCACCACCTCATATTTTTCACCTCATATTTTCCACTTATCTTTTTGTATGTAATTCTTTTTCACCTTCTCATCTTTTTCCATCTCCTCATCTTTTTCTACCTCTTCATCGTTTATTTCCTCCTCATCTTTTACCATCCCATGTTTTTTCATCTCCTTATCTTTTTCCATCTCATATTTTTTCACCTCATATTTTCCACCTCCTCATCTTTTTGCACGTAATCCTTTTCCACCTTATCTTTTTGTACGTAATCCTTTTCCACCTTCTCATCTTTTTGTACGTAATCCTTTGCCACCTTCTCATCTTTTTGTACGTAATCCTTTTCCACCTTCTCATCTTTTTGTACGTAATCCTTTTCCACCTTCTCATCTTTCTGTACGTAATCCTTTTCCACCTCCTCATCTTTTTGCACGTAATCCTTTTCCACCTTCTCATCTTTTTGCACGTAATCCTTTTCCACCTTCTCATCTTTTTGTACGTAATCCTTTTCCACCTTCTCATCTTTTTGTACGTAATCCTTTTCTACCTTCTCATCTTTTTGTACGTAATCCTTTTCCACCTTCTCATCTTTTTGCACGTAATCCTTTTTCACCTTCTCATCTTTTTGTACGTAATCCTTTTCCACCTTCTCATCTTTTTGTACGTAATCCTTTTCCACCTTCTCATCTTTTTGTACGTAATCCTTTTCCACCTCCTCATCTTTTTACACGTAATCCTTTTCCACCTTCTCATCTTTTTGTACGTAATCCTTTTCCACCTTCTCATCTTTTTGTACGTAATCCTTTTCCACCTTCTCATCTTTTTCCATCTCCTCATTTTTTCTACTTCTTCATCCTTTACCACCTTCTCATCTTTCACCATCTCCTCAACTTTTTCCATCTCCTCATATTTTTTTACCTCATATTTTCCACCTCCTCATCTTTTTCCATCTCCTCATATTTTCCACCTCCTCATCTTTTTGCACGTAATCCTTTTCCACCTTATCTTTTTCCATCTCCTCATTTTTTCTACCTCTTCATCCTTTACCACCTTCTCATCTTTCACCATCTCCTCATTTTTTTTTCCACCTCCTCATATTTTTTTCACCTCATATTTTCCCCCCTCCTCATTTTTTTGCACGTAATCCTTTTCCACCTTCTCATCTTTTTGTACGTAATCCTTTTCCACCTTCTCATCTTTTTCCATCTCCTCATTTTTTCTACCTCTTCATCCTTTACCACCTTCTCATCTTTCACCATCTCCTCAACTTTTTCCATCTCCTCATATTTTTTTACCTCATATTTTCCACCTCCTCATCTTTTTCCATCTCCTCATATTTTCCACCTCCTCATCTTTTTGCACGTAATCCTTTTCCACCTTCTCATCTTTTTCCAACTCCTCATTTTTCTACCTCTTCATCCTTTACCACCTTCTCATCTTTCACCATCTCCTCATCTTTTTCCACCTCCTCATATTTTTCCATCTCCTCATATTTTTTCACCTCATATTTTCCACCTCCTCATCTTTTTGCACGTAATCCTTTTCCACCTTCTCATCTTTCACCATCTCATTTTTTTCCACCTCATATTTTTTCACCTCATATTTTCCATCTCCTCATCTTTTTGCACGTAATCCTTTTCCACCTCCTCATCTTTTTGCACGTAATCCTTTTCCACCTTCTCATCTTTTTCCATCTCCTCATTTTTTCTACCTCTTCATCCTTTACCACTTTCTCATCTTTCACCATCTCCTAATCTTTTTCCACCACCTTATTTTTTTCCACCTCATCTTTTTCTACCTCCTTGTCTTGTTCTATCTTATCTTCTTACACCACCCGTCTTTTTACACCTTCTTGTCTTTTTATACTTATTGTTCTTTCCTCACTTTTCCTTTTTCATACTCGTCTTGTTTTCTTTTCTTATGTAATTGTCTTTACTACTTTATCGTCTTCTACTTTCCTTCTTTAGCATCTATATTTTTTCCCCATCTCATCTTCTTTTCCTTCTACGCTTTTCCTTTTCCTCATACCCACATATATTTTTTCTTCTCTTTATTTCCATTTGCTCCTCGTTATCTTACTTTTGTCCTTCCTTGAAGGAAGGGACATGGGAAAGGACAAGTTCATGCAGAACATTGTAAATGGTATTTTACAGTGGAAGAAAACTGTAAACAAATATTCAAGGTAAGGACAATTTTATTATTGGATACAGAGCGGAGATGGATTCAAGAAGGGCTAAGAAATGACACGCATGCTGTAGATCTATTGCAAGGTAATAAAACTTCAAACAGGAGTTTAATTCCTGAATTCACGAAATAAATATATCGGAAACATAAATTTAAAAAAGGGAACAAAATAAAATTTGAAATGTCTGACGTTTATTTCGGCATATATTTCAAGACTGCCATAAAAATGTTTCCAGTCAGATATGTGATACAGTACTTTCCGGGAAATACACTTTCAGCATTTGTGTATAAAAAAAATCTTAAGCATATATCACTATAATGGTGCATATTGTTGTAGTTACTACCAGCAGTAAAACTTTAGGGCTCGTGTATATCAGCGGATTCTGGTATGGCTAGCTGCCACTTTCTCTTCTGTTCTCCGTTCACTTGTTTTAGTTTTATTAACAATAAAAAAAAAGTTGACGCACGATTTAGCGATAGCTGTTCGTGAGATAAACCTGCTGTGAACTGGTTACAGGTGCTTATGAAGGAAGATGCGTCTTCCTCCCCCTCTGCCTCCCTCTATAATTACTGTGATTTATATTTTCAGTGGAGCTTTTAATTGCAGATTAATAAAGTAAGAGACTTAATATCTCGCAGACAAGTTGAGATGATGAAGTTGTATTGCACCTAGCTTGCAAACAGCTATTGATATATTTACGGCTTGCTGGAGACATCGTCTTCATCTCCACTCACGATTTACCGGATGATACAGATTGCGGACTCTTTCCACTAGGGGTCAAATTAACTTAGTAGATACAGATCTGCACTTGGAGCTGTTACAGGTGGATGGAGAAACAGGTTTTAATAGCTCAGTTGGTTAAGAGAACCTAGTACAAACTTCTATGCATTTGATGACTGCCTGGCCATCTTTAAGATTTAAAGACCACCCTGAAGCTGTGACAGTACTCCTTTCTGCAGCACACTTGAGGTTGTATACCAGCTTTGTGTGTTTTTCTATCTGTAATTCAGCGACGTTGTATAAAGCTACTCGGCTGTATAGAGTGGAAGTGATGCAGCTCTGTAGATTAAACATGTTCCTTGGTCATTTCAAACACGTTACCAGGATCATATCACAGCCATAACCAAACTACATAGCAATTCAACCTACCCAGAACACATCACATCTTCAATCACAAGTACAGTCCAGCAACATAGACACTGACATGAAAATACTACACGTCCAGCAAAAAAAAAAAAAAAAAAAAAAAAAAAAAAAAAAAAAACAGAAACTTAACACTCTAGAGTCCACACCTGTTGAGTAACGGCTAGCGCATCTGGCCGCGAAACCAGGTGGCTCGGATTCGATTCCCGGTTGGGGCAAGTTACCTGGTTGAGGTTTTTTCCGGGGTTTTCCCTCAACCCAATATGAGCAAATGCTGGGTAACTTTCGGTGTTGGACCCCGGACTCATTTCACCGGCATTATCACCTTCATCTCATTCAGACGCTAAATAACCTAGATGTTGATACAGCGTCGTAAAATAACCCACTAAAAAAACACTCTAGAACCCGTGCTCTTTGTGCAAGAGCGCTCTCTGATGCACCCGAGCAGTTTACGAGAGCAAATCCAGAGACATTTGAGGGTTAGATAGGCTACTGTGGCTAAGCATTGAGGAACCTCTGTCACCCACTCCTTCGCTGTGCCGAGTGAAAATGCTATTTAAGTTTAATATTTACTAACCTTTCTTGGTTCTAGAAATAAAACAGTAACATGAAATCTAAAGTTAGATATATGGAAGATGTGTTTTAATGAATTGAGAAAAAGTTAAGGCATGTAATTACTAATATTTATTGCAGATATTAATGTATAGCTTATGGCATAATTTTAATTGTATCCCATGATAAGCCCTAGTACCTGGAGTATACTCGTAATAAATAATTTTCCACTAAATATTAAAAACACTGTTTCACAAGTTTTCATAGAGTTTCCCTACAAGAAAATTTTCAATACATTATGAATTCTGGAAATTTCACCCGTGCTTTTTCTATTAAAGATCTAGGTTAAATACTTACACACAATTTAAATTCTGAAAACCAAATTATGAAGTCATAAATGAAGTATATGGACAACCGGGATTAATTTGTCGTAATTCAAGAAATATTTTAAGGATGAACATGTTTCAAAATTACTTTATAACAGTTTAATATATAGACAGTTTGAATATGATTGAATTATGTTGTCACCTTTATATAAAAATAATTATTAATTACATACATACATACATACATACATACATACATACATACATACATACATACATAAATACATACACAAATGCATACATAGTGTTCTGCCCAAGGGCAGGTCTTTCACTGTAAACCCAGCAATCTCCAATCTTTCCTATTTTCTGTCTTCCTCTCAGTCTGTACATAGGCTACGATCCATAGGTCTATATCTTAACGTCGTCTATCATCTGATATTTCTTCTGTCACGAATCTTCGCCCGTTCACCATTCCGTTCAGTGCATCCTTCAGTAGGCAGTTTCTTCTCAGCCAGTGACCCAACCAATTCCTTTTTCTCTTTCTGATCAGTTTCACCATCATTCTTTCTTCATCAATTCTTTCCAACACAGCTTTCTTAATTTCTTAATCTGTCTGTGCATTTTACACGTTCCATTCTTCTCCATATCCACATTTCAAATTATTCTAGTCGCTTCTCTCCACTTCGTCGTAATGTCCATGTTTCTGCCCATGCAATGCCACACTCCACACAAAGCACTTCACTTTCCTCTTCCTTAGTTCTTTTTCCAGAGTTCCGCAGAAGATGCTCCTTTTTCTATTGAAAGCTTCTTTTCCAATTGCTGTACTGCTTTTGACCTCCTGGCAGCAGCTCATGTTACTGTTTATAGTCCACCCCAAGCATTTGAAGCTAATATATATATATATATATATATATATATATATATATATATATATATATATATATATTCAGAAGCATTTCCTTCGATATGTGTATTTAAAAAAATAAATATGGTAGTAATTAATAACAATTAGACTTACTCACATAATGCTTTATTAAAGGAATTTCATTATGTAGGTCTAACTTCAATAACAAAATTATTCTATAAAATTGTTGGTATTAATAATTGAGGGGTCAGCGCAACAGTAGTCTAACCCTCCTCAATGCGAAAAATTAAATATTCAGCCTTCTGTTGATTTTGACGTGAACTATCTTCCTACGAAGTGAAATAGTCCAATCACTATTATATACCTTGTTAGGAAGCATGTAATTTTTCCCTAAAAATATTACTTATATATTATAACTTATGCTCGACCATGCCGAAATGTAGTAATTATACACCTGGTAGTAGCCCTTTAATGCACCTCATTAAAGTACACCTATTCATTAAAGTTCAGGTGTTCAGCCAATGACAAGTCACCTTTGTACCGTTATAAAACCGCAAGTATCGATTATTCTCGGATATGCAATCGAAAAATAATTAGCGAAAAGTCACGGAGGCTGGAAATCCAATACTGTCGCAGAAGGTTATGTTCTGTTACTATAATAATTAGCGTTAATTGTAAATAATATTCAAATAAATTCAATTTGTCATCTCGTTTTTCAATTCTAAATCAATTTCTAGGTTATATCAGACTAATGTTCATCTTATTCTCTATCAAGGTCAATGACATTCGGCCTCGGAAAAAATCAATACTTTCGCGTCTGCGCACATCTCACAATTCAGGTCAGTTCGCACATAACCATAACATGACCTAATGTTGAATAATTTCAAGTTAGAAATATGGTCGAGCATAAAAAGTCGTATGAAACTTGCCTATAATGGTAATTAAGACGCTCGTATGAAAATTATGAAACTCGCTTGCGCTCGTTTCATAAACGAACATACTTGCGTCTTAATTACTACCATTACAGGCTCGTTGCATAATGTACTATTAACTTGCTACTTCTACATTAAAAAAGTGGCTTAGACCACTGTTGCGCGGAGCCCCTCAATTATTATGAGTTAGAAATATTACATCTTATTAATTTTAATGCAGTGAAAATAAATTGATTAAATATACAATCACTGCACATTCACATTTTTAATCAACAATATCGGTATTAAACTGTAGCATTATGATTGCTTCATTTTCTGATTAGTGTAGTGTAATATGTTACTAGTTAGCGATGTATTCAATGAAAAGACAAAGGAACTGGCCATTCTAACCCATTATCTCCTAGCTTATTGCCTCAAGAGTGATGCCTTATTGGCGTCATATGAAGTTTAAGCCTGTCTTCGGACAGTTTATTAAAAACAAAAACAACATAATTTTCTTAGAATGAACTTCCGGGTTGTCATGTCTTACATCGCAATTATTCTCAAATGTGTTTCTGTCTTAGATGCACTTAAGTTACAAAAAATTACGATAATTTCAAAAAGTATCTTCATTTGTAATTTCGTAATAAATGAGCTTGAAATTTCGATTTGATCTTGTTTGGAATAGATCGCAGGATTTCGCGGTGAAGATACTGTCTTGTTCCGCGATGTGGCAACTGATAGGCGGCTGGTCGACCACAAGTCTGTGTATGAATGTGTACACAATTGTAATCTTACGGCTCTATTTAATTGCGGTTGCTCAGCTATATGAGTTCGCTTCCTCATTTCTTGCGTGAAGGCATTGATGGGTTCGTTACACGCCAGTAATTGTGAGGGTTCATTTTTTTAGCCACGGAACTCTGCTTATCAGATCGTGCACTGTGTTATTTGGTCCCCTCTTTTCAATTTCCAAGAGACGCCTGGATTCTTTTAACATAAATGTAATACGAAGGTTCTTTCACCGTAAAAAATATCTGATAACCATTTTCCTAATGTTAAAAGTTGATGGCTTTCCGTTTACAAATCATGAGAACGGTATCCCCTGTTCGAGGTAAAATATTTGGAACTTAACGGGAATGGAAATCAAAGATGGAGCTTTCTTTCTGCTTTTAGAAGCTTAATATTGAGAGATTGTGGGTGTAGTTTCAGACTTTGGCCGCTTTATCCTCTAGTAAGAACTCTATTATCATCATTAGTCAAATTTCACGTTACGGACTTTCTGGTCAGTTACTCCCAGTAATGGTTCGACGAGGGAAATTTCATAGTTTCGGAATATATTAAAATATATAACTAAATTACACCCATCAACCCATGTGAAATATTTAGGTATCTTCATCGATCAAAACTTAAAATGGAATTTTCATATTCACTACTTATGTCTCCACTCGGAAGATAATATGCAAATTAGAAAAACTTTCGAAAACATATAATTTGAATATTTCAATAAAAAAAAAACAAGGTTTTAGCATTCTCTGGGTAAATTCCATCAGATTAAAAATAGTTGTAGATAATCATATATTTAGGTTGCAACCTCATATTTCCCCTAAGGATTTTGAGAATAAAATGGCTAAATATCAGCAACTCTTAAGTATTACTAAAGGAACACTGTTGAAGAAGGTTAGAACTGAGACTGTTTTAAAATTTTACAAAATACTAATCGTACCAACGCTATTATATGGTTCTGAAACATGGACACTCACCTCACAGCAGATCAGAAGACCAGAAGCAGCAGAGATGCGACTCTTGAGGCCACTAGCAGGTTATACACTTCTTGATTACCAAAGAAACGAGGACATTCACAACATATTAAAAATACAAAACATCAATGGCGTAGCGTCAATGTAAGCTAAAAAGCTTAGCTTCCCCAGTTAATAATAATTTCATAATAAACCTGCAGTTTATGCAGAAAATTATTTATTAATTTTAATAGAATTTATATTTTTCGCGTTAAATATTGTGATGTGGCAGCTCAGGATTATTTGTGATGCAGCAGTAAACAAGAAGCCTGCACACACCAGCTTCCAAGCAGACCGGTTTCTTCTGTGTAATCCACCCCGCAGATTTTCCATCCCTTTTAAACTACCCTAGTCGCAAGGCTGGAAAAGAAGCTAGCTTTAACATTTAAAATAAGTAGTTTCCGAGTTATCCCTTTTCGTCAGTTGTGTTCAGTTGAAGTGTTAGTGTGCATTGTGGCTGATATAATAAATAATGAGCGAAATAACAGTTCCTGACACTAATTTACTTGAATTTTTTAGGACAATTGTATTATCAAGACTGACTTACGAACAAAAGTGTGATTTAAAAAAGAAATGACCGATTCCCTTGCTGTCAATGAAGGACACAACCAAAAGACAGACGCATACTTACGTAATGATACTAATATTGTGATTTCTCTAAGCATGACAGGGAGTCAGCTAATGTTATACGTATACGTGTCTATTTGTTAAGAGATGTATAAACCGTGAAATCATATTTTACTATGTACCATTTGAGGTCATGCCTTATTGGTGTTACTTACGATGTTCCAACCAATCTTCGACTGCTGACTTGAAATTGACTACTATTTATTTTAAGACTGTATTTTTGTAATACGTTTTCTCATATTGCATGAAAGACAACTTGAGTTAGCTTCCCCTGCTCAAAATTTCATCCTACGCCACTGCAAAACATAACTACAATTTTAGATACATTCAGAAAAAAATTGGTACGACCATGTGATTAGAATGCCCCCAGAAAGAATACCACAAAATATCCTAAACTACACACCAAGAGGAAGGAGAAACTTCGGCAGACCGAAGAAGCGTTGGAGGGACCAGCTGAAACCAGGAGACGGAGCAGGACCAACGGCCTAATCCGAAGAGCATTTGATGATGATGACTACTTATGTCTTAAATTACATAATACTCTGTACAAATTTATTCATTTGCGTCGCTTTATGCCATTAAAATTATTGAGAACAATATTTTTAGCCCTGGTTCAGTCTATAATACAGTATGGAATGGGGTGAATTATCACAGAGTACCATTCGACCATTAATATTACTACATAAAAGAATTATTAAAATATGTTTAAGAACAAAACTTGATCATTCAACTCATCCCAACTATAAAGAATTTAATGTTTTCAATATCAAGCAAATTTACGTGTATATTATTTTGAATTACTACCATAAATGTGAAACTAAATTTATATCATCCGATCTTGGTTACAACACACGAAGATACAATAGCGGGAAAGTCACTAATTTTGCAGCATTGTAACTGGGGAGTGTATTGTACTAGTGTACAATCTCAACAGTGTATTGCACGTTGAAAATGCAAGTACAGTAGTGGGAAAAAAAACCGGACCGACCCTTGTAGCTGATTTCAGAGCCTTGTTCACTCCAGAGCACGATAGACTGGTAACTAAGACTTTCGTGGTTCGAATCCTGCCTGGGAAGAAAAACTGTTTTTTTTTTTCTTATTCAAATTTATTCCCAATACTTTTCGATTGTAGCGATATTTTACTATCTAATTAACTTAATATTCCCAGAACATTGATTTTACCAGCAATGAGTGTTCTTTATTTTTAAAGGAAATCACATTCAACATCTACTGTTCTCCAACCAGGAGATTAACCGTGAAAGGGAAAGTGATTACTATTTCGTCATATATTGGAGCGAAGTAGATAGATAATATTACCGTTATAACGCCTGTTTAAAAACATGCGCTCTCCAGCATATGTTATTTCCTGCATAGAGGGATTAAAAGACCAGGGGTGCTATTCATAGACATTTCGCTAGCCCGCGCTACGAGCGTGCTAAACTAGCCCCGGCTATCGACTGATTACTTGTACAGGATTCGTATCATATCATATCGCTAACACTGGTTTTTGAATACGAGAAACGTTAGTTCGCTGATCATCCACCGGACGCCCGCGCTAAGAATGTCTATGAACATGGCTCCCAGGAGATTAACCGTGATCTAATTTTGTAACTATGCTAGTATAAGTATGTGTGTATCAGTGTTATCGTTCGTGCTTTGAGAGTTACCCTCGTGTGTAACCTTATGACATCCTATGACATCAACATTCATTCACAGCATTACCCCGCTGTGTCTCATTCCCCTGAGACTTTCTCCTGGTTGGAGTGCAATACGGTGTTGATGAACAAGTACTCATATTTCTGAAGATATTAATTTTAGAACCTATATTTATTAGACTTTTTTTCTTGTTTTAATGAATACTACCACCTCTCAAAATATTCAATGCTTTTTATGTAACACTCTGTGTATATAACGCAAATTCGTCCGTGTATGACGCTTCCCTTACACCGCAAGCTCAGAAGCATTATTTTATATTTAACATATTATACTATTGATATAATATACCTCAAATAAATATAAAACTCTTCTTAGGGGAAAATATTAATAAGGAATAATCTTTCATAATATGCATTCCTTGTTTTCAGTAGTTACATTCAGTTTAAGAGTATCTGCGTATATTTTTACCAGATCAAAGTACATCCGTGGTGGTGAGACTGTCCATAGGGTGCCAGGGCCGATAAATCGACAGTATATTAGTCCACACCTGTGGAGTAACGGTTAGCGCGTCTGGCCGTGAAACCAGGTGGCCCGGGTTCGATTCCCGGTCGGGGCAAGTTATCTGGTTGAGGTTTTTTCCGGGGTTTTCCCTCAACCCAATATGAGCAAATGCTGGGTAACTATCGGTGCTGGACCTGGACTCATTTCACCGGCATTATCACCTTCATCTCATTCAGACGCTAAATAACCTAAGTTGTTGATAAAGCATTGTAAAATAACATAATTCAAAAAATGAACAGTATTGCTGTTCGGAATTTAAAAGTTTCGTAAGAACAAGTTTCGGAATTTGATTTTGGGAAATTTGGAAGTAGGATGACAGCCTTTCGAAAAAAAAAAATGTCATTCGCGAAAATGTACAGAAATCGGCTGCAGTATTGTATTGTATTTATTAACATTCCATGGTATTCATACATGCTTACAGCTAGAATATGGAACAAGTCAAAAAACTTAATACTATTATAAAGTCTTAATTTATAGTCACCGTCTAGATGAAATATATATACAGACGAGATTTACAATATAGTCTACTAGTACAACACATAGTTTTAGTATCAATTTCATGAAGTGTTATTGAATTTCATGAATTCACCTACAGAATAGGAGGCGTGAGAAATTAGGCACTTCTTTAATTTGGCCCTAAATAATTTTATGTTTTGAGTTTCATTTTTTATATCGATAGGGAGGCTATTAAAAATTTTTACTGTCATATAACGCACTCCTTTTTGATAGCACGATAGACTTGCCGATGGAGTATGAAAGTCATTTTGTTGACGTGTATTTATGCTATGAACTGTTGAATTAGTTACAAAGTTTTCACGATTACATACAGTGAATCCGGAGACAGGTTTCCAAAATAAAATAAAAATCGAATATAGATAGGCAATATCTAGAACGTCGCTGTATTGGATTAAAAGCTATAATCATTACTTGCGTTGTGCTGGTTTTCCAGTTGAATTCTATATCGCACAGATATAAGAAATAATTCCTCCGCATTGTATAATACTATACAAGCTCGTTAAATATAACCTACATTTTATTCCATTCAGAATCATTAAGGACCAACCATCATTCGGTATGAATGTAGACACCATCTTCATTTTAAAATTGTTCCTTGATTTCTTCCCCCTTCCCCCGGCCTTCCTTAACCATTACCTTCACTCTTCTGCTTTAAGTATAGAAATATCGGAAATGCCATTACTATTCGGTGCCGACAGCCGATATCGGAGAGGTTTTTCTGATCCTTCTATCCCACTCTCTCTCTCACCACATTCACTCATTCCCTTTTTCCTGTGTTCAAGTCAAAATTACTTTTGCGTAGATAATTTTCTTACATTGATGTTCTGATTTCTTGACTTGGAAAGTTACTCATTCCCTCTCTCTCTCTCTTTCTCTCTCTCTCTCTCTCTCTCTCTTCCTACTTCTTTCCTTCGAGCCTCGCCTTTCATCTCCTCCTTGTTAAATCCATTCAAAAGAGGGCTGGTTGCTTGCTTGGCTTCACTCATTTCCTTATACTGACATTTCGGGATTTCTGTGGGTGTTGAACAGGTTATGAATGCCTTCATTAATGTGACAAGCCCCCTACCCGATTCCGGTCTTTCCCCAGATAATCGTCTGCAGCTCAATCATGATAGGCTACCTGCACTGCTCGTGCGCGATCCTGGTACAGCTCCACTCTAATTCCCATTGTTCGGATTTGTGCACCATTTTACTCATTTCCATATGAAATGTGTCTTCTAGTAAAATGAAATATCACTCTTGGCATCTTATTAGAGCACTCGCATACTCTTGACTACAGAAAAAGAATTCTTGACACACAAGACAGTCATGTGGTTTAATCTGAGAAACTTACTTACTTAATTACTTACTGGTTTTTAAGGAACCCGGAGGTTCATTGCCGCCCTCACATAAGCCCGCCATTGGTCCCTATCCTGAGCAAGATTACTCCATTCTCTATCATCAATTCAATTCAATTCAATTCAATTTATTTGGCCATTAGACATAGAGTTTTAGGCTTCGTCAGAATACATTGAAAAAAAGACATATAAATACATTTACAAAAACACTAATAACAGAAACAGTAAAATTTAGGTAATACAATGAAAACATGAAATAATTTTAAACTTTTAAATTGTAGAAAACTAACTAAATTGCAATTAAAACTTATTTATTAAAATACAATGTCATAAAAATTTGTGTTGAAAAACTCAGCAACAGAATAAAAGGTATTATTTAATAACCAATTGTAAAATCTAGTTTTGAAACTATTGATTGGTAATTTATAATATTGACTTGGGAGCTTATTATATAATTTCATCCCCATAATTAAAAGTTAGTGTTGCTCTTGTGTAATCTACAATATGGAATATTAATTTGTTCAGTATTTCTAATTTCATGATCATGTATATTGGCCACTAATGAGTAATTGTCGATATTTTGTCTAGTGTAAAGTACTAGATCATATATATACAGATTTATGATTGTTAAAATCCGTGATTGTCTGAAAAGTGGCCGACAATGTTCCAGATAATTTGATTTACATAAAATTCTAATGGCCTTCTTCATATCCCACCTCCCTCAAATCCATTTTAATATTATCTTCCCATCTATGTCTCGGCCTCCCTAAAGGTCTTTTCCCCTCCGGCCCCCCAAATAACACTCTATATGCATTTCTGGATTCGCCCATACGTGCTACATGCCCTGCCCATCTCAAACGTCTGGATTTAATGTTCCTAATTATGTCAGGTGAAGAATACAATGCGTGCAGTTCTGTGTTGTGTAACTTTCTCCATTCTCCTGTAACTTCATCTCTCTTAGCCCCAAATATTTTCCTAAGCACCTTATTCTCAAACACCCTTAACCTATGTTCCTCTCTCAAAGTGAGAATCCAAGTTTCACAACCATAAAGAACAACCGGTAATGTAACTGCAAATCAAGCTTTCAGGTATAACTCCCTGTAAAGTTGATTTGAATAATTTCGAGGGAAAAATTGTTCCGGGGCCAGGTATCGAACCCGGGACCTTTGGTTTAACGTACTAATGCTCTACTAGCTGAGCTACCCGGGAACTCTACCAGACACCGATCCAATTTTTCCCTCTATATCCACAGACCTCAAAGTGGGCTGACAACCGTCAAGCAACCAACGTTGAGTGTGCATTCAATATTAGCTACTATTTCTTTTATTTATTAATTTAATAGAATATTCTACATAGGCGTCCACATCTGTGGAGTAACGGTCAGCGCGTCTGGCCGCGAAACCAGGTGGCCCGGGTTCGAATCCTGTCTGGGCAAGTTTCCTGTTTGAGGTTTTTTCCGGGGTTTTCCCTCAACTCAATACGAGCAAATGCTGGGTAACTTTCGGGGCTGGACCCCGGACTCATTTCACCGGCATTATCACCTTCATTTCATTCAGACGCTAAATAACCTAGATGTTGATACAGCGTCGTAAAATAACCCAATAATCTTCATAGGCTTATAATATGGGACGAGCAGTGACAAAAACGGACGGCTGAACCACTTTTCTTTATAACCTTTCTGTAGAAAGTTTATGTAGTGCTAACTTGACACTATTACAAGAACTGTCATGAGCTAAGTTCTACAGAATTTTCAGTCGCTCTCCTGTACTTGTTTAAAACATTGTCGTTACATTTGAAAGTGAACTTGAGTTGGTAGTTACTTGAATGGGAACAAAGAAATTTCAAACTGATTAAATAGGTACACGGCGAAATTCCTAATATGAGAGAAAGTCCCCACGTCTTTCTCTCGCTCTCTCGTCTTGCAAGGAAGATGCTTCGACATTCACTGACTTTTCCTTTCGTTGTAGCAGGAAGCGTTGTGTAGTACTCGCGTCTTCCGTGGATGTCTCTTTCCGCTTACCAAATCATTGTGTGACCCTCTCATCCGGTTATGCCTCTCCACGCAATTTAGTTCACAGAATACTCTAAGAATAATGCAACACTTCTGATTTTATAACTGCTAGTAGAAAGGGATGTAATATTAAAAGGAAACGAGCTTACCTCATCCATACGATCTGCAATTGCTCTCGTTATGTCTGTATTTCGATTCTTCTGTCTGTTTAACATTACATATACTGCTTTGGTGATTCAACACCGGCGATATGCTTGGATGATGATTGATGAATGGGAAAGGAAACAGGAGGAAATGGTCATGGTCTTAGCTAAGATACAGTCCCATTATTTGCCTGGAGAACCCTTCAAAACATATCAGAATATAAGATGTGTGTGTGAATGGAGGAAGTATGAACAAAATTTAAATTATTATCCCTTCACCTTATTTAATAATTGTAAGAATAATTAAAAAGAATGTTAGATTCTGAAATCGCCATAATGTCTTTAATTTCATTTTAATCATAGGGTAAATGAAGGTATTAACGTCATGCAGGTTAAGGCTGGTTCACAATAAACCGGGAATGGAAACGAGAACGAGAACGGAAATATTGTTAAAATAAATGCATTTAAATGTGAGCATTTACAATTAACTATTGTGAACACTCACATTTAAATACGTTTAACGTTATTTCCGTTCTCGTTCCCGTTGTCGTTTCAGTTCCCGGCTTATTGTGAACCGGCCTTTATAATGCCATCTAATATTTTATAATTGAGACAGGGAAACCTTGTAAACTTACATTCTACAGGAAAGGCTACAAAATATGTTGAATATCTAAAAAAATTATAAATTATTAATATTATTGTCCATTTTCTGGTCAGTGTAACCCATTTTTTGAATTGATGGCGTTAATACCTTTACTTACCCTGTAGCTAGCTAATCATCGCAGATTTAATTTTTTAAGGTGACATGTATTTATCTATCCTTACGAGTTTACTTCCTTGGTTTGAATTGTAAATTATTTAAAAATAGCGTGTAAGAGGGCCTTAGACTAGAAATGTTTAGTTTAAATGTAGTTCTGTTTATAAGTATGCATAAGAATGCAATTATTTGACTTATTTGAACTGTTGTATCAGTGAAGCGAGGTGAGTCAGCGAAGTTATGGTTTTACAGTGCAGTGAACAGTTCCGATCAGTGATAATTTATAGCGTCAATGAAATGTGTTCTATAGTGTCAGTGAAATGTGTTACAGAGTGTCAGTGAAATGTGTGCTGAAGTGTCAGTGAAATGCGTCATAGTGCCACTACAGGGAATGAGATGAAAGTAAAGTGAAAGACTATTGAAACTTATGTAGGACCTATACATAATTATGTAGGTTGTGTTGTAAAATTAGGTGTTTTATTTTATGTTTTATTATTATTGTGTTAAATGGTATTTGTATTCTTATTGTACTGTGTATAAAATTGTATATGTGTTGTAAATTGTATTATGTATTGTAAATTTTATTGTGTATTGCTTATCATTTTAACTGTGTATTGTTAATATTGTATATACCACTGCCACCGGGTGCTTGCCCACTTGCAGTGTAAATAAATGCATACATGATAAAGCGTCGTAATATAAACCAATTAAAATTACAGTACATCTAAGCTTGAAATCGTAATGGTATAAAGCTGCTGTAATTGGGCAAATAAATAAATAAATGTATAAATGAATAAATAAAGAAATAAGTAAACAAACTAAATAATTAATTAATTAATTAATAAGTGAAGTAAGCAAGATAAAATAAAATTAAAAAAGAAATGCTTCTTTCTGGATTACAGAAATTAAATACGGCAGGAACAATAATAATTGTTGAAGGTATAATTCGTACTCTTTTTCGCCGACGTCCAATACGTATCACTCCAACGTTTTTCTGGTACAGGAAATGGAAAATCTCTTTAATTTGATATCACTAATTGGACTAATACGTTTTAATTACGGTGTTATAAAAAAACGCGGCGAATCAGATAAATGCCAATTTCATTATTTTTTGTAATGAGATTCAGCTCCTAGTCTGGGCATAACAATGGAGATAAATTGCGATCGTAAACGGGAATCAGGATGAACTCAGGAAACGAATGCATTTTATACAGGTGACAAAAAAACTGTTATAGTCTCTGCTACTTTCCAACCCATTAAAGATTAGAATGTACAAAACAATTGCATTGTCCGTTACTCTGAAAAACATGGCAGTTTGTTCCGAGAAATTACAGTTATATGTATGTTTTACCAGGAAGACCGAGAGGAAGTATGAAGCATTTATTTTGCTTTCTCTTGAATAGTCTAACTAGAAGAGCTTTTTAATTGTATGTGAGTCATCACGAGCATTTAATGCTTTTAAAATAATTAAATTATGGAAACAAACTCTAAGATTATTGTTTCTTGAAATGAAATTCCGGATTATTTCTATCGTTATAGGGCTTCTTCACGCTACATTTAACTAATGGCGATAGTAAGGAAGGAAATGAAATCTGAGAAAATAACTATTTTAGATAATACAGCTCCCGTTCGCCTATAACATTAAATTTTTGTAACAAATTGATAGCAATATTGTCTATTTTTATATATATGGAAATTGAAAACTGAAATAAGTATCGAAGATCTGATGTGAGTAGGAATGGTTCCTCTTTCTTAAAGGGTTAATAGTCATTAGTTGCTGATAACAATACCCATGTTTCAATTGGGTTGGATTTTCACAGACGCAGTTATTCTCACCAATAGTGTTCTTGATTGGAACTGTTATGTATGTAACTTTTTAAAGGAGATGACTGATGTAGCATTTTCTGTAGATGAAAAATATTACGAGTATTTTAGGCACTAAAATATTGTCATAAATAATATTATAAGAGGTTTTAATTTTATCGATGGATTCACGAGTGTGAATCTCGATTAAATTTATCAGATGGAAATTAAAACCTCCCCTGATACATAATAAAACTATTTCGCAAGTAGAGTAAAAATACAATGTGTCCCTTCCAAACCTCCCTCATTTTAGTGAAGCCTCACTTCGATTATTGCGATTCTCTATTCACGAATCTAAATACTGGTCTTGCCCACAGACTACAGCGTGTTCACAATATCTGCGTTCGTTTCGTTTGTAACACTAAAAAATTCGATCATGTAACACCGTCAGTAGAATTATTGTCTTGGAATCCACTTAAAGAAAGAAGGTTCTTCAACTCCCTCTTATTAGGCTACTATTTAAAATCATCCACATCTTCACAACCTCTTACCTAGAATCTCGTTTTGTTTACTTTTCACTACCTCGAACTCGGGACATGCATCTTCTCTCTATTCCTCTGCACAGAACATCCTTCTACTCATCATCTTTCATCGATTTCACGCCTCTGGAATTCTCTCCATGACCATTTCAGAGACTGTCTTACAATATCAAAATTCAAATTTAAATTAAAGAATCACATTCTAGTTAATGGAATTGCTTGTATTATTATTATTATTATTATTATTATTATTATTATTATTATTATTATTATTATTATTAGTTATCACTATCATCATTGCTTTCTCTGATTGTCTTTTTTTTTCTTGTATTCACTCGATGAGACCTCTTAGTGCTCTTTCGACTCTGTTGACCCTCTATAGGTCTTTAATTTAATTTGTTTTTTTCATCAGTGTTTGTGTTTCTTTTTGTATTTATATTTGCTATCTGGTAGGATGGAAGAGAAGGCCTTATCGTCTTAATCCTCTCAGATTAAATAAATAAATAAATAAATAAATATTTTTTAATTAATCATTGCTAACAAAGTATGCGGAATTGTGAATTATTGTCCTCCTGACATACGTATATTTTAAGTTATTTGTGCCTTTCTTATTAAATTGCTTCTCGCGTGATTATGCTGTTGTGAAAATCACTTCAGGGCATGCTTGTAGTTAAATTTTCGTTTAGGTCTAAAACTATGTTGATATTTGCGTGACTAGTATTTGGAATTTCGGAAGCAAATCATTTCATGTATCTAATGTTAACTACACATCGCACTCTTGGGGTGTAGGCCTATTCTTTTGTGTATCTCTGTGCAATCATAACTTCCACCGTTATCTAGTAGAAATTTTGGACAGTTATGCGATCCTACAGATTGCTGCGGTTATGACCCGCGCTAAATGTTATAGAATTCGGGGAATGTTCCGTTTTGATTCACGAGGAATACACCCAACTGACGTCCGTACAAGTGGCGAACAATGGGGGAATGTGTATATAGTAATGACATGGGTGTTGGATATGGACTATAATATACTATTCGGTTCTGGAACATGTTTACAAGCACTCAATAGAAATTAATGTAATATTGTGGTGCCTTTCCTTCTATCATTTGAAATTTCTCTCTCTGCAATTGTGTGCCTGTCATTCCAAGAGGGATTTAAATGACTTCAAACAACAATCCACTCGGTTCCGCTGTGTAAATTTGCGAGTACCAGTGGCGGATTGTGTATTTTGTACCGTAGCAATGATCTCTTCTTCTTTTCCAGCAACTAATTGACATGTTATAAAACTTTTCCGACCTCTCTGCGCAGCTTTTTTACCTTTCAGAAACGTCCTGTAACTAATTCAGCCATTAATGTTTCTTTTATGTTTTTGTTGATATTTTCTATATCTGGTTTATTTCATTGATGTAATTTAAGTTACATGTTTGGTAGTGATTTAATTTCTTTTGGTTCGATTTTATTAAGATTATGAATTTGTGTATTAATAATTATGGCAAGAGAATCTATTTTTTGGGCTCGGTATGGCATAATTGCGCCCCGAAGAAACCAGGTAGCAGAAGGGACATGGCATAGTTGCGCCCCGAAGAAATCAGGTAGCAGAATGGACATGGCATAGTTGCGCCCCGATGGACATAGTACACACGAAAGTGATTGTCATAATATAAACAAATTACTTACAAATATTACAGTGGTAACTGCATTGAAATCAGGTAGGTCTAGCATATGATCAATTTTACTATTTAAAATAACACTTTTTTATCGATCACACACAATAAATGAACTGCATTTTTTGTTTCTACATCGATATATTAACCCTACGGTACAGAGTTTCAAAAATTGAAACTTAGAACCATTGTGAATTATTGACTCTTTACCCTTTTCACTAAACTTAACATTCATTTTAAATTAACCTCACTATACACCACAGACGGTGTGAAAATCATTAATAAAATGCCAAAGACTGTTAAGCCCCCATATTCCAACGGCTCACTCATTTGAATATGTCAGTTAATAAAGTACTGCCAACTTCATGGTGTTCTTTTTAACGGTAGGCTATTGATAATCACTGGATAAACAGTAGAAAAACAGTTAATAAAATATTGACAACTTCATGGTGTTCATTTTAACGGCATCGATAATGAATATTAAATCGCATAAGAAATCAATAAGGCTGGTTGATTACGAGGCTCGAGTTTCCGTAGTGTCTTTTTCTCTACCTATTTCATCGGGGCGCAACTAAGCCCACAAAATAGGGACCCTTTTTTATCTGCTGCACTTTATCTGACCGTGGAGCGCAACTATGCCCTGCCCTTTGGTCTTATACACAAGTGAGTCATTAATTTGCAAATCGAAGTAGCGATCTATATTTTTTTAATGATACGTCTAAAACCAAGATTCAACAACTCTTTTATTTGCAGATGATCAATTAGTAATAGCTTCTTCAGAGGATGGTCTTCAGAAACTAATATATGAATTACAAATCACTGCCTCAAGCTATAATTTAACAATATTTCCGACAAAAACAAAAAAAATTAGCTTTCCAAGGAAAAACACAGGTACGATGTAAAATTTTAATCAACGACAATATAGTAGAGCAACTAAGAGATTTTAAATACCTGGGCTGTGAAATTGGAAACACAAGAGAACTAGATCAACAAAGAAAATTACAAAATTTTAATCAAATACGTGGAACGATTAAAAGAACCCTATTAAACAAAACAAGGAAAGAAACCATTTTTAAGTTTTATAAAGTCTTGGCAGTCCCATCTCTCTTGTGTGGCTCAGATTGCTGGATCCTAACAGAAAACCAAAAGCACAAAATAGAAGTACCAGAAGTGAGATTTTTGAGATCGGTAGCTGGATACAGAAGAACAGAGAGACAATATAATGAAACGATAAGAGACGAACTGAACATATTCAACTTAAACAATAAAATAAAATAATACCAAAAAAAATATTATGAACATATACAAAGAATGCCAGAAAACCGTATTCCTAAAAAGATTCTAGAGTACAAACCCAAAGGCAAGAGAGACAGAGGAAGGCCGACGAAGAGATGGAGAGATCAATTTCTTTGAGAGGACGGAACAGGTCGAAAGGCCTAATCCCTGTGGATGATGATGATGATGATGATGATGTCTAAAACCATCACTGCTAGTCGGCAATATTATACAGGTGTCAAGGTGATCGATATGCACACAAACGAAACGAAGAAGCAGCAGTTTCAAGATGGCGGCATCCCTCTATAAATAACATTATCGAGCAGTGTTACAGTTAGGATTGCCAACTTCTTTTGCAGAAAAAATACGGGAGACTAAAGAATCGGCAAAATTTCACATAAAAATGAACAAATTATCCAGATCCGTTACTAAAAACAACTTTATTCTACACTTTGGCAGCTAGACTTAAATTTAGAGTATTTTGTGATAGATTTTGCGTCACGTAACAGTTGAAATCGACTGCAGTTTGCAGCTCTGATTTGATTAGATGCGTCGTGTTCCTGTATCGAACATCTGTCCAATTTTAATGTTCATGAGATGAAACTTCATCTTTGTGTGAACATTACTACATGGTATGTTTAGAATAAAACTCGCTAGTTTTTTTTCAAATTTGTAACATTAAAATATTTGATTTTAAACGAGTGAGCACTAAAATTCATTTCTGACAAGCATTACCTTCTACAAAGACTGCACATTTTAGTGTTTCTCAAAATTCATGCTATAGGCTAAATCGTAATCATTCACGGCAAAATCAAATGTTTCGAATGAAAATTTTTACATAATGTTAAAATAAGGTCGAGGAGAAGAAAAATTCGGGAGTCTGTTAAAAATTCTTTGGTCTGCGGGAAAATGCACGTAAGTCAAAAAGTCGATTTTTCTGTTGTATCTAATGACATAAGTCATGTATTTTTTCTAATTTTTGAAATAATAAAACTCTTGTATGTTAAATTGAAAAGGACCATACTTTGACTAACATACATGATTTTCATTATTATACTTATGTTTAATTAAGAGTAAATTAAAAAAAAGTCTCTCCCGAAAAATTATTATTATTATTTTTTTTTTTTTACTTATGTGCCTTTTCTCGCCGATCAAAGAATTAGGGCCAAATACTGGAGAGTTATTAACCCTAGTTACAGTGGTTATAGGATATCTCCAAGCCGTTACTATACCAATTTCGATTCCTGGAAGCGGAGGAACTCTCGATCTCCACTCGAATACTCTAACACTGGACTATAACGGCATCGTTTCGCAAACATCCCTACTCACAAAATAAAATGTAATTTTAAAATTTGTATCTTAAATAGTTTCTTCTTACGGAGTAAACCGTAAGTAATGTCGTTAATTTCAGGGAGTTAATCTTTGAAATATTTCAAATAAAAATGTTAAATACAATTTTGCTCGTTTTTGCTTCCTTTTCTTGATAAAAATTGTTTTATATGTAACATTTCATAGCGAGTTTTGGGAAAACCATTGATTTAATTCCCAATATGTTTAGTCAATTTAACTCCAGATTAGCCGGCCCGGATTCGATTCCCAGCGGGAATAGGAAAGATGGCGGTGCGCAACTTCTAATCACTATATTGTGCACCAATATGCCTTGGTTAAATCCCAAATCTCTCCGGAGTTCATATGAAGAAAAGGTATGTGTCACTGTTGATTGTGATTCGTCCGTCGGCCCACTTGGTGCTATTCGACAGGAGTAGGCTACGTGCCGGCACCGGGTTTCCCCTTCTCCCTTCCTCATCATCATCACTCATTCCAGACACTACACTTACACATACACTCACTTTAGTCCACGACATAACTCTCCACAGATACCATCATGTACAGTGTGGCCAGCCGAAGTGATGTACAACTAGAAAATGGGTCACAGTCCTGCCATCTATCCGTAATATGCGGAACCCGAGTCACTTAAAGTGAAGTGGGTAGGCATTGGATACATACATAGTAGAGTATTATGCTAATAAGCAATTGAAAGAATTTCAGTTTTGTCCTTCAAATGTGCAGAAATTTCATCCGAGCATATGTAACATAGTAAAATTTATTTGCAGAACGAAAAGTTACATTGTTCGGATAAAATTTCTGCACATTTAAAGAGTAAAAGTAAAATTCTTCCAATCATTTATTGTTATACACACTGCTCTCTTAAATTGACTGAGCATACTGAGAATTAAATTAATACTTACTTACTGGCTTTTAAGGAACCCGGAGGTTCATTGCCGCCCTCACATAAGCCCGCCATTGGTCCCTATCCTGAGCAAGATTAATCCATTCTCTATCATCATATCCCACCTCCTTCAAATCCATTTTAATATTATCTTCCCATCTACATCTGGGCCTCCCCAAAGGTCTTTTTCCCTCCGGCCTCCCAACTAACACTCTATATGCATTTCTGGATTCGCCCATACGTGCTACATGCCCTGCCCATCTCAAACGTCTGGATTTAATGTTCCTAATTATGTCACGTGAAGAATACAATGCGTGCAGTTCTGTGTTGTGTAACTTTCTCCATTCTCCTGTAACTTCATCCTTCTTAGCCATAAATATTTTCCTAAGCACCTTATTCTCAAACACCCTTAACCTATGTCCCTCTGTCAAAGTGAGAGTCCAAGTTTCACAACCATAAATAACAACCTGTAATATAACCGTTTTATAAATTCTAACTTTCAGATTTTTTGACAGCAGACTGGATGATAAAAGTTTCTCAACCGAATAATAACAGGCATTTCCCATATTTATTCTGTGTTTAATTTCCTCCCGAGTATCATTTATATTTGTTACTGTTGCTCCAAGATATTTGAACTTCTCCACCTCTTCAAAAGATAAATTTCCTATTTTTATATTTCCATTTCGTACAATATTCTCGTCACGAGACATAATCATATACTTTGTCTTTTCGGAATTTACTACCAAACTTATCTCATTACTTGCTTCCAGTAAAATTCCCGTGTTTTCCCTAATCATTTGTGAATTTTCTCCTAACATATTCACGTCATCCGCATAGACAAGCAGCTGATGTAACCCGTTCAATTCCAAACCCTCTCTGTTAACCTGGACTTTCCTAATGGCATACTCCAGAGCAAAGTTAAAAAGTAAAGGTGATAGTGCATCTCCTTGCTTTAGCCCACAGTGAATTGGAAACGCATCTGACAGAAACTGACCTATACGAACTCTGCTGTACGTTTCACTGAGACACATAGCAGATTTTATCTCCGAAAGGAAGTATTAAACTTTGTTCGAAACATCTCAAAGAATAATCTCCTGAAATTAATACCTTCTCTTACGATTCAGTCTGTATAGTTACTTAAATCTTTAAACATGTCATTTCGGCTTGTTTAGGCTAATTAAATTACACATTCATCGCGAAACAGTGGCGTATCCAACTTCTACTGAGTAGAGATACTATACTGCTGTCTGTTACGCGACTATGAGCCAAGGAACAGCGATTCAAATCCCGATGGAAGCAAGGGATTTATCTCGTGGTTCTGAGGTCCCGAAGGCCTTTGAGAGCTTGCTAGCTTTAAGGGATCATCGCGCTTACTACTAAGTAACGTCTGTGGGTTGCTGTTCCGGACGTTGCCGATCCCTTTGTAGCATTTCAGACACTCGAATGTGCCCTTCATCGTATGTCACTCTCGGTTAGCTCTAAACGCAGTTCCCTTTTAAACCATGCATGGTAAATTTTTTTCGTCACGATCCTTGCAAGTTAGCAAAGGTCTATTTATGTCACATCTTTCCTAGGTCTTGGTTTGGCTTGGATTTTCGAGGGCTGCAGTTGGAGATTGAAAGTATTATGCATATAATATCACGATGCATACAACTATGGGAGGAATCATGTATACTCTTTTCGCTGTAAGAAAAATCCTAATGTAAACATAAGTACGTTGCTGTCATAACCGTGATTGGTTCCCAGTCGAAACACTCACATGACGCAGGAAAATATAGTTCGTATTTGGAAACCACAATCTTGTATTATTTGAAAATAAAAAAATGAGTTCTAGTTGTTAAATACGATGAAACATATAATTTCACTCATATGTAAAACGCTATGTAAAAGAAAAGCTACCTTTATATTTTGTTATATACTATGAACGCGGATGAATACCAACAGTAATACCAAGGTAGTATGTTCTTGTAACAAGTTGACTCGTAGTTGTTCAGGTAAGCACGTGGTACTGAAGTATGGCTTCTGCATCCTCGGTATGCCTGATTATTAAACATAAGAGTGGAAACCCTCTCAAAAGTGGAGAAAAACAAATAGTCTTTAATGTATATAATAAGTTAAGTGAGTTTTAATTACAGTAATTATAAAGTAAATGTTTCCTAAGCAAACGAATGCATAGTAGTGAGGTTAGGTCTACTTTGACGAGTAACGGGAAACGTTTAACATGAAACAGAATGTACAACAGTGGGCGGGAACACGTACTAAGAATCTATGGCGCCAAACAGTGGCCAATGAAGCTTCACTTCAGTCACGTGCTCTTGGGTGGAATGCATAAAGTTGTAGTATTACCTTTTGCTTTGATTGCAGAAGATACTTGAAGTAGAAGTATATACTTCGTTTTGTATGTATAAACCTGATACTACTACTACGATTATGTACTACGCGGCAGTAGTATAACCTATCAAGAGTATTCGATTATATCGATTATCGACAGTACTTCGGGCTTATCCACTAAGATTCGTTAGTTTTCGCCTTCCATGTATTTATGTTAATTTCTTGATGGGAAAATTGATTGTTGTCCTCAAAATCTGGTTAGTTTAACAAGAAAAGGGACAATTACGACGAAGTGGGAATGTGGAAGAGAGAGAATGAGAACAACTGCTGTTTGTTAATCTCTTAAAAGAATACCCAGCATTATTAAACAAGCCACAAACTCGTGCCGCAAGAAGTGATGAAAAAGAAGCCATCCAGGCTATGAAAGTTAGGTCGGAAGTTTACAGCAAGAAAAAAATTGACGAAGAGCAAATTATAAAGAAAATAAATAACATGAAAAGTAAAGTAAAGTAAAAATCACACATAAATCAGACAGACCCAAAATGTTAGTTATTAAATTTACACGTAACCTAAAATATTGTACGCACACAGAGTTTTTTCACGTAAATTAAATGTATTATAAATACATCATAGAATCGTTTTGTTAAACGTATATTATTTTAAGTAATAATAACAAAAATCAACTGACAGAATTCCAGTTATCTCAAAATCAACATTTCGGTAGTCCATTACAAAAACTGGTCATATAACATTTTTTATTTGTAAAAACCTATACAACTTCATATAATCACGATCTGATGGTTCTCGTCTTTTCGTGTAGGTTTTTCTAGCACGAATTTGCATGAATTCTGCCATATTAAACCGTACAAATGCTTGTGCTGAGCTAACAAAGTCTCAAACAGGGCCGACTACGATTATTCTTAGTTTACACTTAGAAGTAGAAGTATATACTTCTTGTTATGCATATAAATAGTGATTTAAACTACAGATTCTAGCATAAACTAAACACGGCCTTCCAGATCAACTTTCTGCTATACAGGAAATAATTTACTATGGTTTTTATACATGAAGACTTTAGTATATATTACGAAAACCTAAGCAATAACATTTACTTCAATTTTATGCATATCAGCCATTGTTTATATTAGGATTTTTCTTACAGCGAAAAGATTATAGACAGAATGTACGCAGCCAGTGCATCATAAGCAATGTCAAAATAGAGACTTGAATAATTTCGAGGGAAAAATTGTTCCGGAGCCGGGTATCGAACCCGAGACCTTTGGTTTAACGTACCAAAGGTCCCGGGTTCGATACCCGGCTCCGGAACAATTTTTCCCTCGAAATTATTCAAATCAACTTTACCTGAAATCTTGATTTGCAAAATAGAGACTTGTTGGAGTACCCCTGTAACGTTATATCTTGCTTAGCTAAGTATGTATGTATTTATTCACATTGCAAATGGGTAAATACCAGGTGGGAGTGGTAAGTAATTACACTCATTAATAACAATTAATAATAAACTCAAATCAAGCTTTCAGGTATAACTCCTGTAAAGTTGATTTGAATAATATCGGGTGAAAAATTGTTCCGGGGCCGGGCATCGAACCCGGGACCTTTGGTTAAACGTACCAACGCTCTACCAACTGAGCTACCCAGGAAGTCCACCAGACACCGATCCAATTTTTCCCTCTGTATCCACAGACCTCAAAGTGCACTGACAACCGTCAAGCAACCAACATTGATACAATTAATAATAAATTAATAATAATAATAATAATAATAATAATAATAATAATAATAATAATAATAATAATAATAATAATGACTTCAGAACCACAAGATAAATAACATTTAAAGTAAATCTAAATTGTATCTTAACCCTAAGTTCGAACTAAAACCCACGAATATGATATGTTCATACATGCACAAGTACCTTTCAGCACTACACTCATTTCGCTGTCAACTCACTCACTACACTGAAACTACGACACATTTCACTGATACTATCCTGATTTCACTAACACTTCAAAAATATTTCACTGTTCACATACTTTGCACTACCACTATAAACTATAAAACTTCACTGACACAAACACACTTTACTTACGAGCACACAACACACTTCACTGACACAACACACTTCTTCACTGATACAACACTTCAAATAACAAAACATCAATTACACCCTTTAAATAGTGTGTATAATATACTGCCGTCTATTAGTAAAGTTCTTAAGCCTATTTTTAAATACATTTTTGGTTATTGGTAAAATATACAGCAAAATGTCAGTAATATCATGTAAATACCATTGAATTTGGTTCAAAACATCCTATGATTCTTGTGTGAACTAGAGAGCTGTTTCATGACGGATTCTGTATGATTATTCATATTTGTCTACTTCGTCATTAGAAGGGCAAGGAAAATAAAGGGCTTAAGTCCATTTTCCACAAAACAAACTTTTTAGATCATTCAAACCATGGAAACGTAAACTTTCAGATACAGTCGTGCACAACCGGTTAAGAAAAATAGAAATTATATATTGCTAGTGAACGCCTGGCGCTGTAGTCAGTATGGAAAGCTCTTCCGTCTCGTGGAGAGTCTCACAAGCAACATTCTGATGGGGGCAGATAAAAAAGTTTTTTTTTTTTCTTCCACCATGTTGATAATGCCAAAACAAGTTCTTGTACAAATTTTGGCCATTCAAGCACAATTACGAGGGCCGACCAGAAAGTACGCCCCTAAAAACTCCCAACCAGGTAACTTTTCCCAACCAGGATTTGAACCCGAGCTCGCTCGTTTCACGATCAGACGTGCTGTTACTTCATAGCGGTGGACTCCACCAACACTTAGTCTATTACCCGGAATATTAGCAGGTTCATTATTATTATTATTATTATTATTAAAGAAGATTCTGTGCGGACCTCTGGAAAAAGAACTAAGGTAGAGACTAGCGAAGTGCTTTGTGTGGAGTGTGGCATTAGGCTATATGGGGCAAAAACATGGACATTACGATGAAGTGAAGAGACGCGAATAGAAGCATTTTAAATGTGGATATGGAGAAGGATGGAGCGTGTGAAGTGGACAGACAGAATAAGAAATGAAGTTGTATTGGAAAGAGTGGGTAAAGAAGAATGATGTTCTAACTGACCAGGAAGAGAAAAGGAATTGGTTGGGTCACTGGCTGAGAAGAAACTGCCTTCTGAAGGATGCACTGGAAGGAATGGTGAACGGGAGAAGAGTTCGGGGCAGAAGATAGACGACATTAAGATATATGGATCATATGCGGAGACTAAAAGGAAGGCAGAAAAATAGGAAAGACTGGAGAATGCTGAGTTTGCAGTGAAAGACCTGCCCTTGGGCAGAACACTATGAATGAATATTATTATTATTATTATTATTATTATTATTATTATTATTATTATTATTATTATTATTATTATTACGTTTACTTCCACTTTGTTCTACACTTTTGAAAAAGGAACGGTATCTCTCGAACTCATGATCGCAAGAAGTGACGTGAAATAAATCTTTGTAAAATGTTCCAGGCTTGTTCGAATTCCTTCTTATCCATTCTGTAAAAAGATAATTCTCATAATGTCTGTCTATATTTAGGAATGTAACGTTTACGTTAAAGTTGATTTATATATTAATCTATACTAATGATAAATCTGTAGCCGAAATTTTTCTGGTAATTTTCGATTTTCCAAAAATAGTTGGTCCTAACATATATAATTAACAGCCCTGGAACCGAAAATCGCTTTTTGACATTTTTGTTTGTATGTCTGTCTATCTGGATATTTGTTACCTTTTCACGCGATAATGGCTGAACCGATTTATATGAAAATTGGAATATAAATTAAGTTCGTTGTAACTTAGAATTTAGGCTATATGGCATTCAAAATATTTTATTTAAAAGGGGGTTATAAGGGGGCTTGAATTAAATAAATCGAAATATCTCCCTTATTATTAATTTTCATGAAAAATATTACATAACAAAAGTTTCTTTAAAAATAATTTCCGATAAGTTTTATTCCACGCAAAAGTTTGATAGGACTGATATTTAATGAGATAAATGAGTTTCAAAATTACAATTACAACGCCATCTAAGGCGGTATATTGAAATAAAAAAAAATGACAGCCTATAAGGCGCCTTGGACAGCAACAATCGAAAGCTATGAAACATAGCCTACAGAGAATGTTTCTGTGTTTGTATGAAGTAATATCGGAAGCTAAATTAACCGATTTGTATAATTAATTATTAATTCACCATTGGAAAGTGTAGTTTCTCTAGATGGACATAATGCTATAATGTTATTACAGTAACTTCTGAGTGAATCGAGGACAGGTAAGATTAAAATAGCTTCTGGTGCACAGAAAACTTGATAGGCATTCGTTTCCTGCATTTCTTAAAATAATTTTTGTGACTAAATGAGTGGTCTCTGGATCAAAATGATCGCATTCTAATTTTTTAATACAATTTAAATTAAGTAATATAATAAACGATTTATCCTTCTATCAAACACGAATGTTCCCGGGATGAAATGTCCTATTTTAATTATGTAATTACTTTATATTTATTTCTAACGGGTGAAGCGGAGCGCACGGGTACGGCTAGTTTACAAATAAACCTTTTATAACTCCTGAGAATAATTAAGGTTTTTTCATACCTAATGCTAGAGAGATACAGTAGCGTATATCACTTCGACCTGGGGAGGCATTGCTCCCCTTTGCCCCTCCCCGTATCTCTACCTACGGATTAAAATGAATTCAGGTACCGTAACAGAGATGAGAATGTCTTATTTGATGGATCTGTACAAAGTTACGTTTATCTGTAAAAGTTAACTGCTTTTACATAACAAAGAATTATTATAGACTTTTTTGTTTTTTCTCTGGGACAGTTTCTGGCTCATGTGGTTTTGCAGTTGACCGAATCAGTTCTTATGAAGCCAGAAAGAAGCCACGTAGAAGAAACGGAAACAAACAACAGCACTCTGACTGGCAAGCGGTAAGCGTACTCGACTACTGGCTGGAGTTGGTCACTGCGCATGCGCTGTAGGAACAGCTACACGCTTGTACTATCAACAAACAAAAACTTGGCTCAGTGTGGCACGTGGTGTCTTCCAGGTAGGAGGCAAGTCGTGTTAATACTTTGAGTTCGTATTATTTTATGGAAAAAGGGCGCAACCGCTCATCTTTTTGATGTCATCCGCTCTCCGATTCATCAGGATACATCTATACACATTTCTGCAGCATCAGCGGACTGGAAAAATGGACCTGGCAGCTTCGAGAGGAAGGTGAAGTGTGAAGCGAGTTGAAGTCTGGACAAAAGTGTCTCCAAAGCCGTGGATGTTGTGGTGTTTGTGCTACCGATGTTGGTAATTATGATAATAAATAAGTGAAGATATAAATTCAGTGAAAGTATTTCTCAGTTTGATGTGGTTGCGTAGCAACAGTTCTATTTCAAGTGTAGATACCAACAGTGACGTTTTTCTTTAAATATCGTACTTAGGTTTCGTGTGTTGTTTTACACAGGAGATGAAATTGTCAGCGTCTAGCCTGTGATGAATAGGATTTGTAGTTAAACGGTGGCTATAAATATATAAGCCCTGGTCATCGTAATCTGGTGGTAGTGTTCTCAACGTCTTGGACGTAGCGTCCGATGTCAGTGTGTTGTGATGTGTTGGTGTAGGACCGGCATCATATTGGTACAGAGTGTACGTCCGATTTCAGGGCTGACGGTAACGCATCTAAGGGGTACGTAACTCTTGATATATATTTTCTGCACACGCAATCATGTCTTAACGATACTTCACCACCATTTCTATCATTATCATCATCATCATCATCATCATCATCATCATCATCATCATCATCTTGTTTGTTCTTTAATGGTCTCGTTTTTGCATTACTTTCTATACTAGCCACTTTATTTCAACATTCATGCCCGGTTTTTCGAATAAGCCGTAAGTATTAGGTAATGATTTTCTCGAACGTTCAGTGCCCCTAATGATTCCTTAAATCACTCACTAACTTTACTTCCCTATGTTGGAATCCCTAAATCTTCTTACATGCGCAGAACTATCAAAAGAATGCATTGATCTTCAGTTTTCGGCTGTTTTCACTGAAATAGCAAATCCTACTAGATATTATAAAATAGTTGCATTACTAGAGACAGAAACTATTGTGATTATTCCAGTATAGCAATATTAGGGTCTATACGTCTTCAAAATAAGTTAAGTTTATTTTTTTCAGATGAAGTTTCGATATTGTGTACAACATTGATAAAAAATCTGGAAGTTAGAATTTATAAAACAGTTATACAGGGACATCATTTTATTTTTACCAACATTTTTTATATTAACGTGGCTATACCTCTGGATCAATGCCGTTTGCTACCTCCTTCCACGACTGGAGTTTGATGATACCGGCGTAATATAGAAACAAATCACTTTGCTAGGTATAGGAGGGAAGAAAAGTAGTTCATCCATTTACGTAAACTAGGAAATATCGCGCTTTTGAGTTTGATCATTTTCATTAGGTTTTTGTTTAATCAAAATACAGTACAGTATTAACAATAAGTGTTTTTACTCACGAACTGAGCTGTCCATGTGGACGTATTCATTATGCAGTGTATATTATACTGTCTACAGCACATTAGCGTACAATATAGAGAATGAAGTTAAATTGAAAAATAACCATAATATGGATATTTAAACACAGTTTTGAAAATGATGGCCATACATTTCGATAGAGGCTTAAGTTCTAATGTGCATATTATCGCACTATAGATTATTGTACCTAATCCCAATTACCAGTTTCGTCCTTCGTACTAGTAACTCATGTTGAAATAATTCTGTACCTACTCTATAAAGGAGTACCTTACGTACTGTAAATTCAATCTTCACTTCTGCCCGATCGGAAAAGATAAAATTATTCAGACATACTATCTACTGTCCGTCCAAGTGGTTATGTGTAGGGTCGTAGAAAGGGAGGAAATCACATGACAGTTAATTATTTAACGTGGCCCTTTTATTTAAGTTATTTTAAACAGTTGTATAATATTATGTAGTCGTCTAATTACTAAAAGAAATTAATGTTTTCAGAAAAGAGCTAAGACAGCCCAGCCACTAGCTGGCGAATAAAAGCTGGTGGGGGAAACCGGGATACGACGTAGGCAAATAGACGACAGTACCTGTGCGAAAATGATTTAATATTGAAAGCTCTTTCGTCACTGGAAAATTCGAACATATTTCTGGAACGTACTGTTTACTATGAGCGTAAGGCTACTATGACTGTATATTCGGTCTTGGATCTGTGTGGAGGACGGTTGATCTTCGTTAGTAGAAGGGGTGGGAGTGAAGTACATTGAAAAACTCAGGTACAATAAAAATTGAAGTAAAAAGAAAATGATGTCCCTGTATATGTACGAGTATTACAAGTAAGAGAATCGTGATTGGAAACGAGAGAGGAAAATTTAGCGGCCGCTACGTCAAAATGCATCTCCAAGGAAGCAAAATAGGCCCGCACGTCTGGTGACAGCTTGTGTAGGTTGACCCTACCCTACACTCCACCTGCAGTCATCCACCTCGCCTCTATATACAAATGCTTTTCTTACAAATTTCTTTATTTGAGGATTGCATCAATCTCTCAGTTCGCCGTATTCGTGACTCAGTTTATAGATTAATAGTCTGTATGTAACCAGTCAGCGCTATCATGTCGTAAAAACTTTATCGTTCAATCTTTACTGTTGTTACCTCTAGTGCTGCCGTTTAAATTGAAGTTGGCTCTATCGGTAGAGCGACAGCCACGGTTCAACTCCAGATGAAGGCGAGATTTTGTATCTACTTGTGGCTTCTGTAAGACCTTCGAAGTCACATAATATGAAAATGAATAATAGAACTTTTTCGGTAATAGGTGAGAGATACCATATCACGTTTAAGTAAAGAGATGTAGACTGCGTGAACACCTACTCTGCTTTTTCATGCGCTTCGATGCTCTACAGTATATCGGTAGTATTCGAAAACATAGTTATTATAAGTAGGCCTACTATGTAATTATGTTTTTGTGAATGTATTTCCGTCTCTGAAGACATGACGAAACATTTTCCATATGTTTCTCGCCCTAATTCAGAGTCGACGACAAAATATAACCTCTGCGTCATTTGACTGCTACTGCTAGGGTCTATTATATTACTACTAGTGTACTAACACCACAGTAATAAATGCACCAATGAAGATAATGTATTGTAGGCTGCTCTTATCATAACCATCATCGTAGTAATGCGCCAGTATCATCGTAATCATCATCGTTGTCATTCGCCTAATCGTAATCATCGTTATGGTGCGCCTAATCATAATCATCGTGATGCACCGGTATCATCGTAATCATCCTTGTTATACGCCGGTATCATCGTAATCATCATTGTGGTGCGCCTAATCATAATCATCGTGATGCGCCAGTATCATCGTAATCAACGTTGTGATGCGTCGAAGACATCCTAATCATCCTTGCTGTCATGCGTCGGTATCGTAATCATCATCGTTGTCATTCACCTAATCATCATCATCATCGTTGTGATGCGCCGATGACATCGTAATCATCCTTGTTCCCATGCGTCGGTATCATCGTAATGATCATCGTTGTAATTAACCCAATCGTCATCATCGTTGTAATGCGTCGATGACATCGTAATCATCCTTGCTGTCATGCGTCGGTATCATCATAATCATCCTCGTTGTCATGCGCCGGTATCATCGTAGTCATTCTTGCTGTCATGCGCCGGTATCATCATAATCATCCTTGTTGTCATGCGCCGGTATCATCATAATCATCATCGCTGTCATGCGACGGTATCACCGTAAGCATCCTTGTTGTCATGCGCCGGTATCATCATAATCATCCTCGCTGTCATGCGACGGTATCACCGTAATCATCCTTGCTGTCATGCGACGGTATCACCGTAATCATCCTTGCTGTCATGCGCTGGTATCACCGTAATCATCCTTGCTGTCATGCGACGGTATCACCGTAATCATCCTTTCTGTCATGCGACGGTATCACCGTAATCATCCTTTCTGTCATGCGACGGTATCACCGTAATCATCCTTGCTGTCATGCGACGGTATCACCGTCATCATCCTTGTCATGCGCCAGTATCATCATAATGATCATCGTTGTAATTAGTCGATGACATCGTAATCATCCTTGCTGTCATGCGCCAGTATCATCATAATCATTCTTGTTGCCATACGCCGGTATCATCGTAATCATCCTTGCTCTCATGCACGGTATCATCATAATCATCCTTGTCATGCGCCAGTATCGTCATAATCATCCTTTTTGTCATGCGCTGGTATCATCGTAATCATCCTTGTTGTCATGCGCCGGTATCATCATAATCATCCTTGCTGTCATGCGACGGTATCACCGTAATCATCCTTGCTGTCATGCACCGGTATCACCGTCATCATCCTTGTCATGCGCCAGTATCATCATAATCATCATCGTTGTAATGAGTCGATGACATCGTAATCATCCTTGCTGTCATGCGCCGGTATCATTCTTGTTGCCATACGCCGGTATCATCGTAATCATCCTTGCTCTCATGCGCCGGTATCATCATAATCATCCTTATGCGCCAGTATCTTCGTAATCATCGCTGTAATGCATCGATGATATTGTAATCATCGTGATTTTCCGACATCACCGTAATCACCATTTTTGTGACGTACCGATGTCATGGTAATCATGCGCCGATTTCAGTAGGTCTAATCATTGTGATGTATCGATATCATCATAATAATCTCTGTAATACTCTGACATCGTTGTGTTTCTGCGTCGTCTTCGTGGTGCTTCTCCATCATCATAGTGACGGGCCACCATTATCATCATCCATACTAGCATCCCATTCTCTGTAATCTGTGTTAAACTGCTTGGCCCTTTCGACCATTCCTCTCTGTAGTGTATGAACCTATGTTGTTTACTTGGAAGCAGCTCAACTGTGCATAGCATAATCCCACAGCTAAGAGCTAGGATTGTACCAGCTCTGTGGAGAGGTAATAAAATACCCACTTGTTCGTCATTATTTGGGTCTGGGGTATTAACTAGAAATGGTACCATTAGAAAAGCAGTAATAAATCCAGGCAGTAAGTCTGCAAACAATGAAATAAGCTTGCATTTCGTCAGACTAGTGCAGTCGATTTAAATCTGTTCAGTACGTCCCAAGTGAAAGTAGAAACGAGTCCACGCAACGCTAGTTACGAAACTGCTTCTATTTCTAACAAAAGTAGCTCTAGTGAAATATGCCATTTACATGGGCGTTTGGTTTGTTCAGGCTACTCATCAGTGCCAAGGACAATGGTAATGTTGTGTTCTCTGCAGGGGAGTCTGTTACTTATCGTATATACGCTACTTTCACTGCAATCGTGCGAACCGCTGCTCGATATAGGCTACACCAGACGTCTCCAAAAGCGTACTCGCGAGTAAGCCCCTGAACGGAACCGAAGCCAGTACGTAATGAGCGCGTTCCGCCTCACCCATCTGCACCTGTACTGCACTCACTGTTTATGCGTAAACGAAGAGAAGTGGTGGACTGTCATTATCATTGTGTTGGTCGGCGTGTTCCACCTATTCACAATGTCTTCTAATCATGGACGTAGTACATTCAAGGATGAATAGGAAGAGAATTTTTTTTTTTTTGAGTTAGTGAGAAGAATGTGAAATGCTTAATTTGTTCGAAAATTCTTAAGGGTGTGTTAAAATTTAACATGCTACGACAATATTCGACTCTTCACAAAGAATATCATACAGGGACATCATTTTATTTTTACTAACATTTTTAATATTAACCGGAAACACCGCTTGCTCCCCCCTCCAAGACTGGAGTTCGATTATACTGGCGTAAAACACAAATCACTCTACTAGGTATAGGAAGGAAGAAAAGTAGTTCATCCATTTACGTAAACTAGGAAATATCGCGATTTTGAGTTTGATAATTTTCATTAGGTTTTTCTTTAATCAAAGTACAGTACTGTATTAAGAATAAGTGTTTTTACTCACGAAGTGAGTTATCCATGCGAACGTATTCATTATGCGGTGTATATTATACTGTCTACAGCACATAAGCGTACAATATAGAGAAAGAAGTTAAATTGAAAAATAATCATAATATGAATATTTAAACACAATTTTGAAAATGGTGGCCGTTCATTTCGATACAGGCTTCAGTTCTTTTGTGCATATTATCGCACTATAGACTATTGCATCTAATTCCAATTGCCAGTTTCGTCCTTCGTACTAATAACTCATGTTGAAATAATTTTGTACCTACTCTACGTACTGTAAATTCAATCTTCACTTCTGCCCGACCCGAAAATATAAAATTACTCAGACATGCTATCTACTGTCCGTCCAAGTGGTTATGCCGCAGGATTGTACAAAGGGAGGAAATCACGTGACAGTTAATTACTTAACGAGGCCCTTTTATTTAAGTTAAATTAAACAGCTGTATAATATTACGTAAACTTCCAATTCCTAAGAGAAATTAATGTTTTCAGAAAAGAGCTAAGACAGCCCAGCTATTACAGAGGGGTGAGCAGAAGCAGGTGGGGAAATCGGGATGCGACGTAGGCAAACGGACAGTACCTGTGCGAAAATATGATTCAATATTGAAAGCTCTTTCGTCACTGGAAAATGCGAACATATTTCTGGAACGTACTATACTCAGTAACTCAGTACTGCTTACTATCTGCGGTCTTGGTTCTGTGTGGAGTTGGAACTTCCTTAGTAGAAGGGGTGGGAGTGAAGTACATTCAATAACTCAGGTACAATAAAAATTGAAGTAAAAATAAAATGATGTCCCTGTACAACTGCAGGCATGTTGGACATGTGAAAATAATTTATTTTGGGGATATCTGTATGACTGTTGGTTATACATAATAATCAGTATATTCAATACGTTTACACTCAGTTCCGCATGACAAACATATAGTTTTTCGTTTAATTTTAGGTGAAATGCGTAGGCCTACAAATATTTTGATAAATATAAAACAAGAAAATACAAACACAAATTACACATGTGTCCTCAGTCTTAAACAAAAAAAAAAAGCTTTTTGCCAGCTATGTTCTGGCTTGGAATATTGGAAAATCAGTGAAGTCCTTTACAGAAGCATCATTAATAAAATCGTGCATACAGGACGTTACTAAAATACTGTGTCCAGAACAAAGTCGAAGTTTAAAAAATTAAAATGTTTCCAATTACAGTTCAGAGGAGGAATTTCAAGACTGCAAATGTAATTGAATCTGAAGTCGAAGCCACAATTAACCAGTTTGTAGCTTACTCACTTGCATTGGACGGAAGCACAGATAGAAATGACAAAGCTCACCTAGCCATTTTCATCCGAGGAGTTAATGAACATTTTACTGTGTCTGAATGTCTTCTAGATGTAATTACAAAATACAACTGGAGAAGATCTTTTCCAGGCACTGAAAGGCACCATAGAAAAGAAGAGGTTGAATTTGCAATGGCTTGTGTCTATAGCAACAGACGGGGCTCCAGCTTCATAGTGTGTCAAAATAATATACAGGGACATCACTTTATTTTTACCAACATTTTTAACATTAACCTGGCTATACTCGGAAACACTGTTACCCCCTTCCATTACAGGAGTTTGATGTTACTAGTGCAATATGTAAACAAATCATTTTACTAGGCATAGGAGGAGAGAAAAGTAGTGTATCCATTTATGTTGTAGGGAAATACGATATTACGATTTTCAGTTTGATCATCACTTTTACGGAATTTAGAGTAGTAACATTTTTTTATCAAAAACTCAACTTTTCAGGCGGCTATGTTCGTTATGTAAAGTCTACTTTATTTAGCATATTAATTATTGATGTTATCATACAATATAGAGAGTGCATTTAAATTGAGGGGGTAATAAGTAAAGGGCTGTAAGTGCACTTAAGTTACTTTTGAGAAAATGGGGTTTAAATATTTAAGCTTTCGTATAATCGGTGAAATTGTTTATTTAAATTTTAATGTGTGATGCGATTAAAATATCCCTTTGCCACTAAAATTTTAGATACTTTAGCTTACACTGGATGCACTTAACTCATGTTATTACAAATGTCACTAGCATTCCTTTGCTTCTAGCCACCTCAATTCAAAATAAGCTAATCTGAATTTTTAAACAAGTTGCTGAAAATGGTTGCCGTTCATTACAATGCAGGCTTCAATTCAGTACGCATATTATTAAAAACATTTTGAAGCATATTCTCTGAAATTGAATTTATCGTTTCTTGAATATAATTTTTTAGTACGATATTATTAATATAGGTTCTTTCTTCTATAGAAAACGCAATCATATTTATGAAACACACTATACACTGCAGTGTTTACTTCACTGCTTGAAGACTTCGAACGCAACAGGGGCCGTAAGTTTGTGTGTCTGACGGGAGCAAGGACATTAGTGAAGGGGTGAGAGTGAAGTACATTCAGAAATGCAGGTACAATAAAAATGCAAGTAAAAATAAAATGATGTCCCTGTACAGGGACATCATTTTATTTTTACTAACATTTTAATATTAACCTGGCTATACCTTTCTATTAACGATTGAAACAGGAAACACCGTTTGCTACCCCTTCCACGGCTGGAGTTCGATGATACTGGCGTAAAATACAAATCACTGTACTAGGTGTAGGAGGGAAGGAAAGTAGTTCATCCATTTATGTAAACTAGGAAATATCGCAATTTTGAGTTTGATAATTGTCATTAGGTTTTTGTTTAATCAAAATACAGTACTGTATTAACACTTAGTGTTTTTACACACGAATTGAGCTATCCATTCGGACGTATTAATTATGCAGTGTATATTGTAGGCCTACTGTTACAGCACATTAGCGTACAATATAGAGAATGAAGTTAAATTGAAAAATAATCATAATATGGATATTTAAACACATTTTTGAAAGTGGTGGCCGTTCATTTCGATACAGGCTTCAGTTCTTTTGTGCCTATTATCTCACTATAGACTATTGCATCTAATTCCAATTACCAGTTTCGTCCTTCAGTCTTAGTAACTCATGTTGAAATAATTCTGTACCTACTCTATAAAAGAGTACCTTACATACTGTAAATTCAGTCTTCAATTCTGTCCGACCCGCACAGATAAAATTACTCAGACATGCTATCTACTGTCCGTCCAAGTGGTTATGTCGCAGGATCATAGAAAGGGGGTCACGTGATAGTTAATTACTTAACGAGGCCCTTTTATTTAAGTTATTTTAAACAGTTGTATAAAATTACGTACACGTCCAACTAATTCCTAACAGAAATTAATGTTTTCAGAAAAGAGCTAAGAAAGCCCAGCCACTATTCTTTACAGTGGAGCTAGCAGAAGCAGGTGGGGGAAATCGGGATGCGACGTAAGCAATCGGACGACAGTACCTGTGCGAAAATACGATTCAATATTGGAAGTTTTCGTCACTGGAAAAAGCGAACATATTTCTGAAACGTACTATAATCGTTAACTCAGTACTGCGGCCTTAGTTCTGTGTGGAGGAACTTCGTTAGTAGAAGGGGTGGGAGTGAAGTACATTCAAAAACTCAGGTACAATAAAAGTTGAAGTAAAAATAAAATGATGTCCCTGTACAAACGTATGACATTTCTTATTCTTTTGATGTTTTTATTTGTAATCATAAGCAGACCGTTGCCGCGATCCCCCACTGATCGCTCCCATCTGTTGAGGTACGAGTCTCTTCCTTTTCCACTGTGTTCGGCGGGCAGCATCAAGATCACGAATGACGATATGCTTTTTGGAGACCTCTGAGCTGCACTAGGTATGTAACGAGGTTAGGATTTCGGTAATTGTGTGGCGGGGTGAAAAAGCAGTGACGGACAGATCGATCCCCAGCATTTTGGACGCATAATAACAAACGAAATAAAACGCGACATGATATAATAATCTATTGACATTTATTGACGTAGCACTCTCTCCCATTTTGAAACGATTGATAATGGAAACTGATACTGGATAAACTGTAAGGCCTCGCGGATAGGCGAGGTTTTATGAACGACAACACAGGAGTACAGGAATAAAAAAGATAGCAATCATACGTTGTAAATTGAATCTGTACGTACGGTTGTAATTTATTTATGTATACCTCTTTTCAAACCAGCTCTATCGGTGAGCGGTGCATTAGAAATGTAAGTGTCTGCTATCCAAGTCCACATCAGGGAGGGAAATTTATCTGGTCGTAATTTTCAGAGCGGCTCCGAAGTTCGGTCAGGGTCACACAAATTTGAGTGTGATCCGGCCTGTGTGTCCTCGAAGCAGGGGATTTGGAAACGTGTAGTCCTTAACATTTAGGCAAAGTTTAATAGCCTCCTTTAATTATTAAGAAAACAAACAATGCAATAACGACTAAATTAACCTCTTCAACACACAGAATTGAGAGAACAGTTAAAAAATGTAAAAATAAGTATATTACTTACTTACAAATGGCTTTTAAGGAACCCGAAGGTTCATTGCCGCCCTCACATAAGCCCGCCATCGGTCCCTGTCCTGTGCAAGATTAATCCAGTCTCTATCATCATATCCCATCTCCCTCAAATCCATTTTAATATTATCCTCCCTAAAGGTCTTTTTCCCTCCGGTCTCCCAACTAAAACTCTATATGCATTTCTGGATTCGCCCATACGTGCTACATGCCCTGTCCATCTCAAACGTCTGGATTTAATGTTCCTAATTATGTCAGGTGAAGAATACAATGCGTGCAGTTCTGCGTTCTCCTGTAACTTCATCCCGCTTAGCCCCAAATATTTTCCTAAGCACCTTATTCTCAAACATCCTTAACCTATGTTCCTCTCTCAGAGTGAGAGTCCAAGTTTCACAACCATACAGAAGAACCGGTAATATAACTGTTTTATAAATTCTAACTTTCAGATTTTTGGACAGCAGACTAGATGACAAAAGCTTCTCAACAGAATAATAACACGCATTTCCCATATTTATTCTACGTTTAATTTCCTCCCGAGTGTCATTTATATTTGTTACTGTTGCTCCAAGATATTTGAATTTTGCCACCTCTTCGAAGGATAAATCTCCAATTTTTATATTTCCATTTTGTACAATATTCTGGTCATGAGACATAATCAAATACTTTGTCTTTTCGGGATTTACTTCCAAACCGATCGCTTTTCTTGCTTCAAGTAAAAATCCCGCGTTTTCCCTAATCGTTTGTGGATTTTCTCCTAACATATTCACGTCATCCGCATAGACAAGAAGCTGATGTAACCCGTTCAATTCCAAACCCTGCCTGTTATCCTGAACTTTCCTAAAAAATAAGTATATGCTTTCATTCAAGAAAGAAGTATTTTAGGGCACGCTTGTATACACGAGAATATAAATTTTGTAAATTATGTGCAAAATATTAAGCGATATGCATCTAATAAACAGGCCATAGAATTGAACACTTTCAGGAAACACTCACTTTATAAATTTATTACCAATATTCTGTAGGCTACTTATTGTTTACTCAGTATTTAGATGATATCTTATTTCTCGATTCCTTATGTTATTGAATTTTGAGTTTCATAATAAAGATCTGAGAAATTTCATTTTCGTTGTCTGAATGCGACTGTAATCTTTTTGTTTCATGGCTCCAAGATTCGCTGTCGCGCCACCATTTTGTAAATCTTAAATATTTATCTATTTCTGTTATGTTTAATCTTCTCCGGATAGTTCCCACACCTTGTCCGATATTTATCCCAATTAAAAGAAACTTTTAACTCTTTTGAATGTTTGCCTATAAAGTTTTCTCTCCTTTGTTTTAGGAATCGAAAAGACGGAGCGGGCCAATGAAAATGGTGTGAGTTGCGCGTGGGCGCCATGTTGCTGAAACATGCTGCCGTGTTGCGGCCGGGGATCGGCCTGATTGCCGCATTGTTGCTGGTGGCGCTCCAAGCGGCCGCGTGGGTGCAGGATGTCGGCCCGAAGATGTATGTCCAATTCGGTGAGTGAACATCCAAGCCATGTTTTCCTTTGTATCGATGTTGTTTGTTATGTTGTGAACTACACAGAAGCAAATAGAATAAAAACTAAATAACTTGACATGTAAATATCTCAGGAAAGCGTCTGTTTTGTATGAATATTGCATTTTACGAAATCATAATATTTCGAGAATACGTTTGAATAGGACCATAATACAGTATATCAGTTGCTGAAATATGATGCTGTGATATATCTACGAGGCCTCCAAGCGAAAAGATTACTTTGTGTGTATTATACAGGGTGTACAAGATATAAACTTCCAAAAAATACTTATTAGTGGAGAAAAATTCGTTCCTGCACCGGAAATCGAAACCAGGACCCTCAGCTTGGCGCTCTGAGTGCTCTTACCATCTGAGCTATGCCAAAACCCGAGCCATAGTGCCGGCTGAACTTTACTTCTCCTACAGAAGAAAAAGTCAAATAATGTTTTTCTGTAACTGTCAAGGTTTTCCCAGAAAAAAGATGTTTTGTGTGTCTAACTATTCTGAAAAATAAAGTAGATAGGTCTAGTCATTAATTTACTTTGCCGGATATGTGCCCTAAAATAGTAGAATGTTATACTCTATTGTGTATTGATGTGTGTTGGACACAAGATCATTGGCAATGGCATTCACGTTGAGTCGAAAATATGTAATAATTGGACTACCATCAATCTTAAAAACATGGTATTTTTACAAACTAGACAGATACTCGTATGTACTGTTTGCATAACTTTGAAGTTTATATCGTTTGCACTATGTATTCCTACCTATGCTGCCCTGTATTTTAACATCATATTGAAATTTGTTTATTATTTATTGCTACATACAATACAAAATAAGTACATATCATGGACGTAGCTACACCTGTTTGAGCACGTTGGTATAAATAACTATTTTGTGTTAAATGGAACTTAAAGATTTAATAAAAGTACAAAACCAATACAATTATTAGGAAACAGGGATAATTACAAAAACTATTACACTTTTACTACGTCATACTACTTTTGACCATTAAAACTGTATGAAACGATGTGTTTCAACCAATCATGGCTGCTTATTGTACAATTTTATCACCTCCTAGCTTTTGTTTCTTTGCTTGCCAATATTATACTCTCAATATTGCACTTTTTAAAATTACCATGTTTATTTCATCATCCTTAATTAAAACTGTTCTATCATTTATCTTGTTTATATTATTTAGGTTATGTTATAGCTTCTGCTGTATGATATTATGGATAGTCACGTATCAGAGATTGTTTAATATATATTGATAATTGAAATGGAATGCAACTGTTTCAATAAAAATGAAACTGAATCATCAAAACCTTCTTGACTACCAATCATGGCTGCTTATTCTACAATTTTTATCACCCCCCTAGCATTTGTTTCTTTGCTTGCCAATATTATACTTTCAATATTGCACTTTTTAAAATTATTCATGTTTATTTCATCATCGTTAATTAAAACTTTTCTATTATTTATCTTGTTTATATTATTTAGGTTATGTTATAACTTCTGCCGTATGAGATTATGGATAGTCACGTGTCAGAAATTATATATATATATAATTTTATCATTTGTGTTTTTTTAATATTGGTGTCTGCGGAGATTGTTGGAGATTGATTTGTGCTCTTGGCGGAGATTAATGGAAATTTTGGAAAGTACAATTATTTTGGAATTGGAGTATTAAGTCAGTATGAATATTACTTTCCAAATAATTCACATTAAAGGTTCGTTGAATTCTGGTAAAGGTGCGTTATTGCCAGTAGACAATATTTGTTGAATTGACGGTGTATTTAACACACATTCATTAAAAACGAAAAAAAAAAAAAAAAAAAAAAAATTGCAACCCTCAAATTAACACTTTAAAATTATTAGTGAAATGTTGAATTCTCCGTCTTTTGACTTCACTAATGTAATCAGAACATCTGGAATGGCATGTAATGTAGCCTACTTGGATATGTAACAAATTCAAGTGAAAAAGAAAATCCGAAAAAAAAACTCAGGATATGAAATTCGCTATAAAACGACGCAATAGTAATCATTCGCGAATGTGTTCATATTTCGCTATTAGGACTCTATTTCGCGATATGTCGCTATTGTTTATCCGCATATTATTAATCAGAAACATTAATTCGTAAATATTAGTAAAAATCTATTGTATATATTACGTCGTGATTTTCGCGATCTCCATATATACCCGGCCTGCCTATCAGGTAGCTAAAATATTATAATGGATGGATACGATCACTATTTGTTCCGACTCGTACAATAAAATTTCAATTGAAAAAATGACCTCAGTTCCTCAGTGCTCGCGAGCCCTTTTTTTACTCGCATGACGAGAGCACCAAATGCCATTCAAAGAGCAACATAGTGCTCGCGAGCACCAGGTTGAGAACACCATGCTATAGAACCATACCACAAGTAGGTCTAACTAATCATGCCGTATGTACAACTGTAACTATAGTAATGTTGCAAGAAACTCGAGTGTAGCAACAACATTTATGTGGGAGGTGGGGAAGTGTTGTTGAAAACAGGAAAAGGTGGCGTAGGTAAAGAGGGTGATGAACTGATGACTAACATAATAGAAGACGGAAATAAGAAAGTTGATGGCGAAGACGACTGTTTTGACGGCGATGGAATATGAAGAAAAATACGACCTTGCCGGCGTCTGTAGTGAGAAAGGGATTGGCATGTGAAACTAATATTCCAGGAATCTTTGCAAATTCCTTCTTCAGCAGAAAATTCACAGTATCTGCCTAGAATCGAATTTCTGTTCCTTTGATGATAGACTGTATGTAGGTAAATATTTCTTAATTTCACCCAATTTCTTTATTTATTTATTTATTTATTTATTTATTTATTTATTTATTTATTTATTTATTTATTTATTTATTTTTTCACCTGGTAGAGATAAGGCCATCAGCCTTCTCTTCTCCTCTACCAGGGGATTACAACTACAATATTAAGAATACAATTACAATTATAATTACAATTAATATTAAATTTACAAATACAATCAAAGTACTGAAAGATTAACTGATTAATAAAAGCTAGACAGTTTGTTGTAGAAGTTACGAAGAGAGAAACATTTTTTTTATTAATTAAGTAAAAATTAAACCTACTCTACGCAGTAAGAAAATGCTTAATAAGCTTGCTTTTGAACGCTACTAAATTCCGACAGTCTCTGATGTCACTGGGTAGGGTATTCCACAAGCGCGAGAGCGAGATTGTGCATAATGATGAATACGATGATGTCTTATGTGTTGGTATGGCTAGTATGCGGCTATTTTGCGTGCGTGTGAAGAGATTATGATATGATGACAGGTAACTGAAACGGGAGACAAGGTAAGTAGGTGTAGAGGTGTGAAGGACTTGGAAAAGGAGAACAAGAGAATGAAAATTTCTACGTTCGTTAAGCCGTAGCCGGTTTAGAGTTTGGAAGGATGGGGTAATGTGGTCAGCGCGACGGACATCGCAGACGAAGCGAACACAAGAATTATGAACACGTAATTTTTGCGACTGGTTGACATTGAGGTCAGTCAGTAGAAAATCACAATAATCGAAGTGGAGCAATACTAGTGTTGCCACTAGTATTTTCTTGAGTGATAGCGGGAGGAATTTTCAAATGCTGTTTAAGGAATGTAGTATGGAAAGCACTTTTCTGGTAATATAAACATACGATGGAGGAATATTATGTGATATTGGTGTTACATTAGGCCTATGCTGTCCTCAGAATGCCAGGGTAGACTTAAGTACTCAGAAATCTAACTTTGCATCGTCTCCTTCCACCACAAATCTTTCTGCATTCGCCGAAAAATTAAATCGATTCCTTAGATTAGAAATCGACCTCTGAATTACGGTACAGTAGTCAGCATGATGAAATCTAGTAAACTGACTCACTCGTGAATCGTCAGGTAGATGTTTCGTCATCAGCGATGTGTTGGTAACTCAGGCCGGAAACGTCAGCACTGTGGTGTCATCACTTGAGTGGCGGCGTGGCCCGCTTGTTGCGGGGTCAGTGGTTCAGATGCCGCGAAGATTGATCTTCCTCATTGCGCTGCGTGAAAATTGGTCACGACTGCGGGCGGCCAGGGTGCAGGACTTCACTTCAAGTTCAGTGTCTCAGATGCCTTCTTTAAGTTGCAGCTTTCTCAGTAATGTAGCTAAGCAGATCGTACAAATGTTTTAGCATTTAATATTATACCAGCAGCTGAAAGAAAATTTCATATTTCTCGTGAAATATAGACTACAAGGTAATTGTTTTTTTTTTCAGTACCAATAAGAGTTATTTCGCGTAAAGGCTGGTCCACAATAAACCGGGAACGGAAACGACAAAGAGAAAACGGAAATATTGTTAAAATAAATTAATTTAAATGTGAGCATTCACAAATAACTTTCATGTTCCCGTTCTCGGGCTCCTGCCAGCTTCTAGTTAATTGTGAATGCTCACATTTAAATATATTGATTTTAAAATTATTTCCGTTCTCGTTCTCGTTCCCGGTTTATTGTGAACCAGCCTTTAAACCTGCAGCCTCACTTTGCTCTGAGCTCTCGCATTACAGAATGCCCATGTGGGCTATAGTAGAAATGCTAATTATAACTTGACAGCTACATTTCATCTTTCTCTTCTTTTCTTTTCTCCTGTATTTTCTTTATCGTATTCTTAATTAATTTCCCTTTTTCCCTTTTCTTTCTCTCTTTCTTCCCATTTCTTCACTTGTCTCTCCTTTCTTCTCTCTTTTCTCTCCTTTCCTCTCTCTTTCTCTCCTTTATTCTCTTTTCTATCCTTTCTTCTCTCTTTTCTCTCCTTTCTTCTTTCTTTTCTCTCCTTTCACCTCTCTTTATCTTCCCTAATTTCTTCTCTTTTCTCTCGTTTATTCTCTCTTTTCTCTCCTTTCCTCTCTCTTTTCTCTCCTTTATTCTCTTTTCTATCCTTTCTTCTCTCTTTTCTCTCCTTACTTCTCTCTTTTATCTCCTTCCACCTCTCTTTATCTTTCCTCATTTCTTCTCTTTTCTCTCGTTTATTCTCTCTTTTCTCTCCTTTCCTCTCTCTTTTCTCTTCTTTATTCTCTTTTCTATCCTTTCTTCTCTCTTTTCTCTCCTTTCTTCTCTCTTTTCTCTCCTTTCTTCTCTCTTTTCTCTCCTCTCTTCTCTCTGTTCTCTCCTTTCTTCTCTCTTTACTCTCCTTTCTTCTCTCTGTTCTTTCCTTTCTTCTCTCTTTTCACTCCTTTCTTCTCTCTTTTCTCTCCTTTCTTCTCTCTTTTCTCTCCTCTCTTCTCTCTGTTCTCTCCTTTCTTCTCTCTTTACTCTCCTTTCTTCTCTGTTCTTTCCTTTCTTCTCTCTTTTCTCTCCTTTCTTCTCTCTTTTCTCTCCTTTCTTCTCTCTTTTCTCTCCTCTCTTCTCTCTGTTCTCTCCTTTCTTCTTTCTTTACTCTCCTTTCTTCTCTCTGTTATTTCCTTTCTTCTCTCTTTTCTCTCCTTTCTTCTCTCTTCTCTCCTTTCTTCTCTCTGTTCTTTCCTCTCTTCTCTCTTTTCACTCCTTTCTTCTCTCCTTTCTTCTCTCTGTTCTCTCCTTTCTTCTCTCTTTTCTCTCCTTTCTTCTCTCTGTTCTCTCCTTCTGTCTGTTCTCTCCTTTCTTCTCTCTGTTCTCTCCTTTCTTCTCTCTTTTCTCTCCTTTCTTCTCTCTGTTCTCTCCTTTTTTCTCTCTTTACTCTCCTTTCTTCTCTCTTTTCTCTCCTTTCTTCTCCCTTTTCTCTTTTTTCTCTCTCTAATTTCTTCTCTCTGTTCTCTCCTTTCTTCTCTCTGTTCTCTCCTTTCTTCTCTCTTTTCTCTGTTCTTCTCTTCTTTATAGCTTTTCTTCCCTCTTTTTTTTCCACTTCTCCCTTTTCTTCTCTCCTCCCTTTTTCCTCTCCTTTTTTCTTCCTTTCCTCCTCTTCTCTCTGTTCTCTCCATTTCACCCTTTCTCTTTCTGCTTTCTTTCCTCTCTTTTCTTCTCTATTTTTATCTTTTCTTTTCTCTCTTTCTTCTCTGTTTTCTCTCCTTCCCTGGTTTTTCTCCTTTCTTTTCTCTCTCCTGCCTTTTCTTTATATTCTTCTCTTTTTTCTGATATCTTTTCTTTTTCTCTCTTCTTTCTTCCCTCTTTTCTCCTTTCTTCCCTTTTTTCTCCTTCTCTTTCTTCTCTCTCTCTCTCTTCTTTTCTCATTTTCTCGTTTCTTTGTTCTTTAATCTTTTTTTCCAGTTTCTATTTTCTCTATCCTCCGCTTCCTTTTCCCTTTTCTTCTTCTCACTGGCTCATTCTTTTTCATTTACTTGTTTCCTCTCTTTTCTTTCTTTTCCTTTTCTGCTTTCGTCTTTCCTCTATTTATATTCTTTCGTCTATTCTGTCCTTATCTACTCCTGTCTTATCTCCTTACCTCCTTTCTTCTCCTCTCTTCCCCACCTCCTAAGTTTTATATTCCTCTCTCGTTATTTGTCTCCGTCTCTTTTCCCTTTCTTTGCTGTCGTATCTTTTCTCTACTCCTTACAGCACTTTTGACACAATATTTTAGTAGGTCTAGAGATCCGTCTCGTAGCATCTCACAGTTTGCAGCATGTGTCGCCAGGGTTCTCGAATGCACTTCTCCGGTGTCCACGGGTAGTATATTACTCAAGATTAATTATGTGCTAACTAGAACCGATGCCAAGAACCAATTATCCCGGCTGTGTATACGTCACACCCAGATGTATTTGGATATCCCTGTCGAAACAGAATAAGAGTTTGGTTGTCCCTTCCGCGCTGCGTAGGTAGGGAGGGGAGAGTAATTGATGCATCATCAGATCCTGGTGTGTATGAGCGGAGCAATGAGACAGGCTCGCCGGGTTATTGTGGGTTTAAATAGCCCAATTCTCCCCGCAGTGATTCAGCTGAAACTATTCTAAAAGCTTCTCATCCACTCTGAAAGAAGTGAAACTGGTCCGATCTTCAATTCACAATAGACAAGGGGAGACGCTGCTAAGAGATTGGGATGCCGACCGCCTTGTTTCCGATAGATGCCAAAGCAGCCAGCGAACCGAACCATCATCTCGGATTCGTGAATAAAGGAGGCGATTCACGAGAAGACAATTAACAGAAAACAAAAGATGGTGGCATGATTCCTCCTGGGTAATCTCCGGTGATGAAGTTACCGGACCCCCCCCCCCGGCGGGAGCCCCGTGGCTGCGAGCGGCTGTTAAAAATGTGGGGATGTCAAGTGATATCGATGACTGCAAATGTTGACTTGACGCTGAGTTACTTGGGATATTGATATGAAAGTCGAGTATTGAAAACCTTTCTTCCCCTCTATTACGAATTGCTTTTCAACGTCTAGCTTGTCATTATCGGAAATATGAAGACTTTTCTCCATTACGTCGTACTTTTTTGCTTGCTTGACAGTTGTAAAGTATGCTTATTTGTTAGCATATTCAAAGAATACGATTATGTCGCGTTTGAGAATTATTGATTATTCTATTACGTTTGTTGAATTACGATGATATAGTCAAATATTTTAGAAAGGAATCTGGATATAACTGGCACAATGCAGGTAGCACATTGTCGTTAATAATTATGATATATAACAGCCCCCATTGAGGGCAGCCCTTAGGGACTCAGTATATCTTCAAAAAATTATTATACATATGTAAAAATAGATATTGTCCCGCGCCTTGGCGTCGCGGTCTAAGACATCCCGCCTAGGACTCCCGTTACGGAATGCGCGCTGGTTCGAGTCCTCATGGGGGAAGAAATTTCGGCCAGTGTATGGGACCGGTGCCCACCCAGCATCGTGATGCACTTTGGGAGCTACGATAGGTAGCGAAATCCGGTTGCGAATACCAGCTATAACGGCTGGGCGGGATCATCGTGCTAACCACACGATACCTCCATTCTGGTTGGATGATCGTCCACCTCTGTTTCGGCATGTGGGCGTGAGGCTAGCAGCCGGCTGGTCGGTCTAGGCCCTTCACGGGCTGTAGCGCCACGGATTATTATAAACATAGATATTACATTTTAAAGAAGGGCAACAAAGAAAAGGGCGTGAAAAATTACAATTGCTATGACCGGAAAACGGGCCGACGCGCCATAGAAGAAGAAGAAGAAGAAGAAGAAGAAGAAGAAGAAGAAGAAGAAGAAGAAGGAGGAGGAGGAGGAGGAGGAGGAGGAGGAGGAGGAGAAGAAGAAGAAGAAGAATAATTAAAGTGGCACCATGTGATTAATTAGGATTTGGCATGGCAGAATTTTTTAACACAATTATCACAATGTCTTCCCTCAGGGATGTAGGCAGAGCAAACTGCCGTCGAAGTTCTTCGAAAAAAGCTGGTATAGTCCCTCGAGCACCTATGAGCAAGCCGAATACCTCAACGTGAATTAAGGCATATTTCAGCTTGAAATAGTTGACTGTAGGCTCATAGATCGACTTCTTCTCAAGGTGGACCTCGGCTGACTGATGACATTCTACTTCAAAACGTATCGTGGGGTCCACAATGACATAACATGTACAAAAATAGTCTTAATTCTTTCCTGAAGGAGTAAAAACTCGTGCTCAGGGAGTTATCTAAACACATACTTAACATAAACAAAAATAATTATTTGACACAAAGTGGGTCAAGGGAAAAATTATAGGAATAAATTAATTTTAAAAATACAATTTCAATTTTAACAATTTAACTCGTACAAATACATATACATATTAAATCAATATATTAAATTCCTAACGCTATTTTTTAAATTTCTGATACTAAAATTTTCCAAATTTGGGTATTTTTAAATCATTTTATTATATAACCTTTGACCAAAGTTGGTACCATGGCAAAGAGCTGTGCTTGTGAAAAACTTTGGTTCCTCAAGTCGTATAAAATCAGATCTTTTAGTTCCATATTTTTGATGATACAATTTGAATTTATTGCGATTTTTATGTATGAAGTTTAATAAGGCAATATAATAAATTTGTTTAATTTTCAAAACAATAAAATCGGTGAATAAAAGCTCGGATGAGTAATCAATTGGTTTATAAAGCCATATTTTAATTATTCTTATCTGAATAAGTATTAGTGGAGTGAGATTAGAATTACAAGCATTTCCCCATCCTAAAATTTCATACTGGAGAATGGATTGAAATAAAGCTAAATAAATGAGACGTAAAATAACATGCCTCACGATTTTACAAACTCTTAACTCTATTACCTGTCAAACTGTTGAGATTGCATTTGAAATAGGGAATAATGACCCTGCAAACACTGCTTTTTGCACGTGTTCAGGTGATATTTGCTGCGTCAAAAGATGGGTTACAAATATTTCAACTTAACGACAAAATAATCACATAATTTATATGCTATGTATACATATGTATTGTATTATATATACAGAGTGCCAACTAATATATAGAAAACTTTCGGGAAATGGATAGAGGACCTGAAACAAGCAGAAGTACCGATAAACTGGAGAAATATTTTGAAAAATAGAGTTTCTTTATGCGTTGTGTATTTTTCACAAAGAAACAAGTAGTAGAGTTTATTCGTAACGTTAGCATTAAAGAAATATCTTTTTAAAATTATTTATAAATAAACCTGTTACCATGATAACGAAAAGTAACAAAAAATAAAAGACAAGTGAAACATTAAATATCAAAATTTTAAAATTGGTTTGCAGAACGAAAAGTTATATTTGTTTGGATCAAATTTCTACGAATTTATAAGACAGAACTAAAATTCTGTCAATAATTTATTATCATAATACACTGCTCTCTTAAATTGACTGAGTATATTACTTACTTACTGGCTTTTAAGGAACCCGGAGGTTCATTGCCGCCCTCACATAAGCCCGCCACTAGTCCCTATTCTGAGCAAGATTAATCCATTCTCTATCATCATATCCCACCTCCCTCAAGTCCATTTTAATATTATCTTCCCATCTACGTCTCGGCCTCCCTAAAAGTCTTTTTCCTTCCGGCCTCCCAACTAACACTCTATATGCATTTCTGGATTCGCCCATACGTGCTACATGCCCTGCCCATCTCAACCGTCTGGATTTAATGTTCGTAATTATGTCAGGTGAAGAATACAATGCGTGCAGTTCTGTGTTGTGTAACTTTCTCCATTCTCCTGTAACTTCATCCCTTTTAGCCCCAAATATTTTCCTAAGCATCTTATTCTCAAACACCCTTAACCTATGTTCCTCTCTCGAAGTGAAAGTCCAAGTTCCACAACCATAAAGAACAACGGATAATATAACTGTTTTATAAATTCTAACTTTGAGATATTTTGACAGCAGACTGGATGATAAAAGCTTCTCAACCGAATAATAATAGGCATTTCCCATATTTATTCTGTGTTTAATTTCCTCCCGAGTATCATTTATATTTGTTACTGTTGCTCCAAGATATTTGAACCTCTCCACCTCTTCAAAAGATAAATTTCCAATTTTTATAGTTCCATTTCGTACAATATTCTCGTCACGAGACATAATCATATACTTTGTCTTTTCGGGATTTACTTCCAAACCTATCTCTTTACTTGCTTCCAGTAAAATTCCCGTGTTTTCCCTAATCGTTTGTGGATTTTCTCCTAACATATTCACGTCATCCGCATAGACAAGCAGCTGATGTAACCCGTTCAATTCCAAACCGTCTCTGTTATCCTGGACTTTCCTAATGGCATACTCTAGAGCAAAGTTAAAATGTAAAGGTTATAGTGTATCTCCTTGCTTTAGCCCGCAGTGAATTGGAAACGCATCTGACAGAAACTGACGTATACGGACTCTGCTGTACGTTTCACTGAGACACATTTTAATTAATCGAACTAGTTTCTTGGGAATACCAAATTCAATAAGAATATCATATAAAACTTCTCTCTTAACCGAGTCATATGCCTTTTTGAAATCTATGAATAACTGATGCACTGCACCCTAGGAATTAAATCAATGTTTTCACAGAACGCGCTATAAAATGTTTGGTACGAAACAGTTTTTATTTCAAAAAGGAAGCAAAAACGAGGGAAATTGTATTAAACTTTTTTGTTTGAATTATCTCGAAATTAATTAAATTAATTAACATTACGTACGGTTGAGCCTGTATATTCGTTGCTAAATCTTCTTTTATGCTGTAGTACATTTGTTTAATGCAGTTAAATATCCAATGAATATTAAACCAGACATTAGTTTCGTAATACACAGTTACTCCGAAACTCGTTCAGAACTGGTCCGGTTCTTAGGGAATGGCACAACACCGAAACACCTGTCTGAAATTTCCCATTTGCAAGGTTAACATTTTGTCGTATTATAACTACAGATAAGATTGTCCTGGAAGTCTGAATTGATAATAAATAGAGATCTTAACATAGACATTAGAAGTAGGTCAGCAAGAGGTGTTGCTTGTTTCTAACCACTTAGAGCAAAAATTCCAGAACATAACGGAACAGGAGTGCTGTGCCGACAGACCAGACGGAATTAAGAGAGGCATGATATTTGCACCTGTTTATTAATTTGTTGTTGTCCTCAGGCTCCTATTGTACTCCTCCTATTGCCAGCAAATAATTGTAATTGGTATATACCATTAATTATTGCGTAACTAATTAAAACTCGTTTATTGTGTTCTAGTATCCGCATGATGAAATGGAAATAGTTTTGGTCCTTTTAAGTTGTAATCAATCAATTGTGTATTATGAACAATGCAAGCCTAGAGCTAATAAAACTATGCATGATTTCCCTATAATTGCAATAACGATAAAACATTCATGTATAATACGTGAATGATATTCGTCCTGAATGCATTGAAACGTCTATCAAAAATTTTCCTACGCAGAATGTGGTTCAAAAACTCTTCTCGTGCGAAACACACTAATAAAATATCGTAAAATGTTTTTCAGAGTTTCTCTATTCAAAGTTCTAAACCGTTATATCAAAATCATTTCTCCGTAATTTCAGGATCGTCCCTCTGTCCGAAAATATCACTATCCGTAACATCTCTCTTCGGAAATTTTACTAATTGAAACGTTCTTCCATGTCTAGAAAGCCCTTTTTCTGAAATTTCCTCTTCCGGAACATCTTTCTTTAGAAACTTTTCCTATAGGAGCGTCTTTCTTTTGAAATTCCTCCTTTCGGAATATCTTTCTTTCCAAATATTCTCTTTCGGAATGCCATTCCTCCGAAATTGACTCGTCCGGATGATCTTTCTTTCGAAATTGGCTCTTCTGGAACGTTTTTCTTCTCAAATTTCTCTTATCCGAAATCTCAAGGTTTCGAATGTATTCCTTCCGAAATATAACTATCCGTTACTAATTTCTTAAGAGATGTTTCTGCTCAGAATTCTCTCAAATGTGTCTACTCGGAGTGTCTTTCCATCAGAACTTTTATTCCAATATTATATGTATTCAAAACATTTTCCTATCCGTGTCGTCTTCCTTTCGAAAATTCACTGTCTGGAACGCATTCCCTCCGAAATTTAGCTACCCGTATGGTCTTTCTCTAGATCTGCGTATTCGGTACGTTTTTGCTCCGATGTTTCTGTTTTGTCCTAAATTTGTTAGAAACATCTCTTCCTCCTGAATTTTTTTATATTGGGAACATCTTTACTGCGAAGTTTTTGCAGCTTAAACGTCTTTACTCCGAAATCGAGTACTATACTCGGAACGGCTTTCTTCAAAATTTTCTGAATCCGAATCGTCTGAACTCCGAAATTAAATAGTATATTCGGAACGGCCTTATTCCAAACTTTCTGAATCCGGAACGTTTTAACTCCGAAATTAAGTACTATATTCGGAACGGCCTTCTTCCTAACTTACTGAATTTGGAACATCTTAACTCCGAAATTAAATACTATACTCGGAACGGCCTTCTTCCAGACTTTCTGAATCCGGAACGTCTTAGCTCCGAAATGAAGTGCTGTACTCGGTATGGCCTTCCTAAACATTTTTGAACCCGGTACGTCTTTCTTTGGAAGTCTCTGTAACTGGAATGTCATTCCTTCGAAGTTTCTGTACCCGTAACGTCTTCATCAAAGTAATGTTATTGTGAAACTTATCGATGTGAGAAGTAGGCCTTATATAAGGATATCGCATCGAAGACAACCACTCAGGAAGGAAGTGATACAAATGCGTCGCTAATTACGAAGGAGCCAGGAGCCGTCGCGGCGGATCCTGCTGCGTCTGTCCGCAGGTACTTGTCGGTCGGAGTCGGACTGACATGATGGTTTATGTCCTCCGGCTGCCTCCTCCGTTTCGATGCTCCCAGCCTTGCTTTCCTTTGTGTGGAGGGGTGGCGGCCGGCGGACGATCACTCTGCTCTCCTCTCCTCCGTCCTGGTTTTCAAGGTTAAGCACCGTAGTAATGACCGTCGGGCCGCCGCCGGGCGAGTGTGGCCATCACGCTGTTCCACCCGACTGCCTAATCCTCATTAATTGTAAGAAACGATGTATAATCAAAATGACCCGCAGTTAAAAAAAAAAAAAAAAAAAAAAAAAAAAAGAAAAGAAAAAGAAAAAGAAAAGTAGACCCTAAATCAAAGTATTCGGTAGGATATCGGATGCAGGCGGTGCAGATTGAGGTGATGTAATAGGGTGATATACTGCTGTAGCAATTTTTACTGTTAAGAGATGACATACACTTAGAGATCGCTAACAAAAAACGAGAAATTAAACCAAATCCATACTAGGTTGTAAGGTCTGAAAACAAAATCCTAACACATCTAACTTAAGGGGTTAGGTACACTTACAGCAGTAAAATTTTTGGAAATATTCAACATTTTTTCCCCTCCATTATTGTATCTTGTACAATAATAAAACTTGGTATGTGTAAAACACTGTCGTTCTGCTATATGAAAAAAACATTCTTGCGATTAAAAAAATATATTAATTATTATTTTTTTTTCAAAATTCATAATGGTGGTAGTTCACTGTGCAGTGATGAAGCGTTTCCCTCATAACTCATAAACTTTTTTTTAACTTTTTCATGTTCTCTGTCTTTTATTTTGCTGCTGAAACTCATACTTATAATATCATTCTCTTTCAACTACATTCCGTCCACACCTGTGGAGTAACGGTCAGCGCGTCTGACCGCGAAACCAGGTGGCCAGGGTTCGGATCCCGATCGGGGTAAGTTACCTGGTTGAGGTTTTTTCCGGGGTTTTCCCTGAACCCAATACGAGCAAATGCCGGGTAACTTTCGGTGTTGGACCCCGGACTCATTTCACCGGCATTATCACCTTCATATCATTCAGACGCTAAATAACTTAGATGTTGATACAGCGCCGCAAAATAACTCAATAAAATAACTACATTCCTTAATAAATATTTTTTTGTGTTAGAAGAAAATGCTGATATTTGACCATTTTTTAAATGAATTTATTTTTTATCGACAATCTGTCAAAGGTAGAGAAGTGATCTTGCATCATATGACATGCATAAATACACACAAAAAATTTAATCACAGAATGTTGGATAGTTTTTGAGTTATGTAGAAAACGCTTCATCGCTGCACAGTGAACTGAATTTAAAAAAAATATATATAAATATTTTTTTGAATCGTAAAAATATTTTTTCCATTATAGCAGAAGGACAGTGTTTTACACATACTAATTTTCATTATTATACAAGGTACAGTAATGGAGGACAAAAATGATGAATATTTCGAAAATTTTACTGCTCTAAGCTGTACCTAACCCCTTAATAGAATAGATGGCCAGTCATTTTTATTTTCTCTTTCTCTTGTCTCTAGTCTCGTCCTTAATTCTTTTTCCAAAAATCCACAAAAAATATTGTATTTTCTATTGTAAGCTGCTTTTGTCATTGCTATCCTTCTTTTGACTTCCTGGCAGCAGCTCATGTTACTGCTTATAGTACACCCCAAGTATTTGAAGCTGTGCACTTGCTCTACTGCCTTATTTTAAATTCGCACGTTTATCTTCTTTATTTTTCTTCTGACATCCATATTCTTCGTCTTATATGCATTCATCTTCATCCCATACCGCTCTCCGCTGTTATTTAGCTCCTTTACCATATCCCTTAGTACCTCATCGTTTGCTTTCAACGCCATGTGATCAGAAAATCTTATGCATTTAATTTTTATTCCTCTTACTATCACCTCTGCAATGTTCTGAAAACAGTTCTTCGGTTGAAGATGCATAATAATGACTAGGACTATGATTCTTAGGTAAATAAATATTTTATTTTCACTGTAATAGAAACTCGTAATTGTGTTTTAAGTTTCGGGCAAGGTCCCTGAGCATATATTTTAAATTTTATTTCACATAGGCCTAACGCATATTTTGAGCTTTTTTATGTAAACATATATTTTCAAATATTCACATAAAAATACAAAATTGAGTTTTCATCAAATAATTTTCGATAAAATCCCCATTTCAGATTAATCACCACCAAATTTTTTAAGTTATAACGATGATTCAGGGAGCAATTATAATTTCATAAACGTGAGCTGTCTTTGTTTTCGTTTCCAATCATAAACATTTCTGTAGGGAGTGCAAGTTCTTTCTCAATGACCAAGGCGCTCTTTTTCACAGTACAAGGCAGTGTTCTACGATAATCGTCAGCCATTTGTGATGGACAACTTGAGGATGAATCTCATTGTGCACTGTAATTCTCCAGCACTTGGGGAGATAGCATAATTAATACTGGCAGGTTCTGCATATTGTTTATACTTACTTACTTACAAATGGCTTTTAAGGAACCCGAAGGTTCATTGCCGCCCTCACATAAGCCCGCCAGCGGTCCCTATCCTGTGCAAGATTCATCCAGTCTCTATCATCATACCCCACCTCCCTCAAATCCATTTTAATATTATCCTCCCATCTACGTCTCGGCCTCCCTAAAGGTCTTTTTCCCTCCGGTCTCCCAACTAACACTCTATATGCATTTCTGGATTCGCCCATACGTGCTACATGCCCTGCCCATCTCAAACGTCTGGATTTAATGTTCCTAATTATGTCAGGTGAAGAATACAATGCGTGCAGTTCTGTGTTGTGTAACTTTCTCCATTCTCCTGTAACTTCATCCCGCTTAGCCCCAAATATTTTCCTTAGCACCTTATTCTCAAACACCCTGAACCTATGTTCCTCTCTCAGAGTGAGAGTCCAAGTTTCACAACCATACAGAACAACCGGTAATATAACTGTTTATAAATTCTAACTTTCAGATTTTTCGACAGCAGACTGGATGATAAGAGCTTCTCAACCGAATAATAACACGCATTTCCCATATTTATTCTGCGTTTAATTTCCTCCCGAGTGTCATTTATATTTGTTACTGTTGCTCCAAGATATTTGAATTTTTCCACCTCTTCGAAGTATAAATCTCCAATTTTTATATTTCCATTTCGTACAATATTCTGGTCACGAGACATAATCATATACTGCATATTGTTTATATTCACATAAAATAATTTAAATATAATTAAATATTTTTCCGTCTTTGTCATACATTTTCCCGATTTTTGCTAGATAAAAAATAATTATTTTCTCCATTTTTAACATCTGAAACTACAAACCCTAGTAATGACATGACACATTTGATGCAGTCGTCGAACCTTAAATTGACGAGTAAGGACGGGGCTTGTAAGAGTCTGTGGCGCACACCTCACGATCCAGTTTCAATCAGACGACCAATAAATCCAGCGAACTGACAGGAAACTGAGTCGGGACTTGTTAAAGTGTTATTTAAATGAGCCCGTTGGATTATACCGTCTAGCCTGACAGAGCTGATTCACCGCAGGTTGTATGGAGGTGCAGCAAGCTATAGAAATGATATAATGAACCCTACAAACACACGGTCTGCTCCCCGCACCGCCTCCCCCCGCCAAGCTCTGTGGTGCATCGCGTACCGCCGTGCCGTGTTTGTTCCTCTTGTAAGATGAAGACTTTACCACACTGATCAGAGCTGTTTGCAGAGGACCTAACACGTCAGGAAAGAAACTGGAGAAGTAAAGCATAAGAAAGAGAAAACTAGGAAAGTAAAGATGAGATGATGGCTTGCTTCGAGAGAGGGATCTGTAAAAATGAAGGATAAAGAAAAGAGAGAGAGGCAGGAGAGGTGATGAATAATAATGGAAGACAGGAAATGTGGTGAAAGGAAAATGGGGGCAGGAAAAATAAAGGAAGAAGGGAGACAGGGAAACTAGTGAATGAAGAAGGGATACAGGAATAGTAGTGGAGAAAAAGGGGAGTAGGAATAGTGGTGACGGAAGAAGCGAGGCAGGAAAACTGGTGAAAGAAGGGAGGCAGGGAGAGTTGCGAAGGAAGAAGGGGCAGGAAAAGTGGTGAAGGAAGGTGAATGCCAGAAAACTGGTGAAGAAAGAAGGGTGCAAGAAAACTTGTGAAGGAAGAAGGGAGGCAGGAAAAGTGATGAAGGAAGTGTGAAGGCGGGAAAGTAGTAAAGAAAGAAGGGGTAGGAAAAATGGTCCAGGGAAAAGAGGGACAAGAAAAGTGGTGAAGGAAGGTGGATGTCAGGAAAACTGGTGAAGGAAGGAGGGAGACAAGAAAACTGGTGAAAGAAGAAGAAAGGCAGGAAGAGTGGTGAAAGAAGAAGGAAGGTGGGAAAAGTGCTGAAGGAAGAAGTAAGGCGAGAAAATTGGTGAAGGAAGAATGGAGGCAGGAAAAGCTGTAAAGAAAAGAAAGGCGGTAAGAGTGGTGAATGAAGATGGAAGGCGGGAAAACTTGTGAAGGAAGAAGGAAGGCGAGGAAACTTGTGAAGTAAAAAGGAAGGCGGGAAAACTTGTGAAGGAAGGCAGGAAAAGCGGTGAAGCAACAAGAGAGGCAGGAAAAGTGGCGAAGAAAGACTGGAGGGAGGAAAAGTGATGAAGGAAGAATTGAGGCAGGAAAAGCGGTGAAGGAAAGTAAGGCGGGAAGAATGGTGAAGGAAGAAGGGAGGCAGAAAAAGTGGTGTTCATTCATTCATTTATTTTATTCCATAGATGAGCAATTTTTACAATATTACAATTACAATTTTTACAAATTTTTATAGTTTTACAATTTAGTAATTTTCTACAATTTTTACAATTTTGTGCAATTTTTTTACAATATTTTGGCGAGATGTAGTGAGATGAGGTGAGGTCCGAGGATTCGCCAAAATAAAATGTAGGGAGAATAGAGGCAGGAAAAGTTGTGAAGGAAGAATGGAGGTAAGAAAAGCGGTGAAGGAAGAAGGGAGGCAAGAAAAGCGGTGAAGGAAGAAGGGAGGCAGGAAAAGCGGTGAAGGAAGAAGGGAGGCAGGAAAAGTGAAGGAAGAATGGAGGCAGGACACAAGACATTCAAAAGCATCGTGCATTCGTGTCACAAGAATAAACTGCAATACAATAACAAAGATGCAGAGGAAGATTTGTGTGCCATAACGCCATGACTGTCAGTGAATGTGATGGTCTTCACTAAATCGTCGATGCAGAAGCGTTCTACCAGAAGCGAGCGCCGTGTCTTCCAGTCCCTTCCTCGTGATGTCATCGCCTTTGTATCTCATTGTAGGTCATCCATCCTTCGTATTGTTTTCTTTAACTAAATCTGCACTGTTCATGTTTTACCTCACGGCGGGGGTTGCATTTGGGATCTCGGACCCTAGAAGCTGAAACATTCTAAGTAACGAAGATTGGCAAGATTACCACGTCATCACACACCACACCCTTCCATTTCCGAATTGAAAACCGTGGCACCAAGCTGTGAGAGCTGCATATCCTTAAAGGGGCAGGCAGGAACGAGTTGCTTGCATTTCACTTTCCGTGGCCTCGAACCGGTGTTACAGTTGTGACGCAAGTGCAGATATCATCTTCGTTGTCTCCCGTCCGCGTCCCCACACGCACCGAGGCCTGCTGCACTTTCTACTCCAGTCGCCGAGTCCCGCCTCTATCTGGTTCTGGTGACGACGGCGACGGTTGGGTAACCGTACAACCAGGCGCAGATAATAACGAAAACGTTAATATATTGATGGCCGGTTTCACCAACCTTCGTTATTAATGTCGTCATTAGGGCTAGGATTTTGATGACATATGAATCATAAAAAAATGTCCTAAAACAATGCATTTATTACCTAAAAATCTTTCAAAAATGCCCTTAAAATTCCCTAAAAATTTAGTTTACATTCTAAAATTGGCTTAGTAGGAAAAGGAATTTTGTGCTACTTAATATTTAGACTAGTAATTAAATTAAATTCTGGTACCAACATTTAAGTTTATTTAATTTTACATAATTTTTTCTAAGTGGTACACTTTAATTAATTATTTTACCTGATGCAGTTTCCATGTAGCCCATCACAAGGCCACTCTTATCCGGAATTAGCAAGTATAGAGGAGTCTATATTGAAGGGATGGTTGGACTGATCCATTACATGGGGTGTACTACGTTAAAAGGGTAATATTTGTGTAGAAAAACGGTTAAAATATTATACAAAATAATGGGTATTAGCCACCGGCGTAGCTCAGTCGGTTAAGGCGATTGCCTGCCAATCCGGAGTTGCGCTTGGGTACGGGTTCGATTCCCGCTTGGGCTGATTATCTGGTTGGGTTTTTTCCGAGGTTTTTCCCAACCGTAAGGCAAATCTATGGCGAATCCTCGGCCTCATCTCGCCAAATATCATATCACTATCACCAACTCTATCGCCGCTAAATAACCTCGTAGTTGGTACAGGATCGTTAAATAACCAAGTAAAAAATAAAGGGTATTAATGGACAAAATATGTAGACAAAATATTAAAGTAAATAAACATTATTTTATAATAATAATGGGGATTTGTGGCCAAAATTAAATGAAAATGCCTCAAAAATGTCCGAATAACACAAAAGATGCTCTTATGAGTTGAAACAGGCAAAAAAATGCAAAAAAAAAATGCCCTAACAAATGTGTCTTCAAACACTCAGTTTATCACATAACATATAAATATTAAAGCGGCTATGTTTCTGGCTTACTAGGAAAAAGATGCAATTTCATCAAAATCCTAGCCCTAGTCATCATTATAACGTCTCGTTAAATAATTTAATGACACGTTACTGAGTTTTTGTGTTTCACCAAGCATATTGCTAACGCATCTTTAAACTTATCGTTAATTTATTAGAACCTAATTCGTCGCGTTAAAACAGTAACGATGTTTTAAGAACTCAATACCATGCCGGGCGTATTCGATGCTGAAATTCATTATGCAGAACTTCAAATTATTGGCGATTATACGTGGTAATAACACTCGGAATAATCATTTTGAAGATTTAAATGATAAAGAGTTCCACGAAGCCACACATTAAGGAAATAAGTGCGAGGGGGAGTCAAAAAGTAACCTTAATAATCGTTTTATTAATTTATTGAATATATACAAAAAAACTACAAACACCTTTCAACATAGTATAACAGGAACACTTGCAATTAACGTAGGAATAATAATAATAATAATAATAATAATAATAATAATAATAATAATAAACTATTAACATTAACGATGTCTTGTTTATTTACTTATTTACTACATCTCATCTCCAGTTCACAAAGTGCAGTCGTACAGAGCGGTCGTGTGGTAAACAGTGTCTATAAGTAGGTTAGCGTGTGGAAGAAGTTATGGGTGACGATCTAGTTTCCTACAGAGCGCGGATCGGAGGCTATAATGCAGGGCATTACCACAGGCATACAAAATGTGAAAATGCTGTAGTGATAGATAGTTTCAATATATTTCTGACCGCGGCTGTTTTATCAATCCTCTTAATTATTGGAAATGTGGAGTTAAACCCTGGGCCTGGCTCTAGGGAAGGAAGAGATAACAGTGATGAAGTGTTTCAAAGAGAATGGATAAACTATATGAAAGAAACGAGAGAAGACAGACAGAAAGCAAGTGTTCTACTAAATAAAGTTTCAAATGACTTAGATACACTAGTTAATAGGTATAATGAAGTGGAAAATAAGTTAAAAGAGGTCATTCAAGAGCAGGTGGTGTTAAAAGCAATAGTGAAAAGATGGGAAATTGAAAGCAGAAGAAATAACATTGTTTTCTATGGTGTGGAAGAGGAAAATTATGAAAAAGGAAGTGACACTTGTTTCGTTGTGTTAGACTTATTAACTAAATTTACTACATCTCATCTTTATGGTGGGAAGTGTTTCCTAAATGGTTCAATAATTTGTGAAAGTGTAGGCCTATATGTTCCTCCTGAACCTCTCGCGCATTATGTTGGAGATTAGTAGAGTAATATGATCTAATATAAAAAATGTATTTTATCTAACGACATGAAATTCATTGCTTTGATTAAACGATTCACGAGATCTAACCTAAAAATGTATTTTGTTTGATCACGTGAAATGATTAGTACAAACTCCGAAAACCGAATGTCACTTTGAAATGTATGCTTAAGAATACTTACTTACTGCTAATAACTTTGCTATTTTAGTAGCTATAATTGCTGTCTCCATGCGCATTTTCTATCGATCACCCAACTGCATGTATCAAACTATACGTTATATTTATTTATACTTACCTGAGTATAATCTTGAATTGTAACTACAACGTAATGCAACACATAAAATAACTATTATGTATTAATATAATACTGATAGTAGTTCATTGTTAGCATGTTCGAATTTCACTTCCAGTAATCGGCTCAGAAATCTAGAACAATTAGAGTTTTCAGAATTTGCACTGCCAACAACAACTGTTCCTGATGCCAACATAAGTTAGAAAATCACTACCACTTGTAGTATTTCTCAGTATCGAAATTCAAAACGAAGTTGGCAAAAGAAAATTCAACCATAAAACTAGAAAATCACCATAATCCACTAGCGTATGTAGTAATGGGGAGAAAAATTAATAGGTTTCACCCTTCTGGAATGAAGTAAGCTGATCCGGACTGTACTGGGTGTTCATTTCAAAGTGTGTCATGACGTCACTGTTGTGAGTCAGCGATTTGAAGGGAGTTTCAGCTTTTATGTCAGAGAAGTTGCCTATTAATCAAGGCGTTCATTCTGAATTTGAGAACGTGTACGGTATAACTTGAACGTCGTAGCAACATATGGCGACCTGTACGGTCTGTGTGCTACCATAACCTCTTTCGAACTGTGTTTTGCGCGGGCATGTCGTACGCAGGGTATTTGTTATCATCGGTTGCGTACGGCAACATTCCACAATACAAATCAAATGCTCCGTGTCCATGTTGACCGTCGAAGTTCATGTCAACAAATACTTCAGAAATCGTTTTAACCCTCTCCCCATATCCCGACGGTAAGAAAAAAACTCACCTCAGTACATGTTTCCGAACAGTTCACATTCCTGACACTACCGGCGTTACGGTACGCATCGGTAGGAACTCTTCTGAATGAACGCCGTACTTGCCAGGCAACTTCTCTGGCACATAAGTAATACGCCTCTGCGGAAGTGTGGGAAGATTGAATTCTCTAGGCTCATTGGCTAGCCACATGACGGCATACAGCGAGCCATGACACACTTTGAACTGAACAGGCATATACGCTACTTGTGGACAGTCCTGCGAAATTGTTGCTTACATACAGGTGGACTCCCATCAAGACGCTCTCCAAATTTTAATTTCGTATCTGTACATAATTTTGTATATTACATGGAAATTAAGAATGTGAAATTGTAAATTCAAAATTTAAACATTTTCAAAACAGTCCGGCCTATCACTGTGATATAGGCCTACACGAGGCTGTGGATCCTTCCCTTGAACTTCATATGTCATAACTCCCTTTCAAGGGCGTCAGTAGGTCTAAGTGCAAAAGAACTTGGCAAAATGTAGAAGCACTTCAGTTTCTCCGTCTATGAACGAACCCGTACGAGGACGAATAATGCAAAGTTTTGAGTTGTTTTATAGGAATCGCGTGAAACATTGTTCAAACTGTATTTATTGTTAGCGTTCCTTTAATTTCGAAAGTTGCCGGCTGGGAAGTGAACAAATTAACTTACGCGCTGTGACGAGAAATAAGTCAGTCCGTCTGTCTGCATCTGATTGATTGTCCCAGCAACACAATTACATCCAATTAACTCTCCGCTGCGCCCGGTTACAGGAAATCGCTGTCATCGTTATGTACGATCATTGTGGCTTCGGTACAGCACTGAGCGGCTTCGTATAAAAACTTCCAGCTATAAATTCAATCGAAAGGCTTTATTGCTATTGCCGGGTAGGAAACCGACGCGAATGAGACGAGATGTGCATACACAATCCGGAATAGAAAGCACTAATTTAGCCACTTAGAACAGTGAAGTTTTCGTCTCTGTGTTTCAATGAAAAACTAGAAATAGTTATCTAATGTCCTATGTTCCGTGTTTCTGCTTATGTCTAAAATAATTCAAAATCTGTCCTTGATCAAATAGCTACATAATCAAACTTTCAAGCTTCTATTATTTATAAAATATAAAACATTGACTTATTTATATCCTGTCAAGGTAAGCCCGAGATTCGAACCATTTACTTTTATCTGAAAAGTACTCAACGAAATGTGTGTGTCATCATTTTAATATAACCAAGTTTCCAATCTATATTTCCATCTCAAAAACTGAACGAAATCTAGGCCTAATGTCATTTTAATACGACCAAAGTTGCAAGCCTCTGATGTTATCCGAAAAACTGAAGAAACATTTCCTAGCGTGCACTCTTACCATAATTTTAAAATAACCGAAATTCCAGCCTCCTACTTTTATCTGAAAAACCTGGTGAAATCTTCATCTTATCATTTTAATACATCTGAAGCTCTAAACTTCTACTGCTGAAAATGTCTTGTGATTCAGGTTCTGGCTGATAAGTAGGCCTACATCTATTATCAGGCAGTATATCTCACGTGACGATGTGTGTCAGAAGAAGAACAATTATTGTTGCATTCATCTTAAATCTGATGAATGTAATGCGAGTATGTTATTAGTCAGTGACGGAGGGGGAAAGGAAATGATTATCGTACCACATTATCTCCGGCCTTACTGATGTCTCCAAGCTTTCATTTTTACCTGAAAACTGAACGAAATCTACAAGTCATTATTTTAATACGACGGACGTTCCGAACTTCTGTACTTATCTAAAAACACACAGAACGAAATCTACAAGTCGTCATTTTAATACAACCGAAATTACAAGCTTCAATTTTCATCTGAAAAACTGAACAAAATCTAGAAGTCATCGTTCTAATACGATCGATGTTCCAAGCTTCTATTATTATCTGAAAAACAGAACGAAATCTACAAGTCATCATTTTAATACGACCGACCTTCCAAGCTTCTATTATTATCTGAAAAACAGAACGAAATCTACGAGTCGTCATTTTAATACGACCGACCTTCCAAGCTTCTATTATTATCTGAAAAACAGAACGAAATCTACAAGTCATCATTTTAATACGACCGACCTTCCAAGCTTCTATTATTATCTGAAAAACAGAACGAAATCTACAAGTCATCATTTTAATACGACCGACCTTCCAAGCTTCTATTATTATCTGAAAAACAGAACGAAATCTACGAGTCATCATTTCAATACGACCGACGCGACGTTCCAAGCTTTTGTTTTTACTTGAAAAACTGAATGAAATCTAGGCCAACATGTCATTTTAAAACGACCAAAGTTGTGAGGTTTTATTCGTATTTCAAAAACTGAACGAAATATACGTACATGTAATCATTTTAATATGACTTCTGTTTTTATCTGAAAAACTGGACAAAGTATGTCATTTTAATTTTCCTTATACCAATCTGTGCAATAATAGTTCGTAGAGATCTGAGAAAGCATCACATGTGCAACAGACTAGTATCAACAATGCTTTAGTTCCATGAAACCCACGACGTAGCGTCTATGTAGCGTCAAACTCTCTTCTTAACCGTTGTGTACAAAACGGACTGCTTAAAGTTTACGTAACAGAATAAATATTTAATATCACTAAGTTTTACAACGAGATTCCTGTTTTAATTACTTAGGACTCTGTGTAGCGTATGGGAAGAGCAAAGATTTAAGCAATAAAGTAAATTAAATTCAAAATATGTACCGTGTTGCAACAAGTGAATTAGTGAGAAAGTCTGGGCAAGAAACAGATCTAAAACTTTAGGCCCTTAAACCAGGAACTGTTTTGTAGACAAGACGTAGATAATAAAGTAGTGATTAGAATGGAATAAGCTACAAAATTGATATGACCTTAAAGTTGTGAATTGACACACAAAGATGGCTCGGAGAGAAACAATATACACATTATAATAAATATTTCATAAATAAAAATGTACGTATGTGTATACTGATAATTGGCTTATGCCAGGTGGCAGTATCACAAAGTCTAATACAAAAGACATTTCCATTAATTTGTATAACAGTAATGATACGAAAATAATACAGGGTGGGCACAAAGTCCCGTTACCTTCTATAAATACCTCGAATATGCACATTATTTATCTAATTCCGGTCATAATGCAGACATACGTCCACTTTACACTAACTGTGTGTCCTACGTGTCCAAAGGATCAGTATGTCCTCCATCATTCTCCTCACAAAATAATGCGTCGCAAGTTTTATTGCAACATTCGCCTCAGGATTCCTGATGTAACTGATGTAAAGCGCATCGCACGTCGTCATTCAAATTATCAATGGTGTCGTACCGTTCCTGTGCAACAGTGCTCTTGATTAAACCCCACAGTCCATTGTCACAGGTTTCTACAATTCTAGATTGGCCGTGGGTCATCCATCTTACCAGTTCCTCTCGACTGGCCACCTCACAAAACATGGAAGTGGTGGGAGAGGAGGACACCGAATATTTTTATAACAGGAAGGAAGAAATTTGATCCGAACAAATGTAACTTTTCGTTCTTCAAAGGAATTTTACAATATTTATATTTGTTTGGATCAATTTTTTTTTTTTTTTTTTTTTTTGCAAATTTAAAGAACAAAACTAAATTGCTTTCAATCATTTATCAACAGTAATCTCACTAGAGGTTTTGATTTATCTAGAGAAAATCAAAACTCGAGTGGGATTTAATTGACTATTACACGATTAGAAGAAAGTATATAAAGATTAGAAGTAACGAAATACTCCAATACAATAAAATATTAATTGACTTACGAAAATATAACTGTCTTCAAATTTGTACCATCTCAACATTATAAATATTACGCTAGTAGATGGCAGTAGTGTGTTATGAATAGCTGTTTTCTTATCAGTTTTGCCAACTATGGAATCTTCATTGAACTCTGTGGACGGTTACTGGTCAAGAAGGCTTTGTTGATTGTTTCATTTTTATTAAAACAGTTGCATTCCACTTCAATTATCCCGATCCCAGTAATCAACGTCACTTGACAGATGATTTTCTATATATCTTAGTATTAAACAATCTCTGATACGTGACTATTCATAATATCATATAGCAGAAGCTATAACACAACCTAATAATGTGAACAAGTGTTAGAAAAGTTTTAATTAGGGATGATGAAATAAACAAGAAATATTTTAATTAACGACGATGAAATAAAAAATAAACATGAATAATTTTAAAAGAAACAATTATTGAAAGTAGGTACAAATTTCAAATTTGAATGTTTTAGTGGCTGGTGGTTCAGTTGATGTTATATTGGACGTGTGCCTAAAAGAAATGAACTTGGTGATGAACATGTATCCCTCAACTTATTCAGGATTTCCGAATGGTGCTCTTCATACACATTTTATTTGTAAATAGTGTTTCAGGGAAGATGCATAGCTATGGCCAGTGATCTTTATTAATTCTTGTTCTTGAATGCCAATGCGAGTCATATTTGAAAGTGCTGTGCATCGACTGCAGTGGTTTGTAATTTTCTGTTCTTTGACGTCCAGACCAGTGCAGTTTGAAATGTTGGCAAACAAAGAAACAAATGCTAGGGCAGTGATAAAAATAAACAAATGCTAGGGACGCGATAAAATTGTGCGATAAGCAGCCATGATTAGTTGAAAGACGTTCTTTCGTACCGTTTTATTGGTCAAAAGTAGTGTGACGTAGTAAAAGTGTAATAGTCATAATAATACACTGCTCTCTTAAATTGACTGAGCATAATGAGAATTAAATTAAATCAATGGCTTTCCCAAAACATGCTATGAAATGTTTCATAATGTTGGTGTCCGTACAATTACTTTAAAATATCATCACAAAAACACATCTTGTGATATTTTGCAATTATATGTAAACACTAAAATAATGCAAGTCTGGAGGAGAAAAAATTGTTTGAATTTTTTGACATACGACATTTTGCACGAACACCAACGATATGAAACAATTTTTATCTTGAAAAGGAAGCAAAAACGAGCAAAACTGTATTAAACGTTTTGTTTGAAATATTTCAAAGACTAACCCCCTAATTACATTATTTACAGCTTACTATGTATAGTAAAACAAATGGAAAATTCGTGAACAATAATTTAAATTTGCACAGTACACTTCAAGTTTCAAGTAACAAGAAGCTAGCAAAAAGAGATTTACGATAACCTGGATTAGAATGGAGCGCAACCATAATTCAGACCCGTGCGAAGTGCTTTCTTTATGGTTACAAACGTTTATATTCAGACTTCCTCGTCAACCGCAGAGAATTGACGCGGCTAGAAATCCGTAAGATTTCAAAGTTGGTAGTCATACATTATTAAAGCGGAGAAATTGAGACGGGGAGGGAACAGGGCTCGCGGCTCATAGAGATTTGAAGGGAAGAGGCCTTTTGGGGAGGTTAACCGGATGTGGGAGGGCAGTACAATAATTGTCCACAGAGAGCGCTGTGAGGATGTAGGCTGGATTGTAATAAAAACCCTCGACTTTAGCAGAAGGTCCTTGTGACAGAACCTCCTCATTTTGTACAAGTCAACTGTTGTGGCAGTCAGCTTGTTGGGGAAACTCGTATAGCTTTATTTACTCCCTTTCTCATTTCCTTCGACTGTTTTTCTGTTTTCCCTTCTCTTCATTTCAGTCTTATTTCTACCTTTGTTCATTTCTTTCTATCTCTTTTCATTCACTTCATTTTTCTTTCCTTGGCCTATCGTTTCTCCTTTCCCTTTTGTTCGATTCAGTTCCTTCATTCAATCTTTTTCGCCTTCCTTTGTTTTTCTATTTTATTCCTTCTTCCTTTGCTTTCTCTCTCTGCAGTATTTCTCTTTCATTCTATTTATCACTTCTTTTCACGTTTTCCTTTTCTTTCCCTTTCCTTCTTTAATTTTTCATCTTTTTTCCTCATATTTTTTTTTTCAGTTTAATTTTTTTTTTCTTTTTAGAATTGTATATACGGTATATATTTTTCTTTTACTACCCCTTCATTCCTTTATATTTTCCTCCACTTTCATTTTTCTCCTTTCCATTTTTTCTTTTCACTTCTCTTTCCTTTTGACTTTTCTTTCCTGTTCTCTTCACTTTTTTCTTTTTGTTTTCCTTTTTTTCTTTCCTTTTTCCTTTTCCTTCTTAACTTTTCTCCCTTTATTTTATTCCATATCTTTTCCCTTTTTCCATTTCTCTTTTATTTCTTCATTTTTCTTCCCTTACTTATACAGTTATTGCTTTCCTCCATTTTCTTTTCTTTCCCTTCTCTTTTCTTTGTTCCTTCTCTGTCCTCTTTAATTTCTTTTCTTTTTTTCTTCCCTTCTTTGTTTTTTTATTTTCACTCTTTTTTTCTCCTTTCTTCATTCATATTTTCTTTTCTTTCCTTCCTTTTTATTGCTTTCTTTTATCTTTCCTTTCTTTTTTATTTTATTCCTGTCTCGTTGCCTTCTCTTTGATTTTCTTTCTTCTTGGCTTCGTTTTTACTCCTTTTCAGTTTTTTTCTTTTTTCTTTTATCCTTTTTCCTTCTCGTTTTTCTTTTTTTCTTTTCTCATTTTCCTCATCTTTCTCTTCCTTTTATTATCTTCCTTTTCTTTTCTTGTTCCATTTTTTGTTTCTCGTCTTATTTGATCAATTTTTCTTCTATTTACTTTCTTTCGTCCATTTTTCTTTATCTTTCTTTCTTTTTTTGTCTTCTCTTTCCTGTATTTGTTTTCTCTTTTTTTCTTTCTTTTTTAATCCTCTTTTCTTTCTTCCTTTCTCTATGCTTTCATCTTCCTGTTTTCTTTCCTTGCTTTTTATTGCCCTCTTTTTTCCTTCCGTTTTTATTTCATTTCTGTGTCGTTCCTTTTTTCTTTGTCTCCTTCCTCAATTGTGTTCCTTCATACAAGACAATTGTCATCGTACCGTAAACTGGGGTAAACTTCACCGCTGGGGTAAAGTTGATCACAAAAAAAAAGTATTCATTATGATCTCAGCCCTAATTTTGACTTAGAATTTTATAAAAATAATCTGAGAAATGGAGAAAAATAATGAACTTTAAACATTTTATCAGTGCATTTGAGGTCATGATTTAAATCTTTTTTCTTTCTTTCCGGTCAAGTTTACCCCAGTTTACGGTATTAACAAAAGCCCAACAACCATTATCGTGAAGGGATTCAAATGAACGACTGAGCGCCTTGTTGTATTTGTACGTTATGAAATTAGAAACTCAATTTTCGCGATGAAGAAAATATGATAAACTTCTTCTTAAGAATTTGTTGAAGGAAGTGTTAACATTAACTTGGGAAAGGCACCACCTTGATAGCTGTAATGGAGAGCGGAGAGGAATGTGGACTATTTTTCAATTTGATCTTGATTCTTTACCCTCTTTTTTTTTAACAACCTGAGGCGAAATAAGAGTAATAAAAACTTTTAAAAATAGTGGCTGCTTGTTGGCCTTTATGAACTCTACGCACGATGACTACGTCCAAGTTTGCCGAATCTCTCAAAAACATCCATGAAAAATGTTTCTTGCCCCCCGAAGCGATCTACTTCCCTCGGTATAATTAGTTCTGTGGACAGCAGCAGCGGCAGAACTGTGCTATTACTGGTACAGACAGACGTACATACATTGAGACCGGACCGCTTCGCCCCAGGCTCAGGTTTCCCACCATCACAAAGACTATAGGACGAGCTGCCCGCCCTGCAGCTTCACGTTCAGATCACTGCTTTCCATCTCCCGCCCCCGCCTACTCCGCACACCCCTTACCCTCGAGCTTCATAATTCATAATGACGCGTTGGAGGCCCAGTATTGTAACAGCTCTTCAAAAGACGTGGTGGGAAACGTCTGAAGGGTTGTGGAAACCATTCACCGAAAGATAATGAAAACAAACACCGCAAGCATGTAAATTGCTTCGTATAAATCATGATCTTAATGCTGATTGAAAAACCGTTATCCTTGCTTCGATCTCTGGAAGGGTGCGACCTAATTTGAATTCTGTCTTCGTATATTGTCACTCCTTTCCCTGTTTCTTTGTAATGTGTGCTGGAGTAGCAGCGTTTCCTACGAGATATGATTAATTAGATTGCTGGAACATCTGTGACGTCAGCTGGATTCCTTCGGGCTGTGATTCACAATCAAATATGCTAGAGGACAAACTAATTGTTTCATCCATCTCTTAGCGGCCGATGGGAGGGGAAAATTTCAAAACATTAAGACCGGAGATGACGAAAATTATATAACGAGCCTCTTCGTTAAAGTCTTGTAGTGGTGAACCCTTTGTGATTTATGTTAGGTAGGACATGTAGCTTTAAATTGACTAAGCGAGGAACCTATTAATTTTGGTGGGAAACGCTTTCAGAAAGTATCGCTCAGAACAAGATAATAACTGTTTACATAGTGCACACAAAGCGGCGAGTCTTATTACTAGTTACACTCTGGTTACATGAAATGTAATTTTATTCCAACCAGTGATGGTGTAGAGACGAAGATAAAATATAACTCTGCTTTTAAAGTAGGCTGTAGAAGTATAGAGGATTGGATTGGATTCTGGATTGCAGGTAGGGGTGGAGCAAACCTTCCAGGTCAGTTTGCCCACAATCATATAGTCCATCGTCATTTCGTAAACGGACATCTTGTCCACTTTTTTTGTCCATATATACTCTGACCATCTCAAACGTCTGGATTTAATGTTCCTAATTATGTCAGGTGAAGAATACAATGCGTGCAGTTCTGTGTTGTGTAACTTTCTCCATTCTCCTGCAACTTCATCCCTCTTACTTACTTACTTACTTACTTATTTACTGGCTTTTAAGGAACCCGGAGGTTCATTACCGCCCTCACATAAGCCTGCCATTGGTCCCTATTCTGAGATAGATTAATCCATTCTCCATCATCATATCCCACCTCCCTCAAATCCATTTTAATATTATCTTCCCATCTACGTCTCGGCTTTCCTAAAGGTCTTTTTCCCTCCGGCCTCTCAACTAACACTCTATATGCATTTCTGGATTCGCCCATACATGCTACATGCCCTGCCCATCTCAAACGTCTGGATTTTATGTTCCTAATTATGTAAGGTGAAGAATACAATGCGCGCAGTTCTGCGTTGTGTAACTTTCTCCATTCTCCTGTAACTTCATCCCTCTTAGCCCCAAATATTTTCCTAAGCACCTTATTCTCAAACACCCTTAACCTATGTTCCTCTCTCAAAGTGAGAGTCCAAGTTTCACAACCATAAAGAACAACCGGTAATATAACTGTTTTATAAATTCTAACTTTCAGATTTTTTGACAGCAGACTGGGTGATAAAAAACTTCTCTTAACCGAGTCATAGTAGTTAGTACTTCATCCCTCTTCGCCCCAAATATTTTCCTAAGCACCTTATTCTCGAATACTCTTAACCTCTGTTCCTCTCTTAAAATGAGAATCCAAGTTTTACAACCATACAAAATAACCGGTAATATATTATACAGTATCTTTATATATGCTAACTTTAAGCTTTCAGCTTTTCTGAGAGCAGACTGGATGACAAGCTTCTCAACCGAATAATAGCAAGCATTTCCTTCCCATATTTGAGCTGCTCGGATGAAGACAATGTTAAGTGACATTTTCATTACTCTTGAAAATAATGTTATATCACATGCTCTTTTCAGTGCTATTTGTCTTTTATATGTGAGACTTTTTGTTTTTTGAAGTTTCAAATGTTGGCAGTACATGTCTGTGCTACTTGAGCATGAGTATCTCAAGCATTAAATTTACTGTATTTCAAAATGTAGTTTTAGTCTTCACCCGAGCAGCTCATTTAGGCCTATTCTGCGTTTAATTTCCTCTCGAGTGTCGTTTATATTTGAAGAGTCCACTGCAAGAATGATGGATGTCACTTTCTTGTTGAAAATGAACCAAGATTGTCAATGCATAGCTTAAGACATATAGAATGTACATAGAGAGTTATATGGCATTAACACTGATAGTCATTGTCCAGTAATGATCGGAAAATCACAGTTAAGCTTTGAGCGCTAAGCATTTCAAACTTTCAATTGCTTCTCCTGCAAAATGTATTCCAAATGACATCCATCATTCTTGCAGTGGACTCTTCATTTGTTACTGTTGCTCCAAGATATTTGAATTTTTTTATCTCTTCAAAGGATAAATTTCCAATTTTTATATTTCCATTTCGTACAATGTTCTAGTCACGAGATATAAGCATATACTATGTCTTTTCAGGATTTATTTCCAGACCTATCTCTTTATTTTTTTGAACTAAAATTCCCGTGCTTTACATAAGCGTTTGTGGATTTTCTCCTAATATATTCACGTCATCCGCATAGACAAGCAGCTAATGTAACCTGTTCATTTCCAAACCCTCTCTGTTATGTTGTTATTGCTATTATTATTATTATTATTATTATTATTATTATTATTATTATTGCTGCTACTACTACTACTACTACTACTACCACCAAGATCATTATCATAATCCATTAATTGTTGTGTGAAATGGGATTTTTTTAATGTTGAGAGTTGGTTGAAACTCTGGATTGTGTAGTCGGGAACTGAACCGATAACCTCGAGAGCTCTGCCCACTAGGCGACGCTCGACAATAATCATGTCGAAAACAGGCTTCGAATACGCGATCCAAGGACATCAGTGTCACGTTCTAACCACTGTATGTAGGTTCTCTCGCGTATTTAGCTTACAAAGGAAAGAGACTGTGGTTGTGCACGCGTGTAATATATCATGTCCCCGATGATGAAAGGCCTTTTACGATAGAATTTGTGTTTATTATAGCTGCGAAATTCCATGTATCAGGTGGTATTTAATATTTCACGCGCTGTTTTCAGGTGTGTGCAAGTACCAATTTTTTAACAAAAGCCCTGATAACATGTTTGGGGAATTAAAAGCGAAAGTCCCGACTCAAAATTATTTGCTATAAAAATTTTAATGCTCTGAAATTGCGTTAGGCTCATGTCGATAGGAAGGTTAACTCTGTTCTTTGTGTTGCATAAAATTGGACGTGAAACTGGGTGGACAATTACCAGTGACAAAAAAAGTTTAAAACAGAAGTTGCGTAGTCCTGCAAAACTGAATAAATTTCGTAGGTAGTATTCATGTACATACGTAATTCAAAATACAGTTGTATTTTATCAAACGCAAATGTAGGTATGTTTCATTTTGTTGTATCATCACCATCATCAACCGATAGTTTTATGTTCAGTGGTTTCTTTTGGTCTCTAGGGATCTCATAAATTGCCAGAAATTGATTGAATAGGACAGGATGTAACTTAAGAATTAGTTAGCTTAATTTTATTGGCAGTGGCTCCTAAACTCTACTACTTGTTGGGAGAAAGAGACCTCTTTCAACCTAATACTTGTTGGGAGAAAGGGAACTCTTTCAATCTAACACTTGTTGGGAGAAAGAGAGCTCTTTCAACCTAATGCTTGTTGGGAGAAAGAAAGCTCTTTCAACCTAATATTTGTTGGGAGAACGGGAGCTCTTCCAACCTAATACTTGTTGGGAGAAAGGAAGCTCTTTCAACCCAATACTTGTTGGAAGAAAGGGAGCTCTTCCAACCTAATACTTGTTGCGAGAAAGGGAGCTCTTTCAACCTAATACTTGTTGGGAGAAAGGGAACTCTTTCAATCTAACACTTGTTGGGAGAAAGAGAGCTCTTTCAACCTAATGCTTGTTGGGAGAAAGAAAGCTCTTTCAACCTAATATTTGTTGGGAGAACGGGAGCTCTTCCAACCTAATACATGTTGGGAGAAAGGAAGCTCTTTCAACCCAATACTTGTTGGAAGAAAGGGAGCTCTTTCAACCTAATACTTGTTGGAAGAAAGGGAGCTCTTTCAGCCTAATTCTTGTTGGGAGAAAGAAGCTCTTTCAACATAATATTTGTCGGAAAAAAAGGGAGCTCTTTCAACCTAATACTTGTTAGGAGAAAGGGAGCTCTTTCAACCTAATACTTGTTGGGAGAAAGGGAGCTCTTTCAGCCTAATACTTGTTAGGAGAAAGGGCGTTCTTTCAACCTAATACTTGTTAGGAGAAAGGGAGCTCTTCCAACCTAATACTTGTTGGGAGAAAGGGAGCTCTTTAAACCTAATACTTGTTGGGAGAAAGGAAGCTCTTTCAACCTAATACTTGTTAGGAGAAAGGGAGCTCTTTCAATCGAATACTTGTTAGGAGAAAGAGAGCTCTTTCAATCTAATACTTGTTGAGAGAAAGGGAGCTCTTTCAACCTAATACTTGTTGGAAGAAAGGGAGCTCTTTCAACCTAATACTTGTTGGGAGAAAGGGATCTCTTTCATTCTAATACTTGTTGGGAGAAAGGGAGCTCTTTCAATCTAATACTTGTTGGGAGAAAGGGAGCCCTTTCAATCTAATACTTTTGGGAGAATGGGAGCCCTTTCAACCTAATAGGCCTACTTGTTGGGAGAAAGAGAGCTCTTTCAACCGGTCGCAAAAACTGGAGAATTTTTACCTTTCTGGTATGAAAAACCTTTACGTCTCATGCAATTTCTACTGATTGATTGAAACAATCTTACATAAATTGTGTGTTGGAGAAGTTAACTTCATTGATTGATTTATTTATTCATTCATTCATTGACTGATCTCACAAGGGCTGGGTGCGGGATGGATTTTTCTATTTAGGCCGTTTAGATCCATTGTGCGCCCTGAATCCGATAATTGTCTAAGTACGATGGATGGCCTGGGTGGCATTCGCAAATCCGACACAGACAGGCTGGCCATCCTTTCTGAGCCCTACTTGTGGGTTTCTATCGGCTACTGCTGAGCCCGAACTCAGAGTCTGGTTAAAGAGGGTTGATGGATGAATATTCTACTTTCTACATTTTCAAGTTACGTTCTTGATTTTCTGTACAACATAATCACAGTGTGATAGATGATGATGTGGTAGGCTATAGGTTCATTTCTGTGAATCATTTAGTTTCTGAGGTATTAACAAACATATTTTTAAAACATTTGCATAATTCAAAATGAAATGGGTCGCTCAATTTTTCAGTCAAATGTCTGATTTTTTTTTTTTTTTTTTGCAAGACCAGTGGCATATTTAGAAAAACATATCTTATTAGTTTTGCTATATATTTACTACAAAAGGAGGAAAAATGTTTATAAACATGCATACCTAAAAATACAAATTTTTCACTGGCACTATAAATATTTCATGAGTCGCCGAAACGAGATGGAAAGACAAGCATTTATCCAGCCTCTTGGTCTTTCCGCAGGCGGGAGCCATTCGGAAATACTGACAAAAATGTTATCGTGTGAATCCCGCTATAGGACATAGACTTTTTCCGTCAAGAGTAGGTCCATCGTGTACACGTCCACCGCTGTGAGGTAACGGTTAGCACGTCTGACCGTGAAACGAGCGGGCCAGGGTTCAAATTCTGGTTGGGGTCTTCTCCGGGATTTTCCCTCAGCCAATTGAAACAGAATTGCTGGGTAACTTTCGGCGTTGGACTTTGGACTCATTTCACCATCATTAATTCACATAGTATCATCATAATCATCCATACCATAACCCGAGTTAAGTTTACGTTGCGGCGTGCTGTACTTGTACAAGAGCGCAGCCGTTCGACTACCCAATCATTCATAGAATAGGAGTGGTAAGCATAATAAGCTTCAGACTGCAGTGTAAACCTTCGGGTTCCTCCTCCGTACAAGAGAAAAAAAAATGTATACAATAACATGTTTACACGTGTTGTACCTCATTTCACTAGGGGAACAAGTAGGCTAAATTGATGTTCGGTTTCTATTACTGATTTTACCTAATTTACCTTCTCCATCACTAGCTGATTTTTAGATTACATTTAATGAACACCCTATATAACTACTTCTTTTACTACTCCGAATATGCATCTGAGAATCTTAATTTCAAATATACTAAATTATCTTTCATTTCTCTTACTCTGGAACTCTGTACATCAGTATTTTTGTTTTGTTTTCTCCGTTGGTATACAGTATTTAGCATTTGAGATTTAAGCCTTCTTTATTCCGTTTGATTCTCTTACTCGTGACGTACATCTTTCGGGGAAAAACAGTCAAATGTGCAAATTTCGTTGCGGCTCCCTTTTATATTCCAAGCTCAAAGGAGATTAGCATAGATTTGCGACACTAAACTGTGTTGGATTCCCCGTTTTTGCCCATCTTTGTACACGATTTCTTCCTCTAGTTTAACGCGAAAGCCATCTAGTTCGTTATCTGATTTCCATGCGACAGAACTTGTATTATTTTCCTTTGGTTTGGTTTGCTCTTTCGCAAAGGAAAAGTGCATTTTAGGAGTGAAACATGATAATGTGGGGAATTGGACTGTAGCTAGATCGTGAGATTGGATTAAACAGATCGGATTTGTAGTCGAAGGGGAATCTTCAGAGAGTAGAGATAGGACCATGTTCTTTGACTAAAGTACAAGAGAGTTAGGGTGCCGTGACAACCCCTCTCTCACAGTTGCTGTTTTGGATTGCAAATCTAAACAAGTGGACATTGAATATACGTGTCACGAATTCTTAGTCTCTGCAACACTGCATTAATATATTCCGCACACGCCTCTTGTCTCGTGAGTAACAAATACTCAGGTTTGTATTGTACAGATATTTCATAGATAAAGAATCACAGGGGAAGTTATCGGTGGTAAGGCGTAAAGAAGCAGCAGAGATATTTTTAAAATCAATATATGATTTTGAAAGTGAAATAGGTTGTTATTAATGCTGTTATCGATCAAAAAATTTAATCGATTAACTATTTGAATTTAATCGACTAATCGATAGATAAATCGAGTTCTGATCGAGTTGAAGAAATGTTATAATATACTGTAATACACAATTATTGTTAAATTTAACTTTTGCTTTGTGATATGCATAAGAATTAAATGTTGTATATCTGTATATATTGTATTGTTTATTACAAAACAACTATTTTATTACTAAAATATTTATTATGAGGCTTATAATTTATTATGTCAATTTCTCCGGGAATTTTTTAGACAAACATAAATAAAACGTATGAAGACTCATCTAGTTAATACTGCTTCATCCATGAGTTTAAACATGTGAGTGCATTCACATGCTCCGAATTAAGTGCCACTCTACTTTCAGTAACAATGTTTCCTGCAACACTAAACACGAAAAAAATTTTTTTCTGCCAAGCACTTCTCCACGATCGTTCAATTTAAATCCAAACGTTTCACCGAGTTTACCTCTCAAATTCTCATATGACGTAATGGAGTTTATACTTTTCACAAACGACAGAAAACTGATTTTTTTTTATCAAACCAAACGTACAACTTTGGTGTACAAACTCAGTACAGAAACTGCAACTCCTGCAAAAGTACAGAGGTCGAAAAAGAAGACTGGCCCCTATTGTAATCGAATTACCAGATTTTAGAAAGAGAAGAAGGTACTTACGCTCTCACTTGCACACAGATTAATCGATTAAATCCCACAACATTAGTTTTTATATCTCCTTCCTCCAAAATAGGAGGGGAGGGAAAAGGATAGTCTGTTTCTGAAGTATAAGATTACACTGAGGTGAGATTTTATCAATTTTAGTGGAAAAAAAAAATCGATTTTTCGTTTTCAGCATTGAGTTATTGCATATATAGTTCAGAGAACCTCTCCGAAAATTTTCATGCACATTGGCTCCTTCAATCAGCTGTTTCGGGCCGCCATTTTTAGAAGGTTTGCACGCTTTAATCGTCCGATCCTCTCCAAATAGCGTATTGCAAACATTTTTTCTTACATATTGCTCACTGAAAATGCTGCAACACCTTCAAAGTTTGTACTGTATACGTCACTTTTGTGAATATTCATAAAAGTGTGCTTAACAAAACTTTTTTTTAAATATTGGCGGATATTTTTCGTCATTCTTCCATATGAAGCCAGTTGTAAAATGATACTGATCTTCTGAATTTATTATAATAATAAAAGTTGACAAAAGTAATTTCATTTTCAGTATATAGAGTTTGAAAATAGTAAAAATGTAAATCGTCACAAACTGAAATGGCTGTGTCAATTCAGTTTTCTTTTTATATGTAATTTGTTTCAGATGCTTTGTTTCTCTTATGTCAAGGATCGCCTCTGTTTATCCGTTTAGTATAAAGAATAGTAAAAACAATATATTGTCTTAGAATTAATTCCACTAGAATTATATTAAAAAAACTCTCGATACAAAAGTAATTATATATTATTCTATCACTTCTTTGTAAGTCTGCGAGATTCGTTTTCAGAAAGTTTCCAACAAGAAGTATTTCATTGTGTCTCTTTTTTTTTTAAATGTTGGAGGGATGGAAATTACAAGGTTTAATATCAACAGGTAACTTGCGTAAATAAACTAAAAGTTCATTAACAATCGCATTCAAGTTAATGAATAAATTGTTTGGTTATTAGTTCGAATATACCAGAGCTGTGCCAATTGAACTGCAGTTTGTAAATAACGGAAGTGATTCTGTATTGATTATCGAACATTTGACATGTCTGGATTCTATAATGCTCATGCGGAGCAGTACACATCGAAACATGGCCCTGCCATTTACCGAAACAGGGATGAATATCGAGGCGGCCGTTCGTGCTATTAATATGGGGAACAACGCAAATATCAATAATGATTTGAATATGTTGTGAGGAAACTGAATATACGCCAAATATCAGCCATGAATAGTAGATAATCATTAATATACTGTTCAAGAGCGGAGAATTTAGACCACTAAACGCACAATTGAATCAAATTGTAAGTATAAATTTTAATACTCTGGTAGCAGTATATTGTATAAACCTATCTCTAACAGTTAAAGTTGGCTACAGTCTCTTTGGTATTACTTCAGTAAGAAATGGTAATAGTAGTAATAGTGGTTGTAATAAAACCAGTCAGCATCATTAACATAAATGATCATCAGTTATTGTAGTTATCAATGTCTCATTGTCAGTCATCAGTGTGTCTTCTGCCACTGATGTGTCATTGTCACCCATCGTCAGTCAAAAGTGTGTTATTGTCAATGATCAGTGTCTCTTCTCTCACCAATGTGTCATTGTTAGTTATAATCGGTCACTAATGTGTCATTGTCAGCCATCGTCAGTCACCGATGTCATTGTCACCCATTGTCGGTCACTAACGTCATTGTAAATGTCAGCCATTTTCAGCTACCAACGTCAATGTAAATATATATCAGTCATTGTCAGTCACCAACGTCAATGTAAATGTCAGCCATTTTCAGCCACCAACGTCAATGTAAATGTTAGCCATTGTCAGTCACCAAAGCCAATGTGTCAGCCATTTTCAGCCACCAACGTCAATGTAAATATCAGCCATTGTCAGTCACCAACGTCTATGTAAATGTCAGCCATTGTCAGTCACCAAAGCCAATGTGTCAGCCATTTTCAGTCACCAATGTCAATGTAAATGTCAGGCATTAACAGTTACCAACGTCAATGTAAATGTGAGCCATTTTCAGTCACCAACGTCAATGTAAATGTCAGCTATTTTCAGTCACCAACGTCAATGTAAATGTCAGCTATTTTCAGTCACCAACGTCAATGTAAATGTCAGCCATTAACAGTCACCAACGTCAATGTAAATGTCAGCCATTTTCAGTCACCAACGTCAATGTAAATGTCAGCTGTTTTCAGTCACCAACGTCAATGTAAATGTCAGCTATTTTCAGTCACCAACGTCAATGTAAATGTCAGCTATTTTCAGTCACCAACGGCAATGTAAATGTCAGCTATTTTCAGTCACCAACGTCAATGTAAATGTCAGCCATTTTCAGTCACCAACGTCAATGTAAATGTCAGCCATTTTCAGTCACCAACGTCAATGTAAATGTCGGTCATCGTCAATCACCGATGTCAATGTCATTCTTAGCCATCGTCAGTCACCAATGTAATTGTGTGGCATCCTCAATCTGTGTCATTGTCAGTCATCGTCAGTTTGCAATATCTGTCAGATTTCAGTCGTCAATAAAATTTATGATCATCACCATCATCATCTTCATATTGTTCACAGCGTAGACATAATGTGCATTCCTATTCCAGATTTAAAACAAAATATTAATTATCAGTGCTAAATTTGCACAGATAAAAATTTTCGGCGTTTTTACTTTTTCAGTTGCCAGTGCATGATTAGAGAATAATTTCATAGAAATAATATATTACCATGTCGACTTGGTTGGCGAGTTGGTATAGCGCTGGCCTTCTACGCCCAAGGTTGCGTGTTCGATCCCGGGCCAGGTCGATGGCATTTAAGTAAAATAACTTTTACTTACTTACTGGCTTTTAAGGAACCCATAGGTTCATTGCCGCCCTCACATAAGCCCGACATTGGTCCCTATCCTGAGCAAGTTTAATCCAGTCTCTACCATCATATCCTACCTCCCTCAAATCCATTTTAATATTATCTTCCCATCTACGTCTCGGCCTCCCCAAAGGTCTTTTTCCCTCCGGTCTCCCAACTAAAACTCTATATGCATTTCTGGATTCGCCCATACGTGCTACATGTCCTGCCCATCTCAAACGTCTGGATTTTATGTTCCTAATTATGTCAGGTGAAGTATACAATGCGTGCAGCTCTGCGTTGTGTAACTTTCTCCATTCTCCTGTAACTTCATCCCTCTTAGCCCCAAATATTTTCCTAAGAACCTTATTCTCAACACCCTTAATCTCTGTTCCTCTCTCAAAGTGAGAGTCCAAGTTTCACAACCATACAGAACAACCGGTAATATAACTGTTTTATAAATTCTTTAAGATTTTTTGACAGAAGACTAGATGACAAAAGCTTCTCAACCGAATAGTAACAGGCATTTCCCATATTTATTCTGCGTTTAATTTCCTCCCGAGTATCATTTATATTTGTTACTGTAGCTCCAAGATATTTGAATTTTTCCACCTCTTCAAAGGATAAATCTCCAATTTTTATAGTTCCATTTCGTACAATATTCTGGTCACGAGACATAATCATATACTTAGTCTTTTCGGGATTTACTTCCAACCCTATCGCTTTACTTGCTTCAACTAGAATTTCCGCGTTTTCCCTAATCGTTTGTGGATTTTCTCCTAACATATTCACGTCATCCGCATAGACAAGAAGCTGATGTAACTCGTTCAATTCCAAACCCTCTGTGTTATCCTGAAATGTGAAAGAGCTCCTGCGGGACAAAATTCCGGCACATCCGGCGACGCTGATATAACCTCTGTAGTTGCGAGCGTCGTTAAATAAACTATATCATTTTAATATATATTACCATTAATTTCTAATTAAATTTTGCTGGATTGTGCATATTATTTTTACGAGATGTCACAGACTGTCGACACTTGTCCTTCGTAAAATATTCTCTTTACAGTTAGCGTTGAAGACGTTGCATTATTTTTGTTTCTGTTGGTACGTCAAGGGGAGATGTAATCAATTCAGATGTTCTATGAGGCTATTTGAATAATTGCGTTTGTCAGCCAGCAGTCAGCAAAGCGCTGATCCTACCATACACACACATACACACACACACACTCAGACTAAGAGATTCTCTTCTTAATCAGAAGCCTGCAGATTAACTGCGCCCAAGCAAAGCTCATCCTGTGTGGGCAGCCGATCGTCGTATGTTTTTGTGTTTGTCGTCAATCGCTCGCGGAGGAGCGAGTTTCACTTACATCAGCCCGGATGATCAATGAGTGAAAACAAGCAGCCCTGGTCCGAGACCGGTCTCAGGCCCTCAGTGTTGGTAAATATGTCCGAGTTCATATGTTTGTCCCCGACAGGTCATTAGTTATTGTCGCCGGGTGTTTACGTTCTGCGAGGCCGCCATTTTGTTGTTTTCTAATATTGACAAAATGGTCTCGAAAGATAACTGCATACTTGGGCTTGTAAGATTGCATCAACTTGGTTTTATTGAACGGAACGATGTCAAAATATCTTTATAGAGCATCTTAAGATTTCATACGGCTATTATGTAAGATATCTTGACAGTACTTTTGTGAAGTAGCATCTTCAGGTCTAACTACTTTGAAGATGGAACTTTTATATACTTTCAAAATGTTGGTGTTGTTATAAGAGTCCCAGGCACACGGTGGATTACCTCTTCCCTGGAATGTCTTTCATAATTTTGAGCACTTCTCTCAGAAAAAGGACAGGGAGTGTTTTATCTCTCGTTCCAACTGTGAGATCTGTGCTGAATTTAAAGACAGTGGAACATGTTTTTCCTGGAGTAATTCGCTTTCTTCTGTCACATAGTTATCACTGCTCCATTGAAACTGTAACACTCTACATTTTCATATCTCTAGGTATGAGAGATGAGAGTGACTTTGGAATTTACAGTCACGAAAAAATGTAATCCTGTCTCCCTGTAGGGAACGAGAAGACAGGGAGAACAAGGGGAACACAAGGAGAACAAGGGGAATAAAAGGACAACAAGGAGAAGACAAGGACGACAAAGGGAGTACAAGGACAGCAAGGCCAAAACAATTAGAACAAGGACAATATAAGGAAGGGAAACAAAAGGGATACAAGGAGAACAAGGGGAATACTAGAACACAGGAAAATAAGCGAAACAAAGGGAGGCTTAGGAAAACTAGGGTAAGACAAGGAGAACGAGGGAAATACAAGGAGAACAGAGAATGCAAAAAAGACAAAGATAATAACACGGATACAAGGAGAACAGGAGTGAGAGAAGAGTATAAGGAGAAGCCAAGGAGGACAAGGGGGTGTAGAGGAGAGTAAGGGGCAGAAGAGAACGAGGGTAATGCAAGGAAACCAAAAAGTATACAAAAAAATCTATGTAGAAGGAGAACAAGGGGAAACAAAGAGAATAATAATAATAATAATAGTTATTATTATTATTTATTTATTTATCCTGACAGAGTTAAGGCCATACGGCCTTCTCTAACACTCAACCAGGAGTAAAACGAGGGAAATACAAGGAGAACGGAGAATGCAAAAAGACAAAGATAATAACACGGATACAAGGAGAACAGGAGTGAGAGAAGAGTATAAGGAGAAGCCAAGGAGGACAAGGGGGTGTAGAGGAGAGTAAGGGGCAGAAGAGAACGAGGGTAATGCAAGGAAACCAAAAGTATACAAAAAAAGCCATGTAGAAGGAGAACAAGGGGAAACAAAGAGAATAATAATAATAATAATAATAGTTATTATTATTATTTATTTATTTATCCTGACAGAGTTAAGGCCATACGGCCTTCTCTAACACTCAACCAGGAGTAAAACTGCGTTACAAAAAGCACTACAAATTTACAAAGTACACTGCAATTTTACACACAAAAGTGAATAAGATAATAATAATAATAATAATATAATGTAAACAACAAGTAAGTAGAAATCAGACATAATATATAACATACAGAAAGGAAGGAAAAAGCATAATAAAATGTGAACAGCAGGTCAAAATAAATGAGACATACAAAATATAAAAAATATTATTATTATTTATAATAATAATAATAATAATAATAATGATAAATAATAAGAATAGTAATAATAATAATAATAATAATAAAATAGTGCAGTACAAAGCATACAATGAATACGATATTTTTAGGTATACACAGTAAGGAAAATTATGATTAGGCCTATATATAGCTCAACTTATCAATTATAGATATACCATTATCGGAAAATATGAAAACAAAAAGATAAAATAAGTTAAATATCACTAGAACATAAAATAAAGTTTATACTTGGAGAACGAGGGAAAAACAAGGATAACAAAATAGAAGGAGAGCAAAGGGAAGACAAAAGAACAAAAAGTATGCGTGAAGAACAAAAGGAACTAGGGGAAGACAACGAAAACAAAGTATAACAATGTGAAGACAAAGAAAACAAGGAGTATACTTGGAGAAGAAGAGGAATACAATAACAAGGAAAATACAAAGAAGATAAAGATAATAACAGGGATACAAGGAGAACAGCAGTGAGACAAGGAGAACAAGGGGAAGACGAGAATTAGGGTAATGCAAGGAAACCAAAAGGAATACTAGGAAAAGCAAGGTAGAAAGAGAGCAAGGGGGAGACAAATAAAACAAGGATGTACTTGGAGAACGAGGGGAAAATAAGGAGAATAATAATAATAATGGCTCTATTTAACCTGGCAGAGTTAAGGCCGTAAGGCCTTCTTTTACACTCAACCAGGATTAAAACTAGCTTACATAGTTGAACATAAAACTGGATCGGAATTAACTAATTACATACTGATACAATTTAGGTACACAATGAGATCAAAAGAGATAGTTACATAAACATTTACCTCATAAAATAAAAATAAACATACTGAAATACATATTAATGTCGTTAGAATCAAATACGAATCACATAAAAACAGAAGCCGATAACTCAATAAAAAAAAATGTACACAGTAAAAATAAAAATAAACACATTAGTATACATATTAGTATTAGATTACAATTAAGTAGGATTTACATAATTAAACCAGAAACCGACAATTGAACAAAATGTACACAAAAATAGGTTAATAATAAAAAACAACACAATGGGATACATATTGGCGTTAAGTGATAAATAAACACGATTTAGATAATAAAAATAAGAAACAAAAAATAAATAAATAAATAAATACAGTGGAACACATATTTGCAACGCGTTAGGTCTGGCAACTCATCATAAGATATTTTTCTAATTTACATTTAAAGGAAATTAAAGTTCGTCAGCCCTTGACTTCAGGCGGCAGAGAATTCCAGTGACGAGAAGTAGCAACAGTGAAAGATGAAGAATAAAGAGATGATGTGTGGAGTGGTATTTCTAGCGTGTTATCAGATTGTGACCGAATAAGGGGAAGACAATGAAAACAAGATAGAATGAGAACAAGGGGAAGACAAAGACAACAAGAGGTATGCATGCACAACAAGGGGAATACAAGAAGAAAAAGGGAAATACAGGGAAAACTAAGGTAAGAATAAAACAAGGGAAATAGAGAACAATGGAGTACAAGAACACATTCTTCTACGTAAACCTACTCCAGTCGATTTTTAACTCTAGTTCTTCTCTTTCTTCCGTTACGTATTTTACCATTGCTCCATTGCGCATTGTAGCCATAACATCATACGCCTTCATTTTTTTAAGCTGAAGTTGAATAAAGAAGTGCCTTATTTTACGACAGCGGTATCAATCGACACGTCTTTTCATCTCATGTGAGGTTGTTTGTGGTCTCCAACCAGTCTCACAGATCTGTGGTCGTCGTCCTGGCTACGTGATACCTCTTCAAGGTGAGACGTACAAAATATCATTATTTTCCTCGGCTTCTCGTAGTATTCCTGTCCACGAATCCAACAAAAATTCTTAGCACAACAACATAGAAGCAGGTAACGTATATAATGTTAGTTTTACATAACAAATATTTCTATCCCGACGGCTTCTGCTTGTCCCAAACATCTCACTTAAATCATAAGGCATCTCAGGTATTTAAAAAAAAAAGTTGTTTATTTTTTCTCTCGGCATATTTTGTTTCACATACGTACAAGAAGTGTCTACATTTTTCTATCAGGACGTGGGAATTATATTTAAAGCGTTTTTGGTTTTTACCTGCAAATTGTGCCGAGTAGAGATGAAATATTTTTCCCATTTATGTACGCATGTACAGTATCGTAGTTTATTTTAGTAAATTCTGTAGTTTCAGATTACACTCCCAGTATGGATGTTAACTCTCCCTTCTCATTATGTTGTTATAGCTCTCGCAAGAAACGATTACCGAAAACCAATGGTGGCGTTGCTATCTGTTTTGACGTGTGTACGTAGGCACGCCGAGGAGGCGAGAGATGAGGGCCGATGGAAGTACTGTCTCTTCCAAGACGATGAACAATTGAGGACATCGCTGTGGAAATAAAGAAAACGTAGCAAGAGAAAAATTCGAAGCTAATTAAACGCGCAACATATGTTTACGAATGAAATAATAATACCGTGCGATATACAAGACACGCATTCACATGCAATGGAACAAACTAAAGTCGTAATGTAACTATCACAACGCAAGACTGATTTTATCGACGTCATTTCTCTTCCGACTGTACTCTTGAATATCATTCAAGCTATCTCGTGACCTTTCTGTTGCCCGCTCTTCCTTATCGCATTGTTTCATTCGCATTCCTTCCGTCAGTATTCCCTGCTTGCGAGACCTGTAACACCACAGTCTAGTATATACAGTCACGAAGCTTGAGTTTATGAGGGTACTAGGAACAATAGACTGTGCAGGTACTATTTCGCATTGTCTGTAATGAGGCGATAGTAGCGATCCTAGTGGTTAGCAACTATCTATGGATGCATATTTACTACCTATTGAGCTTCGTGATTCTGTATGTATACTAGACTGTGCTAACACTATGAAAAAAAAAAAAGGTCCGCTACTTTAAGGCCTATAAATGTACAGTAATAATGCTTGCATCGTTACAAGAAGACTCTGCTTATAGCCTACATGAGTTTCGTAATTCAGTTTCCTGATTCGCAGTATATGTGACGTCACAGCGCAGGTACAGCTACGTTCGTAGTCTATACAAAATAGTTACGCATCCTCTGTCCTTTTCGTCTAGAAATTCAAAACCGGGACGCAGTCATAGTGAGTAGTCTTATCGATCACTGCTCTTACTAGCCGTATTATTTAAATATGTAACTACATCTTGATTGAAGGTCCATTGCAGAGGTAAAATGCCTTAGGTAAGATGCTCAAGCGTATAATATTTCAGGGCATAGTTTAGGTTATATTTTGATGTAATATTTTCACTTACATATAAATTGCGTAAAATAAACGTAAGAGTGACAAAAACAATGCACTGAAAGACACTGCAATACCAAAAGGCACAGAAAGTGTGTTGAACGTAATCCAAAAGAACCAGTCCATCAAAATCTGAAAATTATGAAGATATTAACTTGACGTTTAACATGCTTTTGTGTAGCCTACCATGATGTTCAGTGCCAATATCTCAATTAATAAATTAAATAATCTATATTTTAGGGGATTTTTAGAAAAGTACTACATAGAAAATTAGTGGGTTTTCAGTGATGAGCGACATTATGTAATATTCTAATGAAACACGCAAAAATATCAGACAATAGGAATATCTTGTACCACGTCATGTGCTATTGAAATAATTTCTTGCAATATAAAATCATTTCAAGTGACATCCGCATATGTTCAAGTTCCGTAACTTACGAATGCACGTTATTATTCACTGCAAAGATCACGACGAAAATGAACATCACGGCTCAAGCATGTGTTTACTAGTATGGCTTCAGAATGTCGGGAGTTGACTGTACTCGACGAACACGCAGCGACGACGTGTTTGTTTATATCCTGTGTTCGGTGTACTATATACCCAGAGTGTCTTTAACTTCATTCTTTAGGTAGCGGGAATACGAAGCCTACTTTACCTATACGAGAAGGAGACGGCCTGTACTAACATTGTTTTTAGGGAAGTATTTAGTTTGGAGTCTGAATATTTGGGGGTAAAAATTAACTCAACATACAGCCAGGAAAGTGACATAAAATATAGAATTCAGAAAGGTAGATCGGCAGTAGCTATGTTAAATGGGGTTTGGTGGGATAAGATAATAAGAATTGAAACAAAACTCCAAATCTATAAATCTATAATAAGGAGTACTATAACGTATGGGACGGAAACGTGGCATTTAAACACGAATCTGAGATTGAAACTCCTCTCCCCTGAAATGAATTGTTTTAGACGTTCCACTAGACCTTCTAAATTCGAAAAAAATTCAAAACACAACCATTAGACAAGAAATGGGAGTTAATAGTACATTGTTAGATTTCGTTAGCTGTAAGCAATTAGAATGGCATATGGCCACGTACGTAGAATGCCAGAAAGAAGATTGCCCAGACAGATTTCGGAATGGATTCCGCCAGGAAGAGGAAAGAGGGGAAGACCAAGGAAAATCTGGATGGACGATATAAGAAGTGGAATGAAAGAGAGAGGCTTGGAAGACCGGGATTGGGAGGCAAGAGAAGAATGGAGGAAGAAGATAAGAATTTAAACACTTTGGTTACAGGAAGATGTAGTTTACATTGTAACCCTGTTAATGATTTAGTTTGCGTTTCTAGGAACTTTCACATCCAAAGCATCAAGAATTTGAACTTTAGTGCTTGTATTTATGCGTATGCCGTAATTTCTTGACACAAAATATGAATTATTACTGGGAATTCAGTGACACTGTCGGTGGTATTAAGTGAAAACAAATATTAAAAATGTCACAGACAGACCTTTTAAAGAAGAAAGTTGTGTAATAATTGTTTATAATAATTTATTTCAAACTCCCACTCTGTCATATTAGCTTTCTTATAAAAAGAGGAGACACTGGATCCTTCAAGCTAAGACACAAAACTGGTCCTCCATCCTCCATCCTCCTTACGACAGGACGTTGTACGTGGAAAGATTTTAAATATTGTCTTTAAATACAAGGCAAACATCCAGCGGCCGACCGCCGTGATATATTGAGTAACAATATTGCATCACAATCAACTGTTCTGTGGTTCGAAATCCTACTTGAATTCTACTGTTACTTTGATTAAAGGTTTCCCTGCTGTTTCAAGGTTCCTGGAGTCATGATTACGTAGTTATCCGCGAGACACAATGTTGCTACATGTGTTCCGTGCTAACTTCAGTGGTTATTAAAAGGCTTTACCGTTTTCTGTCTCTAAAATCTTATTTTTATTAGTACAGTACAGATTATTGTCTGCGAGCCGCTCGCCGTGTGGTTTCGTTCACCTGGACCTTGAGTCACTCGCACCGCAGTTTAAAGGTCTTTGGTGTTTAAATGTCACTTGCATACAGTTTTCTCCACTTTCATTTCCTTCATTCGTTCGCTGCATAAAATATTACTAACTGATTTGACTTACCTGTATTGATTTAAATACCATGACTCCTCTTCTGGCTGGCATTACTTTTCTTCTGGCTGACATGACTTTGCTGCCAGTCTACTTCTGACTGGCATTACTTTTCTTCTGGCTGACATGACTTTGCTGCCAGTTTACCTCTGACTGGCATTACTTCTCTTCTGGCTGACATGACTTTGCTGCCAGTTTACTTCTGACGCATTACTTTTCTTCTGGCTGACATGACTTTACTGCAAGTTTACTTCTGACTGGCATGACTTTGTTTCTGGCTGACATGACTTTGTTGCCAGTTTGTTCCTGGTTTTCATGACTTTGCTTCTGGCTGACATGACTTTGCTGTCAGTTTGCTTCTGGTTGGCATGACTTCGCTTCTGGCTGGTATGATTGCTTCTGGATGGCATTACTTTGCTGCCAGTTTGCTTCTGGCTGGAATGACTTTGCTTCTGACTGGCTGGCATGACTTTACTTCTGGCTGACATGATTTTTTCTGGCTGGTTAGCATGACTTTGCTTCTGGCTGGCATTACTTTCCTTCTGGCTGGCATTACTTTGCTTCCGACTGACATGACTTTGTTGCTAGTTTGTTTCTGGTTGCATGACTTCGCTTCTGGATGGCATTACTTTGCTGCCAGTTTGCTTCTGACTGGAATGACTTTGCTTCTGACTAGCTGGCATGACTTTGCGTCTGGCTGGCTGGCATGACTCTGCTTCTGGCTGACTTGACTTTGCTGCCAGTTTGCTTCTGGTTGGCATGACTTTCCCTCTGGCTGGCATGACTTTTCTTCTGGCTGGCTGGCATGACTTTTCTTCCAGTTGGCTGGCATAACTTTGCTTCTGGCTGGTATGACTCTGCTTCTGGCTGGCATGACTTCTCTTCTGGCTGGCATGATTTTTTTTTTTAGCTGGCGTGACTTCTCATTTGGCTGGCATGACTTTACTGCCAGTTTTCCTGTGGCTGGAATAACTCTGCTTCTTACTGACATTACTTTACTTCTGCCTAGCATAATTTATCTTCTATCTGACATGATTTGCTGCTAGCTGGCATGACCCTGAGACATATGAGTGTTAAACTGTAGGTAAATTACATTGCAAACTGTGCACACGAAAGTTGCCGTTTTAAATTAGAAAGCTGGAAGTTATTTTCGAATTGTCTGCTTTATGAGTATTAACGTATGGCATAAATGTTCCAGTATCAACTGAATATTCATCAGATTGCCTTATTTACAATACAATTTGCATTCAGTTGTTACATAGTAGGCCTATAACTCAGTAAACTATTTTCTTTCCTGTTTAATGAAACCATATTTCTTTATATTTTTCTTTATTTTATGAATTCAATTTTGTTCCTGTAATTTAATATTTCTGTAGGGGATTTATTATTTAAAGGTTTAAGGTAGATATTTTGTTCTTCATATAGCCTATGTGATTATTTTATCTTGTTTATTTTTTTTCTAAATGCATAGGGTTTAGAGCGTATTGTTTTTAATTGATGTTTTTATTAAATGTGATATATTTTGTTTTGTGAAATGTTATTCTATTTTATTTTATCCGCAATTTCATACAATTACAGTATTTCTTCCCCTAAGGATTACGGAAAATGGGATACAATCATCAAAAGAAAATATTTACCGTAATTGGATTCATAAACGTGCACTAATAAAATGCTTTTAATTTAAACTTGTTAACGAAATGGTTTAATGTTGTATGAATCTTTTTTTGTGTATAGACTTCTTATTCAAAAATGAGTTTGTGTTTTCTCGAGAGACAAGACCATTGTACGATCTAGGTCCAGATTCCCATTATCCCGATGCCATAGTCTCCATACCGTATTAATCAACGGAGCGACTCCGTGGAAGGATTCGTGTGGAGACATGCTGTGATCCGACATGTTTTATAGTGCTCTAGTTGCGTTGTAAGTCTTGAACAGAAGACGAACGCATTTGGCCCGGTAATTATTCCAGAGCTCATCTCGTGTTTTGTCTGTCTGTCGACAGTGGAACAGGTTTCCCCGTCCCGTCATTACATTCCCACTCGGCAATAAATCTGCCCCCACAAGACCCCCCCCCCTCGCTTCTGGAATGTAAAACCAGGGCTGATGTAAGCGAAACCACTTCTTTTTCGGTGTTGTTCTTTTATCTGAGTTCACTATCGATCCTTCTTCCTTCCCAACCCGTGGTCTAAAAAAGTTAATTGAACCATTAGTACTGGGGACTGCCTGCTCCACGTAGCCTCTTCGGTGTCCCCGAGTCATGGGAAAGGGACCGCCTTGCTTTGTGGGACACAACATGACCAGGCTAGGTGTGGGACGGTTTGTGTGCACACTAAGAGCGGTAGTTGAATCGCAAAGTGATGATTGGGCAGTTTGATTTATGGTTTAATGACAATTATTATTTATAATTATACTTACTTACTGGCTTTTAAGGAACCCGGAGGTTCATTACCGCCCTCGCATAAGCCCGCCATTGGTCCCTATCCTGAGTGTCTATCATCATATCCCATCTCCCTCAAATCCATTTTAGTATTATCTTCCCATCTACGTCTCGGCCTTCCTAAAGATCTTTTTCCCTCCGGCCTCCCAGCTAACACTCTATATGCATTTCTGGATTCGCCCATACGTGCTACATGCCCTGCCCATCTCAAACGTCTGGATTTAATGTCCCTAATTATGTCAGGTGAAGAATACAATGCGTGCAGTTCTGTGTTGTGCAACTTTTTCCATTCTCCTGCAGCTTCATCCCTCTTAGCTCCAAATATTTTCCGACGCACCTTATTCTCAAACACTCTTAATCACTGTTTCTCTCTCAAAGTGAGAGTCCAGGTTTCACAACCATAAAGAACAACCGATAATATAACACTGTTTTATAAATTCTAACTTTCAGATTTTTTGACAGTAGACTGGATGATAAAAGCTTTTCAACCGAATAATAACAGACATTTCCCATATTTATTCTGTGTTTAATTTCCTACCGAGTATCATTTATATTTGTTACTGTTGCTCCAAGTTATTTGAACTTCTCCACCTCTTCAAAAGATAAATTTCCAATTTTTATATTTCCACTTCGTACAATATTCTCGTCACGAGACATAATCATATACTTGTCTTTTCGGGATTTACTTCCAAACCTATCTCTTTACTTGCTTTATTTATAATTATAATAAAAATAATTTCAATAAGTATAATAACATTAGTAGGTGAAAGTTCAGGAAGCAGTGATGAAGGAAGAGGGAAAAACAAGATGAAAAAGCAGTATGACTAAGGAAATGGTGTGGAGGGGGAAATAAATCGTGAGAAAAGAAAACTAAAACCTTAAATAAAGTAGCAATGTGGAAAAGTTAGCAGTGAAAAGTGTAAATAGTTAAAGATTTGAAGTGAGGGGAGAGGGTAAAGAATTAGAAGTAGGCCTATAGTATTTTAGTATAATAATGGGTGAGGAGTAAAGTAGTGGAAGAATTGATGACGGACAAGAAAAGAGTAGAGGAGGAATTGCAATGGTAAATTAAAAATAAATAATGACTTATACGAGAGGCGTTGTAAATCGGGAATAGAGAGGATAAGGGGATGATTTGAGAGGATGAGGGGAAGAATTGAAAGAATGAGGGGAAGAATTGAGAAGATGAGGGGAAGAATTGAAAGAATGAGGGGAAGAATTCAGAAGATACGGGAAAGAATTGAGAGAATGAGTGGAAGAATCGAGAGGATGAGGGGAAGAATTGAGAGGAGTGGAAAATTGAGAGAATGAGGGGAAGAATTGAGAACATAAGGGGAAGAATTGAGAGAATGAGTGGAAGAATTGAGAAAATGAGGGGAAGAATTGAGAAGATGAGGGGACGAATTGAGAGTATGAGTGGAAGAATTGAGACGATAAGAGGAAAAGCTCAAGAGTATAAAATAACTCATAAGGAAGATAGAGGAAGAACTGAGAGGTAAAGAAGAATAACTGAGAGAATGGAATGAACCGAGAAGATAAGAGGAAGAACTCGATAGATAAAGGAAGATCTGAAAGAGGAGAGAGGAAGAACAGAGAAGGGAAAAATTGAGAGGATAAGATGAAGAATTGAAACGAGATAGGGAAGAACTGAGAGGATAGGAGGAATTGGAACAGGAGAAGGGAAGAACTGAAACAAGGGAATTGGAAGAACTCAAAGACTAGAATTGGGAGAACTAAGGAAGAAGAATTGGAAGAACTAAAAGAGAAATGAAGGAGATCTAGTAAAATAAATGGGAAGGGAGATAAAAAAGAGGGATAGAAGGAGAAGAGAAGACTGAGAAAGACGGTGAAGAGGAGAAGAGAAGTAGGAAGAGTAGAAGATTGAGGGGAAGGCCAGGATAAAGATGATGGTATGTAAGTAGAAGAGGAAAAACAGAATTATAAGAAATATAATCAAGTGGCAAGAAGAGTTGGAGAATATTGAAAATTTGAACAAGATAGGAGGAGGAGGAGGCGAAGAAGTAGGATTATGGCGGAAATGGAGAAGGGAGGGGAAGAAATTATTGTGTGGACAATATAGTATGTCACTGTAATAGTCACTGTTGCGCAAGAATAAGACACTTCACATATTTATCATGCAGAATTTCTCTCTGCTATGTGGGAGTGACACAAGTTACTATATCTGTAATGTGAACGCTGTTTGTTATTGTGTTGTAGAGTCACGTTTCGGTAATGGAATTATAATTTATTGTTCTATTTTAATGTGTGTTTTCTCCTTCTGTTCCAGGTAAGTCATGGATCCAGTTTATAACTAGGCCTCTTCTACACCTGATATAAATCTGCTTCTTGGCGCAAGTTCATGTAAGTTTATGCACTGTTCCATGAGAACGAATCAGCATATGTAAGACTCTTTTTACGATCCCTTGGCGACGTGATATGCACATCGTACACTGAAATAGTGCGTTATTACAGCCTCTACCTTGCATATTCCTGATGGCTTGTCGTGTCTTCGCTTCGTTCTCTCCAGATTAATGCTGAAGTGAACTCTTAAATGAGTCACGATCACGCTCTTACAAATTAGTTCCTGATTTCCATTGAAAGGGTCATTAAATAAACCAATAAGTAGTTATTTCTTTAGGAAGACCTTTTTTATTTAATGATACTTTTGAACTGTCCACTAGATTTTTTCAGCTTGTGACGGCAGGGAAGTGGTAGTGACACCTTTTAATGAACAATTGCAATTCTCGCAAACAAAAAAAAAGACAGTTTCATGGCCAGATTGTGCAAAAATGTCACAGAAAATCGAATCTGGTAACTTTAATTTTAAAGTGGATTGGTTTTAGTAATTGTAGTTATTCTCGTATTTGTGCTGATACGATGACTATAATAGCACTGACAAATGGTAATGAAGCAGACGATTTTGAAGAGAGAGTTACGAACACAACGACATACAAGGGGACGGAGACGTGACGAACAATACGACGTAGAAGAGAACGGAGACAGTGACGAACGCCATCACGGAGACTTACAGGCTATCGACGGAGACAGTTATGAACGCGACCACGGAAACTAACAAGCTAACTACAGAGATAGTGACGGAACAAGACCACGAAGACTGACAGATTACCGACGGAGACAGTGACGGAAAAATGCGACGGAGACTAACAAGCTAACGACAGAGATAGTGACGGAAGAAGACTACGGAGACTGACAGATTACCGACGGAGACAGTCACGGAACAAGACCACGGAAACTTGTTGGCTATCGACGGAGACAGTCACGGAACAAGACCATGGAGACTTACAGGCTATCGACTGAGACATTGACGAACGTGACCACGGAGACTAACAAGCTAATGACGAATTAATTGCAATTTTATTGTTCATGTTATAGTTGTAATCCCCTGGTAGAGGGGCAGAGAAGGCCTGACGGCCTTATCTCTACCAGGTTAAATAAATAAATAAATACTAAATACTAAGATAGTGACGAAACAAGACTACGGAGACTTACATGCTATCGACGGAGACAGTCACGGAACAAGATCACGGAGACTCACAGGCTATCGACGGAGACAGTGACGAACGCGACCTCGGAGACTAACAAGCTAACGACGGAGACAGTGACGAAACAAGACCACGGAGACTAACAAGCTAACGACGGAGACAGTGACGGAACAAGACCACGGAGACTATCAAGCTAACGACGGAGACAGTGACGAAACAAGACCACGGAGACTAACAAGCTAACGACGGAGACAGTGACGAACGCGACCACGGAGACTATCAAGCTAACGACGGAGACAGTGACGGAACAAGACCACGGAGACTGACATGTTACCGACGGAGACAGTGACGGAACAAGATCACGGAGACTCACAAGCTATCGACGGAGACAGTGACGAACGCGACCTCGGAGACTAACAACTTAACGACGGAGACAGTGACAGAATAAGACCACGTAGACTGATAGGTTACCGACGGAGACAGTGACGGAACAAGACTACGGAAACTTACAAGTATCGACGTAGAAAGTGACTAATACTACTACGGAGACTTACAAGGTACCGACGGAGACAGTGACGAATACAAACACGGAAACTTTCAAGCTACTGATGGCACACGACCGGAGACAGTGTCTTCATAAATTTCGGAACTGTAGATACCGTATTTGTTGAACCCACATTTCTAGTCGCCATGGTAGATGTTGGCGACTTCTGTCTTCCGTAACGGATTTCCGTTGCATTTTTCGTTGCATATCTTGAAATCTTATGGCTGTTGCATATGTTGTTTTCATATCAATAAAAGTATTGTATTAGTCTCTCCATCGTGATCTACTACAGACATTTGACCTTGCTCACAGTTCCGACGTCAAATCTGTAATAATAAAATTAGTCATTCTATATAATTAATTGGTAGTATTGGCAGCGAATGTAGGACGTATGAGTGAATTCAGAAATACATTTAAAGTGTTAGTTTCAAAACCTGAGGGAAAGGACCTTTGGGGAGTCCGAGACGTAGATGGGAGGTTAATATTAAAATGAATTTGAGGGAGATTGGGTATGATTGTAGAGACTGGATTAATCTTGCTCAGGATAGGGACCGATGGCGGGCTTATGTGAGGACGGAAATGAATCTCCGGGTTCCTTAAAAGCCAGTAAGTAAGTACACAATGAAAATAAGAAAATTGAGCGCGACGTAAAGAACTAGAGAAATCACGTCGAATGACAGTGGTGTCCGAATATCGCCCAGCGAAAAGATAAACGCTTAAGTAAGAAATGTCCACCGCTGTGGAGGAACAGTTAGCATGCGTAACCGTGAAACGAGCGGGCCCGAGTTCAAATCCTGGTTAGGACAAGTTCCCTAGTTGAGGTTTATTTCGGGGTTTTCTCTCAACCCATTTTAAGAGCTAATGCTGGGTAACTTTCGGTGCCGGATCTGAACTCATTTCGCTGTAATTTTCACCTTCATCTCACTTAGGAGTTACATAACCACAGCAGTTGATAGTGTGTCGTAAAATAGCCAATTAAGAAAGTAAGAAATGAATATTAGTTTTATTTAACGGGCTACAGCAGCGGTGTCGAAAATGTAATCGTGCGCCGAGCCACTGTGTAACCTGCAACATGCATAGCACCTATGGAGAGAGGCGGATACCCGAAGGGGAAGTGAAGCAACTGTCTGACTTATTAACGGATTTTCATTTTCCTTGCGTCAAGCACTTAGGTATAATTTTATACAGTACAAAGCTACAAAAATGTTTAGTACATGTAACGAAGAAAGAAATGAACAATATCACAACCTAAAATTAACTGTCTTCAGAATGTCTCTGCGACAAAGTTTCAAAATCAGGAATTATGTCACTTACTGCCAGTCGTAGTTGATCACGAAGGTATTGTCTGTCAGTCGTGATCTAAATTGATTTTTACTATTTTAATTGTTGAAAGTAATTTTTCACAAACGTAAGTTGTAGCGAACATGGCTTCAACAGAGCAAGCGAAAGAACGAAGCTTCGGATATTTATTTTTGGCAAAGATTTGAAAGTTCGACATTTGTCAAGTCCTTACATCTTACATTTATCTAGCTTTCATTTGACATCACACAGTAAATCAGAGAGTTCAAATTGAAGAGCTAACCGCATTATTCGTACATCTGCTGAAAAAAGGTCGACGTACAGAGATGATGATGATGATAACAATAATAACACTTAAACTTTTAATATTTCATCAGTAACATGTAGTATCATGCCGTTTTATGTTATACAACCGTTTTCCTCGTAATACTTGTGAACAAATCATACATTTAATATTCTCATCATATTGACAGCAAAAAATGCGTCCTGCCATCCTACTTGGAACTTTCGTACATGGTTTCGAGAGAGACATATGCCACTCGCAGGTCAGAGACAAATAAAAATGGAACGGAGTTTGACTCCAGTGAGTGAGAGGGTGGGGGTTGGCGGAAATTAGAAGCAAGCGAAATGCACAGCTATCACTGCGAGCCACAATGTCTCGGTAGTCACGTTCTCGCCACGGCTGGGCTACAGAGTTCGCTAAGAGTCAAAATTTAAACGGAAAAAGAAATGATTGATGAACTTTCCAGGAGCCCAACTTTGTGGTGATGGTGGTGGTTATGATTGTGACGAGTTAACGAGTTAAGGAGTAAATCTTGTCCCATAGACGTGTCTCAGTTGAAGGATCTGCCGGTTCTCGAACACTGAACGTCTTTGTGAAGATCTTCTTTTCAACGGAATTGTGTTTTCCCCCTTTACCTTTAATTTTATTATGTAGCTGTCACCGGTACACGAGGCAGTTTTCCATACTCACGTTTATGAGTAAAAAAAAAAAATCAAGCAAGTCAAATATTGGGATATCTCGGAGGAGAGAGTTGATTGAACCATCAGCAGCAGGATCGGCGACGCTCGCCGGAAAAGTGCTTCTTGTCTCCGGTAGAGGCGTCGCGGTGTTGACTGTGACGCAGAGAAAACAACCAGCCGACGTCTCGGCACTGTGTACACTGCATGTGTTCGTGCGGAGCTTTTCTCCAATAAAAACAGCTCGCCGACGCATCTCAGTTTTGACTGTCTTACAGTGTTGGCCGCGGATGGGGAAAGTAAACAAGTGAATGGACTTGACTCGGAATGTATGCATTGTGTCTGTTTGTCCGCCCGGCTTCTCAGCTCTTGTTGGTTTGAAACAAAATGATGGAGACACAAAACTCGCTAGATGGAAACTCTCTATCTACCTCTTTCACTTAAAACAACCTCTTCTAGCCTTATCTGTTGATCTCACTAAAGACCTGTACAGTTTCATGCAGTTTTCATCTGGCGTTATGTCAGTACTATAACTTATTTAGAACAATAATACAGGGTGGGGCAAAGAAACGAGAGATTTTTAAATAGTAAAATGGAACTTTAGATATTGTAATAAATTAACTTTTATTAATTGGAAGTACAGAATATACTATGCCATTTGAATTTAAGCATTTCATCTGTCATTATAACAGTATTATAACTTATATAGAACAATAATACAGGGTGGGCCAAATAAACGAGAGATTTTTAAATAGTGAAATGATATCGCAATAAAATTAACTTTTATTATATGAAAATACAGAATATATATTTGCATTTAACCATTACAGTTTCGTGCAGTTTTCATTTCTCGTTATATCAGTACTATAACTTATTGAGAACAATAATACAGGATGGGGCAAAGAAACAAGAGATTTTTAAATAGTGAAATGAAACTTTACATATTGTATTAAATTAACGTTTATATTATGAAAATACAGAATATACTAAGCCATTTGCATTTAACCACTACAGTTTCAGGCAGTTTTCATCTTGGCGTTATATCAGTACTATAACTTATTTAGAACAATAATACAGGATGGGCCAAAGAAACGAGAGATTTTTAAATAGTGGAATGAAACTTTAGATATTGTGCTAAATTAACTTTTATTATATGAAAATATAGACTATACTTTGCCATTTGCATTTAACCACTACAGTTTCAGTCAGTTTTCATCTGGCGTTATATCAGTACTATAACTTATTTAGAACAATAATACAGAATGGGCCAAAGAAACGAGAGGTTTTTAAATAGTGAAATGAAACTTTACATATTGCACTAAATTAATTTTATTATATGAAAATACATAACATACTATGCCATTTGCATTTAACCACTTCAGTTTCATGCAGTTTTCATCTGGCGTTATATCAGTACTATAACTTATTTAGAACAATAATAATGGGTGGGGCAAAGAAACGAGAAATTTTTAAATAGTGAAATGAAACTTTAGATATTGTATTAAATTAACTTTTATTATATGAAAATACAGAATATACTATGCCATTTGCATTTAACCGCTACTGTTTCATGCAGTTTTCATCTGGCGTTATATCAGTACTATAACTTACTTAGAACAATAATACAGGGTGGCCCAAAAAACGAGATATTTTTAAATAGTAAAATATAACTTCAGATATTGTACTAAATTAACTTTTAATGCATGAAAATATAGAGTGTAGTACGCCATTTTGCATTTAACCACTACTTCTTGAAAGTCACATCCTTCAAAATGTCCTCGTTCTTGTAAACGCTCTTTGAAATTTCTCAATACACTTTGCAACATTTCTACAGTGATGATAGAAATTTCTTCACATATTTCTGCCTACAGTTGTTTAATGTTCCGGTTTTTTTTTGCGTATATCTTACTTTTTAGATAACGCCGTAAAAATATATCAAATGCGGTTAAATCGGGGGATCGTGGAGGCCACGGAATATCTCCATTTCTCGATATGACAAGTTTCACATTTCCGTAATAGACATGGCTGCATTATGTGCTGTTGCATCGTCTTGTTGAAACCAAGTTGATCTCTTGGAATGAAAATTTGTATGTTGTAGAAGTCTGCCGCCTGGGATCGGAAGCAGTGAAAGCCGTGTGCACCTTTCTGTTGATCCCACGGTATGACAAATTCCAGTGGAAAATATGTTGTAAAATAGCTCAACAATTGCTGTATCTGTTCCAGTAAATATTTTGGTGAAATTGTGTTTTCTTTCTGTAAACGCCACAGGGAAACTTACTTTCTGGACACACCTCGTAACTACTCACGCGAAATCGCCATTAAGAAATTATTTTTATGCTCGAACATGCCGAAATGTAGTAATTATACACCTGGTAGCAGCCCTTTAATGGACCTCATTAAAGTACACCTATTCATTACAGTTCTTCAACCAATCAGAAAACGCCATTCTAGCATTATGAAAGCGCAAGTATCGATTATTCTCGGATATGCAATCGAAAGACAACTAGCGAAACGTCACGGAGGCTGGAAATCCAATACTGTCGCAGAATGTTATGTTCTGTTACTATAATAGTTAGCGTTAATTGTAAGTAATATTCAAATAATTTCAATTTGTCATCTCGTTTTTCAATGTCTAAATCAATTTCAAGGTTATATCAAGATTAATGTTCATTTTACTCTCTAGATTGTATCAAGGTCAATGACATTTGTTCCTCGGAAAAAATCAATACTTTCGCGTCTGCGCACATCTCACAATTTACGAGATTGCACAAGGTCAGTCACATAAGAATAACATGAATACTTATGAATAATTTCAAGTTAGAAATGTGGTCGAGCATAAAAAGTCGTATGAAACTTGCCTATAATGGTAATTAAGACGCTCGTATGAAAATTATGAAACTCGCTTGCGCTCGTTTCATAAACATACTCGAGTCTTAATTACTACCATTATAGGCTCGTTGCATAATGTACTATTAAAGGTCTATAAAAGTTAGGAAATGTGTGTTACCATAATGTTAACATAGAATTTTCTCCAAGCTCTTAATGTGCCTTACCGCTTTTCGTAATGATAGCATACATTCAGGATCACAATTCAGCCGTCCTACAATTGATCGTTTCGTTCTTTTGGCTCTCCGTTAGCTAAAATTCCGTACTACGTTAACTGCATTGCAAGTTCATAATTAAATGAACATAATTAGACTACAGAACACACTTTCTGTACTAGTTGGAAACAAGATTCGCTACTGATTAACTTTGTGCCATGATGTACCATGCAATTAGGTTCCGCATCATTTTGTATAAAAGACGCAGTTTAAAAATGTCCGCCCGTTAGTTGCTATAGTTACATCAGTGCGCTGGATGAGTCTTGTGTAATGAGGGACGTCAAATTGTGTTTAATGTTGGAAATTGTTGACGCCGGTTCTGATAGGGGGCACTTTGCTTTAGTTTCAGTATTCACACCTCGATTTGACGCACCTTTGTGTCAAACACCTGTGTTTGTGTGTGTGGAGGGGCTTAGTGAGTACATATTCCTCGCCAGAGCTTTGCCCCACAGTGAATACATTTGGAGCTGATGCATAAGCACAAACTACTGCTGTCCCTCTTTACCCCTCTGCACCAATAAAGAGTGGAATAGAAATCATAGTATTACGCACAGCTGAGCGGGCAGTTTTCACACCAGAAGTGAATTCAATAATGACGTTATTGAACAAACATAACTTTACGGTGTTCATATAGATTTTGTAGTGTATATATCCAAGCGTCAAGTTCAGGAAAGCGAACTTCGAACGAGCATTTTTAAAGCGAAAGTGAGGTTTTCAGCGTTCCTCTTTAACAGTGGCATACTCTTAATTTTTTCAAGAGGGATCATTGTTAAAAGTACTTACAATTTACATTATCTGCATACAGTGAAACTTCCCTTAACGGACACTTCCCAATAGCGGACTCCTCTCAATAGCGGACATTTTAAAATTCCCCTGCAAAATAACATTGACCCTTATGATAAAATTCTTCCAAATAGCGGACATTCTCAATAACGGACGCGGACACCGAAATGTATCTCCCAACAACAATTAAAACTTCCAAATAACGGACAGCGTGAAAGAAAAAAAAGAAAAAGACGGTTGTAAATTAAACGGAATTCTTTGCAACAAACATTATCGTGCGTTTGAACGTTCTTGTACTTTATTGAAGGTAAGCAGCACAGTTGTTAGTTGTGATACTGTACATGAGCAGTCCGTACTTTCTTAGTTTGAGTGTTCGGAAGTACAGTCACATTAAAAATGTCACAAAAACGTAAATGTTTGTCACTAAAAGAGAACGTGGATATTGTAAAGCATAGTGACAAGGATAAATTAAGTGTTCGTGAGCTGACAACAAAGTTTAATGTGGGAAAAAATCAGGTTAGTGATGCTTATTTCATTTACAAAACATTTACTGGTACCATTTCTCTCTGGATGAATACTGTAAACAATCTCAGTGTCTACTGTACTGTACTATAAAATATAGTGTTGAATATGTATGAGAAATTTTAATGTATTGTATACATACTAACGATTTTCTAAATAGCGGACACTTCTCAATAACGGACATTAAATTTTTCCCCGGCGGTGTCCGCTATTGGGAAGTTTCACTGTATTATTATTATTATTATTATTATTATTATTATTATTATTATTATTATTATTATTATTAAAATATGAACTGTGAAATGCACAAAACGTTAAATGAACGGTTCACAATAACGTCAGGCTTTTCATTTGCCATCATTTATAATTACCAAAGTTTGTTTACTTGTTGAAAGGTTCGATTACATTGTTAAGAAATCACCTCAGGTAAGACATTGCACTGTAATTATTTATTTCTTTCTCTTTCTTGCATTGGTTTTTATATTCATAACAAATGTTCCATGTAATATGTACTATTCAAAATTTTGTTTTTTAAATGGTAGGCTATACAGTAGCGAGTGGGGGAGGAAGAGCCGGTACGATAAACACGAGGGATGCACAAGGTTTTAACTACAACATTTATGGCGGAGCATTAATTGAAATTATATTTACGAAAAACACACAAAACAAAAGAACACAAATTGCATAACGTTATCATATTCACATTTTAACAAACAAGCAATTGTAACGTTGAAATAATTCAATATAACAAATCAAATTTTGCTGCTTATATCTTGTTGCTTTCAAGCAGCATTTTTAGTCACGAATTGCATTCTCTTTATGACTAACATAATATCACCGTCTTCTCTGGTCGAATTAACAAAACTACAGTATATTGATATGAAGTAAGAACACAATTTCCTAAACATAATCATCCCTTCTCAAAGTTCAGTTTATTCAGGTACAATAGCAACGTTACAATTTCTTATAATATATTCATATATTAGGCTCGCCGCCTCATCGAATAACCAAGACTATTTGTAGTCAACTTGTGTGTTAGTTATTATATTATATAGGTGTGGATGATTATGAGGGAGAAGGGGAAACCCAGTGCCGGCACGTAGCCTACTGTCCAATAGCACTCCGACGGACGAATCACTATACAATTACTTACAAATGGCTTTTAAGGAACCCGGAGGTTTATTGCCGACGTCACATAAGCCCGCCATTGGTCCCTATGCTGTGCAAGATTAATCCCGTCTCTATCATCATATCCCACATCGCTCAAATCCATTTAATATTATCTTCTCATCTACGTCTCGGCCTCCCTAGAGGTCTTTTTCCCTCCGGCCTCCCAGCTAACAATCTATATGCATTTCTGGATTCGCCCATACATGCTACATGCCCTGCCCATCTCAAACGTCTTGATTTAATGTTACTAATTATGTCAGATGAAGAATACAATGCATGCAGCTGTGCGTTGCGTAACTTTCTCCATTCTCCTGTAACTTCATCCCTCTTAGCCCCAAATATTTTCCTAAGAACCTTATTCTCAAACATTCTTAATCTCTGTTCCTCTCTCAAAGTGAGAGTCCAAGTTTCACCACCACACACAACAACCGGTAATATAGACCTAACTGTTTTATAAATTCTAACTTTCAGATTTTTTGACTGCAGACTAGATGACAAAAACTTCTCAACCGAATAATAACAGGCATTTCCCATATTTATTCTGTGTTTAATTCCATTCCGAGTGTCATTTATATTTGTTACTGTTGCTCCGAGATACTTGAATTGTTCCACCTCTTCGAAAGTTAATCTCCAATTTTTATATTTCCATTTCGTACAATATTCTGGTCACGAGACATAATCATATACTTCGTGACGAATCACTATCCACTGTGATATCTGCAGTGCTCGGGAAAAGTGACACAAGTCAGGTTTCCACAAACCTTTTTTGATAATTTATTGACAACTTACAGAACATCTGCTCGCTTGGAAAAAAATACATAAATATTTTTCCCATTACAATAATTCATACAGAAAAAAATAAAATCGACATAAACCAGTGTAAGTTGTCAATAAATTATCAAAAAAGGTTTGTGGAAACTGACTTATGCCACTTTTCTCAAGCACTGCAGATATATACCTTCTCTTCATATGCACTGCGGAGAGATTTGGGATTTAACTCACAATCTAGTGATTAGGAGTTGTGTACCGCCATCTCTCCTAGTCCCGAAGTAGAGATTTTACACGAAAATTTCTGACTCCGCCGAGAATTGAACCCGGGCCGGCTATTCTGGAGCTAACTCGCCGGAAATGATCCTCAGCATTATAAGAAAGGGAAAGATGAAATTGTTTGAAGCTCTTAATCGTCAAATTTATACCAGATCCAGAGAAAGTCAGGCGATGAATTTTACTTTCGTAATTTTTACTCCCTCTTTCTGGTGTTGTAGGGCGGCTTTACACGAGCGCATTTCTTCAGAACATTAATACAGATTTCAGAAAAAGAATTAAACGTTGTGAACATCGTAATCTCATATCGGGATCTAATACGTCGTGTGATTTTGAAAATAAAAATAAAACGGCGTCTCTACAATCCAATTTACAAAATCTACCGAAACAAATTCCACTTAGTAGCTGACGGCTATAATTTAATTCGGCGTGCAACAACGCGATTGGGTGATATATAGTACAGGCCTTGCTGACTAAACAATACAGCATGGCGGACTTTTTGTATCGACAATGAGATTACAGATACGGGCGGAACTATAGTAGAAGGAAGAGGGAGGACGCAAATCAAGACATCAGCGGCTGCTGGAAGAGGGTGACGCAGAGGGGGGATGGTTGAAAATGCCGCTTCACTCGAGACAATCTTGATGACGAGTTTTCTTCATTTCCATTTCGAATTATTACGTGTGTAGAGTTGGCATCTGCTAGACTTCACACGTTGAAGGCGTCGGAAGTGATGGAATTAAAACCAAGCAAATGAAAACAAGAGAGAGTATTGCAGTGCCAACATACCGATGCCCCTGCGATATTGAACGGTTGTGTTGAGACTAATTTTGTACCTTATTTATTAAACGTCCTTATTTCTGATAGCTTATGTTCGTTAACATTATTAGTGTTGGAAGATCACACACCGAACCTATGAAGTTAACTACGTCGTGTTGTTTACTTCAATTCAGGGTAGTGCAGAGAGTTGTACAGAGGACTGGTAAGCTTGAATCACAGTCTACTATATACAGTCGCGAAGCTCAATATGTAGTAAAAATGCAAACATGGGTAGTTGCCCACCACTAGGATCGCTACTATCGCCTCATCATCGCAGATCTCTCTCCTAGTAGACGACAAAATATGTTACACTTTCGTTGTGTTCTTTTGGAAATATTAACATCTTCCTTCCATTATTGAAATATTAAATGCATAAAGTTAACTTATTATTTTAATGAAGTATATTAAATTCCACCATAAACTCGAAGATACCTGCAAGAAATAGGTTAATATTATTTTTTTTTTGTGCAAAACGAACTGATATTTACTATAATCGCTTCACTCATTCAAGATTATAGCGATAATGAACTATGAAAACAATAAATATTAATTTGCATTTCCCTTTACAACAATAATAATGGAAATATGAATTAATGGAGTAACTTACGTGTACCGGTACTTGTAGTGTAGGCTTATGTAGTTAACAAAGTGGGATAAGGTTAAGCAATAATAATCACACCAGAATTGGAAATAAAACGTGATCGATAAATTTTATTGTAACAGACTTTTTCTACATCTCTAGTAAAGTAACAAATAAAAATAACAACAAAATTAACAGTTATAATTAAAAACATCCTTTGGAAAAAAAAAGTAGGCCTAAGCAATAATAAATAATCCCACCAGAAATGAAAATAAAACGTGATCAATAAATTTCATTAAAACAAAGTTAATTTTTCTACGCCTCTAGTAAAATATTACTATTCCAATTATTGTATTTTAGTCATTAACATTTTCATTACAACCAATAACGAACATTTCACAAGTATCAATGTGAAATACGCAACGAGCTAGCACTCAAAGGAAATACGACACAGTCCAAAGTCGACCGTGGACAGTCTATTGTTTCTAGTTGCTAACCGCTTGGAGCCTTTATCACGAGATTTGAAAAAAATCACCTCAAGCTTCGCGACTGTATATAGTAGACTGTGCTTGAATCATAAAATTGCTCGGTATAATCAGATGACAAAAACAAATAGGGTGTAAGACACATTTACGAAAGCCACTTACCTCATTATCTTTGTAGGAAATGGTGTTCTTTAAGTGTCATTAATTTTGTTGCAATATAAGTTACATTTGGTATTCGCAAGAAACTAGTTCACTTAATTAAAATATGTCTCAGCGAAACTTACAGCAGAGTCCATATAGGCCGGCTTTTGTCTGATGCTTTTCCAATTCACTGCGGGCTAAAGCAAGAAGCTGCACTTTTTAACTTCGCTCTAGAATATGCCATTAGGAAAGTTCAGGATAACAGAAAGGGTTTGGAATTGAACGGGTTACATCAGCTTCTTGTCCATGCGGATGACGTGAATGTGTTAACAAAAAATCCACAAACGATTAGGGAAAACACGGGAATTTCACTCGAAGCAAGTAAAGCGATAGCTTTGGAAGTAAATCCTGAAAAGACAAAGTATATGATTATGTCTGATGATCAGAATATTGTACGAAATGGAAATATAAAAATTGGAGATTTATCCTTCGAAGAGGTGGAAAAATTCAAATATCTTGGAGCAACACTAACAAATATAAATGACATTCGGGAGGGAATTAAACTCGGAATAAATATGGGAAATGCGTGTTATTATTCGGTTGAGAAGGTTTTGTCATCCATCTACTGTCAAAAAATCTTAGAATTTATAAAACAGTTATATTACCGGTTGTTCTTTACGGTTGTGAAACTTGAACTCTCACTTTGAGAGAGGAACAGAGATTAAGGCCCGATTGTATAAACCATTTAATCTTAGATCAGAGGTTAAATTGATCCTTGTTTCAGCTGAACTTGGAATTTTATGTTGTATAAAGTCTAATCTGAGATTAATTTGTCTCAAACTAAAGTCAACTTTGACTGAAGAAGTTTCTCCGATTAAGTTAGATAATCCAAGTTCAGTTATTTCTTTTCTGTTTGAAATATACGAGTGACAGATTGTGCAAATAAAATATCCATTATTATTAATATTAATAGATATGATAGGTACATTTATATATATTTCTTTCAATTTCTTGCCTTAATACACAAACATTCTTATATTTTATAAGGCTCTATCGTGTTCAGCCGTACCAAATAACATAACCTATAATTATATTATATTTATGACAACCATTAATTATTAATGGATATGATAGGTACATTCATAAATTTTCAATTAACTGTATTACTAAACGAAAATTGTCGTTTTATAAAGCTTTATTATGTTTAGCAGTATCAAACACCATAACATGATAATTCGGAGAACAGTCAACCTTCTTCTTATTGTCCGCCATTATTTACATTGCACAAAAAACCAGTGTCTCCAACAGAGTGTACGGAAAGTCGCCAAAAAGTAGTTGTAAAGTCGCTAGATTTCTCATTATCAACAAAGAAAGATTAAATTTTGTCACTATGGGGTGCTAAAAAGGTCACTAAATCCCTATTTAAGCAATATAAAATTTAAAAGAAATTGTTGTTGAAAAAGAGTTAAAGTCGCTAGATTGGCAACACTGAACAAACCTGTCCGCGTATCACGTATTTCACCTGTTTATGCGATGTTGCCAAATCCTTTTCACGTGAACTTAGATTGCATTTGAACCAAGGTAATTTGATCGCAGAAAAGTTTTATACAATAGAAGAAGTGTCTGAACTCGGTTCACTTTTCGATCTTCGATCAAAGTTGATCTTTAGTCAGGAAGTTTTATACAAATGGGCCTAAAGGCATTTGAGAGTAAGGTTCTTAGGGAAATATTTGAGGCCAAGAGGGTATACGGTTTCCAATTTAATATTTGTGGAATATAGTGGACCAGTAGCTGGCTGAGAGAGATACTTTACCTTCAATAAGACCGCGCGTTAATATTGTGCATCAACTAGCAATTTAAAACCACTTAGGCGCCGTTCATGAAGTAGTCCCTCGACAGCTGACATCGTGATTGCAGGGACATTCACCACCGCGACCGTCTCTCTCATAGCGGGCGGGGAAGAGCTGTCTCGTCAGACCGTAGCATGACGGTTGGCTTTCAAAACTAAGATGAATAAAATATATCATAAAAGAGACTTAAAATAATATGAAATTAGATGTTTCCTTTCTGTTCTCATCTTCCATTTCTGAGCGGAGTATTATTTATTGTTTGAACTAAAAATAGTAGCAAAAAAGGAAAAAAAAAGACTCAGTGATATTCTCATTATGTACAGTACAGGGACATCACTTTATTTTTACTAACATTTTTAACATTAACCTGGCTATACTCGGAAACACTGTTACCCCTCTTCCATTACAGGAGTTTGGAGTTACTAGTGCAATATGTAAACATATCATTTTACTAGCTATAGGAGGAGAGAAAAGTAGTGTATCCATTTATGTTACAGGGAAATATAGTATTACGATTTTCAGTTTGGTCATTACTTTACAGTATTTTATCAAAAAACAGTAGAATAGTAACCATTTTTTCCACAAACTCAAGTCTTCAGGCAGTTCTATACTTTATGTAATGTCTACTTCATTCAGCATATTACTAACCTAATTTATTCCTGAGAATTTTGTGAGCACATCCGTAAGAAACCCCAATTTCTACAGTTAACTTCTTGACCGACTTATTACGACCTCGCTGCATTCTTTCTGTAGCATCTTCTACAGCATCTTCTGTCACCTTTGTTGGCCATCTTACACTTTTCTTCCTTTCTGTACACTCTGTTGCTCTAAATTTATATACCAGATTAATGACATTTCTACGAAAATATTCCGTAATGATATAATCAGGAAACTGTTGTTCACATTCAGTTATATTGTAATTCCAGTTTCCAGCATTTGTTTAATTTTATCGCGTCCGTAGCATTTGTTTCTTTGCAAATCTAATCTTTCAGGTAAGGCTCCCTGTAAAGCAGATTTGAATAATTTCAAGGGAAAAATTGTTCCTGGGCCGGGTATCGATCCCGGGACCTCTGGTTGAACTTACCAGCGCTCTTTCCAAGTGAGCTACCCGGGAACTTCACCCGACACCGTCTCAACATTTCCCTTTATATCCACACAACTCGCGTGGGCTGACGAAACGCCAGAGACCCACATCGAGTGCACACAAACTGACACAAGTCACACAGGCCCATAACAGGCCGAAACATGCTAACCAGGTATGATAGAATTTAACACGAGAAAGAGACATAGTACATATTCCAAACTGATATAGTGTTAAAAGAGTGTAATCAAGATGTATAATAATAATAATAATAATAATAATAATAATAATAATAATAATAATAATAATAATAATAATAATAATAATAATACTAATAATAATAATAATAATAATACTTACAACTTACTTACAAATGGCTTTTAAGGAACCCGAAGGTTCATTGCCGCCCTCACATAAGCCCGCCATCGGTCTCTATCTTGTGCAAGATTAATTCACTCTCTCTCATCATATCCCACCTCCTTTAAAAAATAATAATAATAATAATAATAATAATAATAATCATCATCATCATCATCATCATAATAAGTTAATAAAACGCAAGGCAATGCGACACTTCAGGTTAAAAAGAATTCCGCGGTGAAAAAAATTGGAGAAAGGCTGCTCTAGAGGTATAGAAGTTTCATACTTAACCTGGCATTGAAATCTCCTAGAAACCTGCATTCCAATTTCGAGGACATGATATGAAATGCAGAGTTCCATAAAACTGGATAGGTAGGAGTATGTGAATCACGTTATAGGCCTATAGTCATAATAATTTTTATAGACCTTGGTTCATAATACATTTAGAAAGAACCATTAGTGATTAGGTTAACAGGTTACATTATCTTTCAGACTCAGTTCCCGGGACATAACGACGATACGTGTCACTGGAGAAGTAACCACAAAGTGTCCTTTTCATTGGCGTGAAGACATTAGTCATAACTTACGACACACAAGGAAAGTGGCAAGGATGTCCTGGGGTCTTTTATTACGTTGAAATCAAAAACATCTTTTTGTGCATAAGGTTCGACTTGGAGAGAAAGTTTCGCAGTAGCGTAATGTGCATTTGGCGAAACTAAAATTCTGGTTAGTCTCGGAGTTCATAAGAGCGTGACCTCTATCGAATGGATAGGACTGATTTCCAGATTGAAACTATCGGATATGTTTTCTATAGTCTTATATTGATTCTTATTGGAAAATTCTTCAACTCTGCTAATTTAATTATTGCATTGCGTTACTAGAATCTCTCCTAAACATAGCCAAGCTGATGCCGCCATCCTGAAAGGACCGTGGTTGCTGTAAATTCATACAAACGCGAAGTTTATGTTGAAAAGTTAATTAATTCTGCAGCCAAACGAAAAAAAAGTGTTGCTGAATTAACGCTCTGTGTAATTGGATGCAATTCATCGCGGAAACATCACAGCACATGTTTAATTTCAATCATGTAACTTGACTAAACTTTCTCTAGATCCACTCTGTCACCCTAACGGTTTTAGAATATCCCCTTGCACTTAAAGCTTCTGGCGTTATGATTAATTATGTACGATGCGGATTGTTTTCTTTCCCAAGGGGAGTAAGACAACCAGAAACTTTATTCACAACTCGTCCCGCACATTAGCTCTCCCTTATTTCGAACATTTGTTGTTACTTTAACTCCTTGCCGATGTAGGGGCAATGTCATGATCAGCGTTTGCTTGTAGCTGGGATAGCATCATTAACGGAGACATATTTCAGTCAATTAAGGAGTAAATAAAATTGTAATTACCCCAAACACATACGAGTTTATCATCCATTTTTCTTGTACATAGAGTTCATTTTATTTTCTAGATTTTTTTTTGTGTCCGCAGATATAAAAGCAGAAATAAAAAACTGTAAATATTATGGCTTTTCTTGCCACTGAATTTACAGAAAAGCAGTTAGTGTGAAAAAATAGTGCTCATATGAAGAAATAATGGAATAGAATGTTTTTAGGATTATTTTTCGTCATATCACATCACTTTTGACTATACTTTATAAATTAAGGCAATTGAAAGAACGTTTAAAGATGAGGGTTAAACACACCCAGCCAAAAACAGACTAGAATCGGAAAGAATGAAAAAATAGAAGAAAAGGATTATAAAAGGTAAAAGAGATAAGAAAACACAGAGGGAGATATGAATGAGGAAGTTAGAGCGAGAGAAGGGGAGAATAAGTGAGGAGAGGATCAGGAGAGAGGGGGAGGAGGGAGTCAGGAGAGAAGAAAGGATCAGGTGAGTGTGAGGAGCAGAAGAAGAAATGAGGAGGGGGTGATTAGGAGAAGAGGTCACAAGGAGAAGGAGCTAGATGGCGAAGAAGGGGTGAGGAGAAGGGGTGAGTAGGTGAGGTTAGGAGGAAAAAGGGTGAAAAATATGGGGGTTAAGAAAAAAAGGGGTGAAAAGTAGGGGTTCAGAGGAGAATGGGTGAAAAATAGGGAGTTAAGAAGAGGTGTGAAAAATAGGGGGTTAGGAGGAGAAAGGGTGAAAAATAGGGGTTAAGAGGAGAAGGAGTAAAAACAGGTTGAGTAGGTTAGCCGGAGAAGAGGTGAGAAATAGGGGTTAGGAGAAGGGGTGAAAACAGGGTGAGTAGTAGGTGAGGCGAAGAAAGGGTGAGGAGTGGGTCAGGAGGAGGAGTGATAAATTGAGGGTTAGGAGGAGGAATTTCATTTTTTAATTTCATTTATTATATTCCATAGATCTTACATGAGCAATGAAGCTTTAAGATGTGGAACAAGTAAAAAATGTCACAATATTACAATTACAATTTTTACAATATTTTACAATTTTTATAGTTTTACAGTCTTACTAATAAACCGTGTACAGTTTTTGTACGAGACTTATGCAGAGTTGAGACAGAAAACGTTACTAATAAACCGTAAATAAGCTATGGACATATAAACAGGCTGTAACTATACAATGGGAATTGCTTTGCAGTAGAAATATACACGAAACCCCTTGTTTAAGTGTTGTATATAGCGAAAAAATGGCCGCCCTCTAACAGCTGTTCGTATCGATTGTCACTTTATGATGATGGAAATCTCGTAAGCAACGTTGTAACCACAGAAGAACAAACCAAAGATCATAGAATTATTAGAATAATATTGCTGTAGCTTGTACTCTTTGACCAAAATGTAGTGTGGTAATCGATTAGAGCCAGTTGTACTATCGATATTTAACACGCCACACTAGAGCGCTCTACCGGATGCAATAGAGGACCTCAGATATTCTATTACCTTTCGTAACGAAGTAATGACGAAACTATGACGTAGCTGTGTAACAGTCATACTGTTATACACGACGTATGTAGTAATTATTAGTAACGAATTTACACACGACTTATAAACGAGGTACTCATTGTATAAGTATAAGACAGTTAAACGTCTGTATATAGAGTTTTTATTAGTAAGACCGTTACAATTTTGTAATTTTCTACAATTTTATAACAATATTTTGGCGAGCTGTACTGAGAATTCATCAGTTGACCCATAACATATAATACAAAACAAGTAAGTAAGAATGAAAAATAGGGGTTAAGAGAAGGGGTGGAAACAGAGTGAGTAGTAGTTGAGGCGGAGAAGGGATGAGGAGTGGGTTGGGAGGAGAAGGAATGAGTAGAAGTGAAAAGAGGATGGATTGGAGAAGGGACTGAGCAGAAATGGAGCCAGAAGGAGAGAGTGAAGAGAAGTGTATCAGAAACAGGGGGAATAATAAATTCATTAGCTTAATAAAATCAAACCAAAAGAAATTAAATCACTACCAAACAAGTAACGTAAGTTACCTCAATAAAATAAACCAGATATAGAAAATATAAATAAAAAACATAAAAGAAATATTAATGACTGAACTATTCATAAAGAATTATCTGTAGGATGAAAGGAGTAGGTGAAATACAGGAAGGAATTGAGTCAGAATGGAAAAGCGGGGGGAAAAAGAAGAAAATGTATTCAGAATGTGTGAGTAGAAATCAGAAGCGGGGAGTCCACGCCTGTGGAGTAACGGTTAGCACGTCTAGCCGCGAAACCAGGTGGCCCGGGTTCGATTCCCGGTCGGGGCAAGTTACCTGGTTGAGGTTTTTTCCGGGTTTTCCTCAACCCAATACGAGCAAATGCTAGGTAACTTACGGTGTTGGACTCCGGACTCATTTCACCGGCATTATCACCTTCATCTCATTCAGACGCTAAATAACCAAAGCTGTTGATAAAGCGTCGTAAAATAACCTAATAAAATAAAATAAAAAAAGAAGCGGGGAAAGAAACAGATAAGAGATCGTACAAGTTATCGAAACAAGAGAAATAAATTAGGGAAGAAAAATATTAGGATAAATAAAGGATGAAAATAGGTGGGAGAAGGTGTGACGTAAAAAAACTTGTAGGAAAAATAGGAAACGATGAAGGAAAGAAAGAAGAGTGGTATTGTCGGACCATCGGATCTGTGCACCTTCAGCGCTGTAGTCGTTATTGGAAAAGTTAACGCCTCTACTCACTCCATTCCACCAGCTTTCCTCCCACCACGCCAAACAGCAGGCCACGAACCTTGCCGATTAGGGGTGTCATATCTTTTGAATATCGGTTATTAATAATGTGAGGTTAATTATTACTTATTCATATTTTAATTTAAGTAGATCTAATGACGCTGATTGACTTCTACGATTATTTGAAGATAATTATATGATTACAGTGGATATTTGTTGGTTAAATAGAATTTACGTGAAGGGAATCTATTTCTTTTTTAAAACGAAATGTTTTCGTCATAAATACTTTTTCTTCACCTTATTATCTTATTTTGTTAGTTTCAATTTCATTTTTGTTTTGTTACCGATAAGCTGCTGTAATTTAATGTGTAACACTTTTATTAAGCCTCCAATGCTTATCTAGTACAATAGTCATTTACATGAGTAAGATTTCTACATGAATGTTTTTGATACTATTTTGTGTATCATCTTCAGATGCATTATAATTATAAATTAGCAATTAAATTTGTATAATGCATCTGAAGATGATACACAAAATAGTATCGAAAACGTTCATGTAGAAATCTTACTCATGTAAATGACTATTGTACTAGATAAGCATTGGCGACTTAATAAAAGTGTTACACATTATTTTGTTAGGTTTGGAATGTGATCTTGAAGGCCTAATAAAATTATAAAATTGTAGGAATGAATGAACACATAGTCATGTACCCTCTTTCTTTCTCATTCGGGCTAAGGACCGGCTATGGCGAAGTTAATACATGCTACGATCTTATTTACATATTTACATACTATATAACATAACATAACATACTGATAATGTGCAGGAGTTCTAATTTATTCTTATGAAAATAATTTACATATTTACAAAAGACCAAGACTTGTATTATGCTTGAAATTATAGAGGGCATATCCCGGACATAGCTGAACTGAGTCACTACTATTGCTGCTGCTGTCTTCATCCAAGTTGATAACAAATCTAGCTACTTTCTCTACTATTAATCCGTAATGTTTCTTTCCCACCTTGGAAATTTATTGCTTCCTCGCAACCTTCAATAATTTCTTCAAAGTCGGAACTTCATTCTGCATGGTATAAAATTCTTGTATATTTCTTCTTAAAATACATCTGTCCATATCATCTACAAGAATTAAAGGTTCCCTTGGTCTGTTCCTCCCTGGTGATTCTAGCTTTTCATCTCCTGCACAGACTCCTCTCGCCTGATTTTCTTTATTAGGCGCTCTGACCCCCTTTATAAATTACATAAAATTGTATTATATTACATCAGTATTAGTTAAGTAATTTTAATACGTAATGAATTGAAATAAAATAAGCCTTACGTGTGACCGCAGCTGCTATTTTCGTTGCCTGATTTATAGGAAACAGATATTGACCTGTTTGTTTCCATTCATCCAAAAATGCCATTACTTAATAATATTTTTTTCACCACTCCGTGCTACAGTATCGATGTTGAGCTGACAACACTGGGCTGCAAGTGCAAATAAACTGAAGAAGGTTCAAAATTGTGAGTAGTGGGGGAGAGAAAGGGAGAGAGATAGGAATTCAGGGAGGGAAACGAATTACCGAGGCTAAGAAGGAATTAGGGTTCAGTTCGCATATCTTACGGGGGCACAGATCCGATGGTCCGACTATAGTTTGTAAGAGACGGCTTGTAGGTACATATTCGTCCGCCCTTTCAGTTGCTGGACACTGAATTGACTGCACCGTGCGGGCAGGGAGGCAGGCAGACACCGTAACAAAGTGTGCGAAGCATCTCTGTGAACACCAATACAAACAGTGTACTAGAAGCAATGGAGCAGTGCCTCTGTAGCCTCCAGCCAAACAAACCCAACTCCTTGTAGAAGACATCCCACTATAAAAATGTTACGACCTGTTACTGACGTTAATGCTCACATCGTTTCCACAAATTCCACTACAGTCAAGTTGGAGCATAGCGTTTACTTCGCTTTGAAAACCATTTACATTATGGATTATAGGATGTCTGGAGACCCTTTACTTTTTGCTTGAGTTCCTCAATGAAGAGGCTTATCGCATCATCAAGTGATATTCTGCACCGTTTCAACTCAATTTTGTACACAAGAGCAGCACACGGGGTTCATTTTGAACTTATCTTGAGATATATTGTCTGTTGCCTTCTAACATATTACGTTGAATGACCATTTAAGACTCTACTCGTATGCTCTAAAGTAAAGTTGCTAACAGAAAACTGAGATCAGGGGTAAGAAAAACGTGGTTTTTGTAAAAACTGTAAGTTTCGCTTTCTTCTGAATATTAGTGAAGATTACAGGGACCACTGGCGTAGCTCAGTCGGCACTCGCGTGTACCTGCTGAAGCATAGTGTTGAGCTGGAGCGTGGGTTCGATTCCCGCTTGATCTGATTATCTAGTTGGATTTTTTCTGGTGTCTTCACTAAGCGTAGAACGAATGTCAGGTAATTTATAGTGAATCCTCTATCTCCTCTCCTCAAATATCATCTCTTTGACACTAATGCCGTCGTCGCTAAAATAACCTAATGATTAATACACCGTCGTTTCATCTTACCAAGTTAAAAAAATGTTATAGCTAAGAAACTACAGATCAGCTTAAGGGGAATTGGACGTTATCACATGCAAAGTAATGGTAAAAATAGCCTATCTTCAAGCAGTCAAAAATGTAATACTATTTATCACAGCTATTTCATTTTTTAGTGATATATGTATATACATTAAACTTTAAAATGAAAAAAAGAATGGTTAATCTAGTGTAAATCTTACCCTTAAATTAATTTTTGAATTTAAACATATGTTTTATATAAATTCACTACATACCTGTGATTAGGTACACACTATTCACTTACCATAGCACACATTGAATTAAAATTTTGGCCACTTACTGCCAACAGATACTAAAACATACCCTACTAAAATTATTAAAATATCTGTAATATTATGGGCATAGGGCTTATACTAATCTTCAATTTTTTTTTAATTTATTGACGGTGATGATTACTATAAGCCCTATGCCCATAATATTACAGATATATGAATAATTTTAGTAGGGTATGTTTTAGTATCTATTAGCAGTAAGTGGTCAAATTTTCAATTCAATATGTGCTATAATAAGTGAATAGAGTGTACCTAATCACAGACATGTAGTGAATTTATAAAAAAAAATTGTGCTTAATTAAAAAAATTAATTTAAGGATAGAGATTTACTCTAGAGTCACCATTCTTTTCAATTTAAAGCTTAATATGTATACACACATAGCTAACAAAAATGAAAGACCACTGGTAAATAGTACACTATTATATTTATGACTGCTAGAAGATAGGCTATTTTTGCCATTATTTTGCATGCGATAATGACCAACTCCCCTTAAAGAAGATCAAAATTTATTCTATACCTACGCATACCAATCGAGTTGCTAAAATCTACCATCCTTCCTGCGGGACAAAATTCCGGCACATCCGGCGACGCTGATATAACCTCTGCAGTTGCGAGCGTCGTTAAATAAAACATAACATTCTACCATCCTATCAATAGGCTTAAAAATAGGCTTAAGGACTTTACTAATAGACGGTAATTATACACAGTATTTAAAGAGTGTAAATGATATTTTGTTATTGAAGTGTTGTATCAGTGAAGTGTATTGTGTAAGTGAAACGTGTTCCTGTCAGTGAAGCTTTATAGTTTATAGTTGCAGTGCAAAGTATTTGAACAGTGAAATGTTTTTGAAATCAGGATAGAATCAGTGAAATGTGTCGTAGTTCCAGTGCAGTGAGTGAGTTGACAGCGAAATGAGTGTAATGTGGAAAGGTGCTTGTGCAGATATGAACCTATCATACTCGTGGGTTTTAGTTCGAACTTATGTTTAAGATACAAATTAGATTTATTTTAAGTGATCGTGCTTCATTTAATTTAGGATATTCCCTGCTATTATTATTATTATTATTATTATTATTATTATTATTATTATTATTATTATTATAAATTATTGTTAGTATTGATTATTAGTATTATTATTAATTGTATTTTTAATTAATAAGTTTATTATTGTCATTATTGAATGTAATTAGTTACCACTGCCACCGGGTATATAGTCCTACCCATTGCAGTGTGAATAAATACATACAACTTTTCCAATCATCTGGTCAGAATTGATCTAGAAATTTTTTTGTGAAAGCGTATGAATGACGTAGTTTTACAGAAGACCCATTAAAATTCTCCTGGACTTAATAACAAATTCACAGATGCTATAACTAGAAACCGGGCAGTTTAAAAATCCCGAAGCATTCATCGGTCGGTCGGCAGTACAGACACACGGGTTATAATTGAATTAATTAGAAAATTAAGTTTGAAGTTTCAGCAATCCGGCAACATCGCCGCTAACACACTCATCTCGTGATACAGATGTAAGAGGTGAAGGAGCTCGGTATTTCTCCTAGATGAACTGTTCTCTGGCGCTGGATTGAAACCAAATCGCATCGTGCAGGGGCTTGAAATTGGTGGTTTTTTAAATTAAATTTACACGAAAACCTTTACAATATTTAAACACGCCAGAGGGATAAATGATTCTTTATTAGTTTTATTGTCGATATGGACAAAAGTCAGAATCCTACTCGCAATAGTTACCTAATAAGAAGTTCTTAAACATTTGAGAAAATACTATTAATTTCCCATCAATATGATATTATAGTTTTTTGTTACATACAACATGAGCTATTCGCTCTCAAAATCTCCAAGGCTATTTCACTTCCACCCTGTATATAGGCCTATGTATGTCCTGAAACAACAAAAAACTAAATATAACCAAGTCGTTTTATTTATCTTTATATTTTTGTAACTAGCTAACTAGTGAATACAAATGAAAATTATAAAAAAAAATGTTTCTAGCCACTACCGTAAGAGCCAGGCTCGTGTACGGTGTGGTCTTAGCCAATAATATAACATAAAATATACATTTCTCATCACACTTGTAAAATTTGAATCAAATTCTAAGTTGTTGATTGACTTGAAACATTGATAACAGAAAAGAAAGAACGGACGTGGTAAAATTTTCCTTTGTTAACCGCACAATAGTAGACTGGAACAGCTTACCTCCGGCAATCTTTCAGGGTGGTACTCTCAAAATCACTACATTTAAGGAAAGGTTGAGAAGATGAGACTGAAAATTTAATTGTATGTGCAGTGTAAATATGTAAGTTGTGTCATCCTAATTAATTAAATTGATATGTAATTAATTAAGATATGTAATTTAGTTGCTATGTAATTAATTAAGGTGACATATAATTAAGTTGATTTGTAATTAATTAAGGTGATATGTAATTACTTAAATTGGTAATAGTTGGGTGAAATAGAAGTACTTGTAAGTTAGTTTTACTTTTGCTTATTGTAGGCGTTATTATAGAATAGTGGTCCACACCTGTGGAGTAACGGTCAGCGCGTCTGGCTGCGAAACCAGGTGGCCCGGGTTCGATTCCCGGTCGGGGCAAGTTACTTGGTTGAGGTTTTTTCAGGGGTTTTCCCTCAACCCAATATGAGCAAATGCTGGGTAACTTTCGGTGCTGGACCCCAGACTCATTTCACCGGGATTATCACCATCTCATTCAGACGCTAAATAACCTAAGCTGTTGATAAAGCGTCGTAAAATAACCTCCTAAAATAAAAAAAAATATAGAATAGTTTTTATTTATAGTCCTAGGTTTATTGCTTCTATTTATTTATAGTCAGAAATTGTATAATTCTAATGATATTATTGTATATTATATATATCACTGCCACCAGGTGTATATCCAATTGTAGTGTTAATAAATAAATACATACATACATACTTACATACATACATACATACATACATACATACATACATACATACATACATACATACATACATACACTTAAATTATTTCAGTATAGGCGTACCTCTAAACACAGTTTGTCTGCTGCTTTGTACAAGATAGTTTAACTTTAGTTGCATTATATTAATGTTTCTCTTACATAAATTTAAAGCCATAAAAGTTGAAAACCACTGCCCTTAACAACCGAATTTCCTCTCGTTCAAATTCCAGTCGAATTATGCAATAGAACACACAATATAATGTGCGTATAAATTTAACGGAAATGCTGCTTCAAACGAGACTTTTAAAATGTTTGCAACATTGAAACTTGTTACTTGTATCAGGCGGAACAGGAAATAATATAGTATACAGAGAGGGGAATGTATTCAGTAAACTAGAATCAACCCCCAAAGCGAACAAAATTGGTGTTTGCGTATTCACGTTTTCTCTGTCGAATTGTATACACTCTGCATAAATATGCATACCCGTGTAGTTTGAAAAGATGCATGCGATTTTATGCAAACCCCTGCAAAATTTCCCAGTCTGCCACTGTAGATTGGTATGTATTCATTCCGTATCTCGGAGTGATTAAACTTGGGTCAAAATGCTGGAATATTTATGTATTAGGTTCGTTATTGAAGGCAGTAGGTAACAATACATAGTCCTGGCCTCGTGGTTTATATCCTGTTTTACCGGTTGGCCCGATACATATCTCTGTTAGCATCGACTTCATACAAGTGGGATCGGCTAGCTCTAGGTGAAAATGATTTTTAATATGTATACTGCTGTAGAGCGCGTTAAATTTAATCATAAACCTGATGCTTGGTCGGTTCTTTAATCCTACAGTTAACTACAGTTGCAAGAACGGCCATTAGGTAATGATTCACTAGAACATTCAGCAGTTCCCAAAGCTTTTGTCGCGACACACCACTGGGTCAACCGAGACAACTATTGAGTCGAACGAAAAGACAAACGAATATAACAGGATGCGAAACTGTGGTCAGCACAGTAAGACCAGCGCCCCATGTCGTAGGTGGTAAACATTAGAACTAATAATGGGTAGATCCTCCAGAATAATTGTCCTCATATCCGTTAGAGTTAAACAGTCACGTGAGAGGACAAGATCATGAAAGCTGTCCACACCTGTGGAGTAACGGTCAGCGCGTCTGGCCGCGAAACCAGGTGGCCCGGGTCCGAATCCCGGCCAGGGCAAGTTACCTGGTTGAGGTTTTTTTCCGGGGTTTTCCCTCAACCCAATACGAGCAAATGCTGGGTAACGTTCGGTGCTGGATGTGTGTATATGCAGTATAAAACAGCTGATTTTTGTGAACCTTGTTAAGACAGTGTTGTTGAATGTATTGTAAAATAGTAGATAGTAATATAATAATTTCAATTATTTAACTAGTTTTTGTATACTTTTTCAATGCACTGTATAGGCCTACTAAATAATCTAAGAATACAATTTCAATTATCTAATACGAGGGGGATCCAGGAAATAACGACCGTTTTGTTGTAATAATTAAAAAAAATATATTTATTTGAAAAAACAAAGTCTGTTACATAACTGAAGCTTCCTTTACTTCTCTACATAATCACCACCTACATTTAAACATTTGTCGGATCTGTTCACTAGCTTTAGAATTCCCGTGTTATACTCCTCTGCCGCCAGTTCATTAAGCCAGGTGTTCACTGTCTTCTTCAACGAGAAATGTCAGGAAAGGCAATATGCAATTCGTCGAGTGATGTGCGCCTGTCTTGCAAGATTCTGTCGTTCACTTTAGTCTTCAGGTCTTCTGTGATGAGTGATGGGCGTCCGGGTCGAGTTTCATCGTGGACATTTGTTCGCCCATTGTTGAACATTTCGCACCATTTTCTCACATTTCTTTCATTCATTACAGTATCACCATACACTTCTTTCAATTGCCGGTAAATTTCTGCAGGTTTCAAATGTCGGGCATTCAAAAATCGAATCACACTCCTCACCTCACAGTCTGCGGGATTATCAATCACGTCGTTCATTTTGAAGTAACACAAAATGCACAATGGCGACATGTTGCAACCAGTACTCACAACATTATGAGAACACATGTTAAGGAAGCCAGTTGACCTTCAAACAAGGAAGGGGAGTCAGCTGCGCGGCGGGTATGCGCGAACGGTCGTTATTTCCTGGATCCCCCTCGTTCTTTGTTTTATTTTCTGTCCCTTTTACTTGTAGTTTAATAAGTTGTATTAGAAGGTAGTGTAAAATTGTCTTTTTCATGTTCCTATTGGCCCCAATACGAAATTTTCAGTTGAAGATGGGATGAATAAAAATTGAAATGGTTTGTTTTAAAATTGTTGAAGCCACTGGCGTGGCTCAGTCGGTTAAGGCGCTTGCCTGCCGGTTTGAAGTTGCGTTCGGGCGTGGGTTCGATCCCCGCTAGGGCTGATTACCTGGTTGGGGTTTTTTCCTAGGTTTTCCCCAACGGTAATGTGAATGCAAGGTAATCTATGGCGAATCCTCGGCCTCATTTCGCCCAATATCATCTCACTATCACCAATGTCATCGACGCTAAATAACCTAGTAGTTGATACAGCGTCGTTAATTAACCAACTTAAAAAAATTGTTGGTTTCAGAAGGGGGAAGTATACTTTTCGCCACTTGATGTGCTGCTAGATGCCTGGAGTATTTAGTTATTTTTTCGCCACTTGGTGCGCTGCTAGAGGCATAAAGTAATTAGTTATACCGGAGAAAAACAGGTGGCAGCAGGATGAACATCTACATTAGCGCCTCTAGCGTTTGAAACGAGAGAGTCATTAAGTTTCGCTCCTATTATTCATTGATACAAACACGAATGAAAGTTTTAATTCGCTAGTCAGTCGCTTGCTCAGGTAACTTAAGTTGTTATTGCTTCTGCATATTGTCTGTACTTCGTTCCATAATATGTGACAGGAGAAGTAAACATTGCCGGCCGAGGAGAAGAGAAAGTATAATTGCTATTCATCCAATTGTAGAGATCTTATTCCACGATCTACTTTAAGTTGGGCGATCTGAAGCGTTCTACCCCCGTCCAACTTCGAAACAGGCATGGAATGAGAGCTCTGCCATTGGTTGAATAGCAATTATATTGTACTTCTCTCCTCCCCAGCCAGTAATGTTTACTTCTCCTGTCAGATATAATGGAACGAAGTATAGTCGTCCTTTTACCTCACCTGCTACCTCTAACACGCTCACCCCTGCAGTATAGGATTTTTAAATTTTAGTTGGTTATTTAACGACGCTGTATCAACTACTAGGTTATTTAGCGTCGATGAGATTGGTGATAGCGAGATGATATTTGGCGAGATGAGGCCGAGGATTCGTCAGAGATTACCTTGTATTCACATTATGGTTGGAGAAAACCTCGGAAAAAACCCAACCAGGTAATCAGCCCAAGCGGGGATCGAACCCGCGCCCGAACGCAACTTCAGACCGGCAGACAAGCGCCTTAACCGGCGTGGCTCAGTCGGTGCCTTGCAGTATAGGATCTTGTTACAAAATCGCCACCGTCGTCATTGTCATCATTACTGTTATCGCTGTCAGTATCATCATCATCGTCGTCATCATCTGACAATTTTAATACTCCACTTTTACAGTCGTTCTGATGCGACAGCTACAACACTCGTTGGCCACGTTAGCAAAGGGCAAATTCACTTCTCAAAAAAGACAAAAACTCATCCAGGTTTTATGGAAGCTAATGCTCTTCCTGCCATAAATCGAACTCTGGTGCACTGGATTTATAACCGTAACCGCTACTACTTGTGCCACCACGAAGGTCACAGGTTGGCATAACATATTACCAATTGTCTTCATTTGCCTGTGACCCCCATGTGGTCTGCCACCTTTCGGCTAACAACAGTGTGTTGTTTCCGATAACACAGCAAGCTTCGTTGTAAACGCAATAAAAGTAACATATTGGACTACGTAAGTTGATGGAATGCACTGTCTTTTTACAAGCAGAGGCTATAATGTGGATATATTACAACGACAACTTGTTAAATGAAACCAAGCCGTAGCCTGGAGGACGCTGTTCTGCTTCACAATCTTATCTGGAAGATCGCTAAGGCTGTTCCATCCTTTACAAACATCTCCAGAGCCAAGTACTATTATCTATATAATGTTTAGAAATTGCGAAATTGCGGAGTGACATATAGATTGCTTTGTTCTACAGTGTTACAAGTAAAAATAAACTGCGGTAGAGAACAGAGGAGCACTTGTAGGTCTACCAAAAAGAAAAAAGGAACTGTTATGAATAGACCTAACCTTTAGACTCCAAAAATTACCTTTCTGTTATCTAGAACAGGCTCAATAAAATGACATAAGCTGAAAAAAAAAAGCTATTAAAATCAGATCTAAAATAATCTTTCATTGCATCTTACTCAAAATTATCTCTCTTATACCTCCTGTCATCATTTTACAATTCATTTTGATTTTTCAGATAAATCAGTTCAAGATTATGAATTTATTTAAAGTTTCTCAATCATATGATTTATCATTTGTTTTGGTGTTAGTTTATCCTTTAAACACTTTTGATTAAACCAAATGCACTTGTGGATGTAGTTTGATTTTCAAGTTTAGATATCGTTTGTATGTTATTGTTTGATTGACATCAAGTATCTTACAATTCACTTTGATTTCTCAGATAAATCAGTTCAAAATTATGAATTTATTTAAAGTTTCTCAATCATATGATTTATCATTTGTTTTGGTGTTAGTTTATCCTTTAAACACTTTTGATTAAACCAAATGCTTGCATTCGTGGATGTAGTTTGATTTTCAAGTTTAGATATCGTTTGTATATTACTGTCTGATTGACATCAAGTATCTTACAATTCATTTTGATTTCTCAGATAAATCAGTTCAAGATTATGAATTTATTTAAAGTTTCTCAATCATATGATTTATCATATAAAAATTTTGGATGCTTTATTATTTTCTAGCAATATCGGACAAGCCCGAAAAAAAGTCATGTATGAAATTTAGATTTTGTAAGAGGAGAAAGATTTTGAATTTTTTTTTTAATTTAAATAACTCAAAGACCGTTCATCTGATCATAATGAAATTTATATGCAAGAATAATTATAGCAAGGGGATGAAATGTACAGAATATGTAGTCTCTACCTTAAAAATGGTAGGAAATATTATTTTAACCCTTCCACCCCTTAAAACATCCGCCACAGAATTTTGTTTCGTAACATTTGACTCATACCCTGCCCAAAAAAAGTTCCACTTCAATAATAATAGCTTGTGCATTACCATTATGAAATGAGACGTATTCTTCCCATAGGACATGAACCTGGCATTTCTTGTGTGAACTCAACACCTGAAGCTAGCCCATATAATGCCTGCAGCCTTCACGTCTTGGCATCAACACTTTATAAGAGCCCGCATGTAGTATTGTGCTAGCGGGTCGATTTTTTGGCTATTGGCTGTGTTATTTTATGCAAGCGACGGTCCCTCCCCCCATAGAGCGCAATATCCTTGTGAAAGCCCTATTCTTCGACTGTCAAGAGAGGAAGGCTTTTGCCCGCAGCGTCGGCTGTAACATGAGGAAAATACGAGACAGCAGCGGTAACCATGGCGATGTTATCTCCATCACGTCGGATATTAACAGACTCCTTGGTACAGGGTCTTCAGGAGGCGCCTGCTTTCCTGCCTGTCATTCAGCCTCTCAAGAAGCTCTTGCTATTACACAGCGGAGTTCACGTGAGGTTCTTCTAACAGCGACGAGGTTAAGGTCTGCTGTAAGTATGTGGGTTCTTTATTTAATGGTATTTTTAGACTGGAGGGACAGACCTAGCATCCCAGTCGGCAGTTAGGTTCTCTTCGAAGATGTATCAGGTTTGATCCTAGATAGATCCTTTGAAATTTCTAATGAGAAAGGCACTTAGTAAGGAAGTTCTCGACCATAAATGTGCCATATCTTCCTGTACACATTATAGGGGCTTCATAACTGATCACTCACTTGAGTTGAAAGGAGATTAAGGAAAGAATGTGAACACTAAGTAGAAGGAAAGGGACACATGATAAAACATTACGTGAAGGAAGAGAGAAAGCAATAAAATATGGAAGAATAGAAAGAACAAGAAAAAAGCAAAGCAAGAAAGAAAAAGGATAAATAAAGGAAAAATGGGAAGGAATTAAAATAATAAAGAAGAAAAGGGAAATGAATATAAAGCAAGAAACAGGGAAGAGGAAAATGCAAGAAAGGGATAAAAGAGAAAATACAAAAAGGGGCAAAGAATAAAATGCAAGAAAGGTAGAAAGAAAAAATGCAAGAAAGGGTGAAGAAGAAAATTCGAAAAGGATATAAGAAGAAAATGGGAATGGAATAAGAAAATGCGAGCAGAGAATAGAAGGAAAAAATGCGAGAACGGGGATAGAAAAAAAATTCGAGGGGGATGATGGAAGAAGGAAATAAGAGAAGATAGAAAAAGAAAATGCGAGAAGGAGGATAGAAGAAGAAAATGCGAGAAGGGAGATAGAAGAAGAAAATGCGAGAAAGGGGACAGAAGAAGAAAATGCGAGCAGAGAATAGAAGGAAAAAAATGCGAGAACGGGATAGAAAAAAATTCGAGGGGGATGATGGAAGAAGGAAATGAGAGAAGAGGATAGAAGAAGAAAATGCGAGAAGATAGAAAAAGAAAATTCGAGAAGAAGAATAGAAGAAGAAAATGCGAGAAGGGAGATAGAAGAAGAAAATGCGAGAAAGGGGATACAAGAAGAAAATTCGAGAAGGAAATAGAAGAAGAAGAAGATGCGAGAAGGGAATAGAAGAAGAAAATTCGAAAAGGGAATAGAAGAAGAAGAAGATGCGAGAAGGGAATAGAAGAAGAAAATTCGAAAAGGGAATAGAAGAAGGAAATGCGAGAAGTGAGATAGAAAAAGAAAATTCGAGAAGGGGGACAGAAGAAGAAAATGCAATAAGGGGATAGAAGAAGAAAATGCGAGAAGGGGGATAGAAGAAGAAAATGCGAAAAACGTAATAGAAGAAGCAAATGCGAGAACGGAGATAGAAAAAGAAAATTCGAGAAGGGGGATAGAAGAAGAAAATGCGATAAGGGGGATAGAAGAAGAAAATGAGAGAAGGGGGATAGTAGAAGAAAATGCGAGAAGGAGGATAGAAGAAGAAAATGCGAGAAGGGGAATAGAAGAAGAAAATGCGATAAGGGGGATAGTAGAAGAAAATGCGAGAAGGAGGATAGAAGAAGAAAATGCGAGAAGGGGAATAGAAGAAGAAAATGCGATAAGGGGGACAGAAGAAGAAAATGGGAGAGGGGTAATAGAAGAAGAAAATGCGAGAAGGGGGATAGAAGAAGAAAATGTGAAAAAGGTAATTGAAGAAGCAAATGCGAGAACGGAGATAAAAAAAGAAAATTCGAGAAGGGGGATATAAGAATAAAATGAGAGAAGGGTAATAGAAGAAGCAAATGTGAGAAAGGGAGTACAAGAAGAAAATGCGAGAAGGTAGAAATAAGAAAATTGCAGGGAAGGGACAAAGAAGGAAATGCAACAGAGTAGTAAATTAGAAGCTGCGAGAAAGGGAGAAAGAAGGAAATTCAAGAAGAGGGGAAGGAAGAAAATTTAAGGTGGTGGAAGGAAGAAAATAGAAGAAAGAGTGAAAGAAGAACCTGCAAGAAACGGAGATAAAAACAAAATCCAAGAAAGGGATAAATAAGTAAGAAGATGGATGATTGAAGAGAACAAAGAAAAATGGAAAATAGAGGTAAACAGAGAGGGAAGAAAAAATGAAAAGGACTGATGAATGAAATACAAGTGAGAAAGGAAGAAAATTGCAAGTGAGAGAAAAAACAAAGACACCCAAGAAACAAATAAACAGATGCAAGCATCATAGGAACGAAACATTGAAGAAATGAACACTAAAAGGAGGAAAGATAGAGAAAGTTTGAAAAGAAAGATGATAAGAAGAAAGCGGCTATAGGGTAAGTTTTCCGGAGTATTTCGTCTGGATTTCCTAGCATTCGCAATCGACAGTTGCTTCATCTCTGTTTCATTATATCGTCGTGCCTAAATAGCTTCTGTAATAATTATTAAATAATAATTTATTATGGTATTAAAATATACAATAATCTGATGCAGCGCTTCTATGTTTCTTGGACAGTGAATGCTTCCTAGACCTCAGCAGCACAGCATGCAGTTCTGATCAGCCCCACATCGTAAAGTGCAAGTCGTCTGCACTCCCGGTGAAGACGCGGTACTCAGTTTTATAGGAGGCTGAATGGACCGGGAGTCGTTCTGTATTTATGGAGTGATGAAAAATTCCAAGTCCACTGGGCTTGAACACGGTCTATTTTAGTCCGCACGCTATCTCTAGACCGATAGAACCAACCTAGTTTCAGATATATCAAGCGCTGGACAGCGATTTCAATTAAACGAATGCTTGCTTAAAAGTAATTATAGAATCGAGGACTTTGGTAGATAAAAATTGAGAACTTAAGAAGAGGTTGTCAAATACGAGACAGAGCTTGGGAGAATGTGCAAACAGAATGTGGGTAGAGTTTAATAAATAACCGTATCCAAATAAAACACAGAAAAAGATAGTGATTAAATCCCTGAAACAAGGCTAACGAACGATAAGAATTATCAGTAATTTAAAAAGGAAATTGAAAACATCGCTAAATTTATTTAAGATAGAAGATATCGACAGTAATATGCCGAAAGAACCAATATCACACTCTTTTTGCGAGATTTAGTTATGATTAGGGCGAGGATTTTGATGAAATTGCATCTTTTTTTTTTAGTAAGCCAGAAACATAGCTGCTTTAATATTTATGCTCGACCATGCCGAAATGTAGTAATTATACACCTGGTAGCAGTCCTTTAATGCATGTCATTAAAGTACACCTATTCATTAATGTTCAGGTTTTCGATTATTCTCGGATATGCAATCGAAAAACAACTAGCAAAACGTCACGCAGGCTGGAAATCCAATACTGTCGCAGAAGGTTATGTTCTGTTACTACTGTATAATAATAATTAGCGTTAATTGTAAATAATACTCAAATAAATTCAATTTGTCATCTCGTTTTTCAATGTCGAAATCAATTTCAAGATTATATCAAGTTTAACGTTTATCTTACTCTCGAATTTATATCAAGGTCGTCGACATTCGTTGCCCGGAAAAAATCAATACTTTCGCGACTGCGCACATCTCACAATTTACGAGATTGCACAAGGTCAGTTCGCTCCCCAGTTACATAAGAATAACATGAATACCGGTATTTATGAATAATTTCAAGTTAGAAATATGGTCGAGCATAAAAAGTCGTATGAAACTTGCCTATAATGGCAATTGAGACGCTCGTGTGAAAATTATGAAACTCGCTTGCGCTCGTTTCATAAACAAACATCCTCGCGTCTTAATTACTATCATTATAGGCTCGTTGCATAATGTACTATTAGATACATATTTCACCATTATCTGTGTAAAAATAAGTAGTATAGATAAGTATAGAACGTTTTCTGTGAGACATTTAAGTCCGAAATTAACCTTGCCTTGCCTTTGGCCGAATAGTTAGCCTCTTTGCCATCCACCGTGACGACCAGGATTCGATGTCCGTCTAGGTCACGAAGAAATTTTTGATGGATAAATTGGACGCGAGAGGTTTTCCTAGGGTTATCGAGTTTTCTCTTCCCATTATCGTCGCTATTTCACCAATACCCCACAATTATAACCCTCACGCTACGAGGTTCAGAGCCATGTCTCCAGAACAAATACAAAATAAGTGGTTGGAAGTTGTACACTGTTCTTCAATAAAAACTATTATTATTAAGTTTGAAATTGTAAAAATAAGTTTGTACTTTGAGGTGAGTGTTGTAAGAAATTCCAGCCAGCGACTAACGTTCTACCTTTACAACGGCGAAACTAATTTTTCTCAAATTAATAGATATTTACAGTATGGCTACTTATAGTCAGTGTTTATTCCATGAGGACGGCGAGGCCTCATATATGAATATATTATTGAATGTTAACAGTATTCATAAACTGTTGTCGAGAAAATGGCCATAATAGTACATTATGCAACGAGCCTATAATGAAGGTAATTAAGAAGCGAGTATGGATGTTTATGAAACGAGCGCAAGCGAGTTTCATAATCTTCATACGTGCTTCTTAATTACCATTATAGGCGAGTTTCATACGACTTTTTATGCTCGACCATATTTCTAACTTGATATTATTAATTTTCTTTGTATCTGACCTTGACCAATGTCCCGTATGTTGTGAGATGTGCGGAGACGCGAAAGTATTGATTTTTTACGAGGAACAGATGTTAATATTGATTTTGCTAGGCCATAAGAACCTACAGAGATAACATTGAAATTAAATTAGACATTGAAAAACGAGATGACAAATTGAATTTATTTGAATATTATTTACAATTAACGCTAATTATTATAGTAACAGAACATAACCTTCTGCGACAGTATTGGATTTCCAGCCTCCGTGACTTTTCGCTAATTCTCTTTCGATTGCATATCCGAGAATAATCGATACTTGCGGTTTTATAAGGTAGAAAGCTGACCTGTCATTGGCTGAACAGTTGTAACCTGAGTCGTCATTGGCTGAAAGACCTGACCTTTAATGAGTAGGTGTACTTTAATGACATGCATTAAAGGTCTGCTATCAGGTGTATAATTACTACATTTCGGCATAGTCGAGCATAAAATCATTTAAATATGCGCTCCTGCGTATACTGTATGTGGCTTGAATGTCTTAAAAATGCAGGTAGTTAGGGTATTGATGATACTAAGGAGAAGAATGCGGACGGCACCGTGGATCTGTCCCGGTATAGCTCAGATGGAAAGAGCGCTCAGCTTGCAGAGCTGAGAAGTCCTGGGTTCGATTCCCGGTGCCGGAACGAATTTTTCTCAAATTAATAGGTATCTACATGTTGACTACTTACATAGGTAGTTATGATTATTTAATAAGGGCTGCGAGGTCTAATATATGTATATTACATTTTTTTAACTTACCACTTTTCGCATTTTAACTCTTCAATTGAACCTTCAGCCGTAAATGGAAAGTGGAAGTCACTTCGCCATTCTCTGGAATAAAATTGTGCGTAATTCAGTTGAGCGAGTGCATGCATAGGTGACACTTGAGGATATGGGGGAGAAAAAAAGAAAAGCATTGACGCGCAATTGTATGCCACGCCCAAAATTTTGAAATGTCTAGTGGACGGCAGGCGCTTTTGTTCCCCATACTCACCCCCCTCTTTCATTCCTCACGTTCTGCGTTTCGTCACGTCACCCAGGGCTCGTTTACCAATTGGTGCGAGCTCGTGAGTTGAATGGAATAGACAGACGTTGGTCGGTCCGAGGCCGCGTTACGTAATGCTCTCTCCATTCCGCGCGGAAATGCCACAGCCTGATGATCGATCAACCACAGACGCCCGCTCTGTCAGAGGACATCGTGTCACATTCTTACATAGTATACCACTGACATCAGGTAGTACCGTACCAATATGCGATTACCCTTGTGAAGGTATACTGTATTTTATTTCAAGGAGTGCAATTTCACAGAAAGGACTTTGCCGACAGACCTTCTGTCCCCTACTAATTGGTTGTCATAAATAAATGTCTTCCTTACTGTGACTGAAATCTTGTCTTCTCCTGTCAGTAACCAATCACAACCCTCGTTCAGAAGAATTGACAGGCTCCCGTCAAATCCACGTGGAGCCAGAGTTGCCACATCTTTCCCGAATTCCAAGAATCCCTTCAGTCTCATTTCGAGGATCGCCAGGATTGTGGCAACTGTGCAATGTTGGGACGAGGGGACAGGATGGAATTGTCAGAGCTGTTTGTGTAGGAAGTCATAAATCTGTAAGTGGGTGTTCAAAGGAACCCCCGAACTCCACTTCTTGAAATAAAATGGAGTATACCGTTTTGTAACATTGCTAAGGGGTAGCGAGATTACTCCTGATCAAAGTGTCCCCTTGGGCGCGTGTTCGAATCACGCTTGAGGTGATTAATTAGTTATTTTTGACATAGAATTATGCCTTTTGCCTCTATATGTACGGCGGTAACTTCAGAATTTACAGTTACATAAAAATGCAACCCACAAGACAAGGACAAGGAGAATATGAGGAGTTCAAGGGGAATGCAAGGAGTAAAAAAGTAAAATAATCACAACAAAAGGAAGGCAAGGACAAAATGGGAAGACAAGTACAACAAACGGAAGACAAAGGCAACAAAGGGAAGGAAGATAAGAACACGAAGGGGATGACAAGGAAACCAAGGGGAATGCAAGGATAACAAGGGGAATGCAAGGAGAACAAGGGGAATATAAAGATAACAAGGGGAATGCAAGGAGAACAAGGGGATTACAAAGAGAACAAGGGGAATGCAAGGAGAACCAGGGGAACACAAAGAGGACAAGGGGAATGCTAGGATAACAAGGGGAATATAAAGAGAACAAGGGGAATACAAGGAGAACAAGGGGAATACAAAGAGAACAAGGAGAATACAAGGAGAACAAGGGGAATACAAAGAGAACAAGGGGAATGCTAGGATAACAAGGGGAATACAAAGAGGACAAGGGGAATGCTAGGATAACAAGGGGAATACAAAGAGAACAAGGGGAATACAAGGAGAACAAGGGGAATACAAAGAGAACAAGGGGAATGCCAGGAGAACAAGGGGAATACAAAGGGAACAAGGAGAATACAAGGAGAACAAGGGGAATACAAAGAGGACAAGGGGAATACAAGGAGAACAAGGGGAATACAAAGAGAACAAGGAGAATACATTGAGAACAAGGGGAATACAAAGAAAACAAGGGGAATGCCAGGAGAACAAGGGGAATACAAAGGGAACAAGGGGAATACAAGGAGAACAAGGGGAATACAAAGAGAACAAGGGGAATGCCAGGAGAACAAGGGGAATACAAAAGGAACAAGGGGAATGCAAGGAGAACAAGGGAATACAAAGAGAACAAGGAGAACAAGGGGAATACAAAGAGAACAAGAGAAATGAAAGGAGAACAAGGGAATACAAAGAAAACAAGGGGAATGCCAGGAGAACAAGGGGAATACAAAGGGAACAAGGGGAATGCAAGGAGAACAATGGGAATTCCTGGAGAACAAGGGGAATACCAGGAGAACAAGGGGAATACAAAGGGAACAAGGGGAATGCAAGGAGAACAAGGGGAATTCCAGGAGAACAAGGGGGAATACAAAGGGAACAAGGGGAATGCAAGGAGAACAAGGGGAATTCCTGGAGAACAAGCGGAATGCCAGAAGAACAAGGGGAATACAAAGGGAACAAGGGAAATGCAAGGAGAACAAGGGGAATTCCTGGAGAACAAGGGGAATACAAAGAAAACAAGGGGAATGCCAGGAGAACAAGGGGAATACAAAGGGAACAAGGGGAATGCAAGGAGAACAAGGGGAATTCCTGGAGAACAAGGGGAATACAAAGAAAACAAGGGGAATGCCAGGAGAACAAGGGGAATATAAAGAAAACAAGGGGAATGCCAGGAGAACAAGGGAAATACAAAGGTAACAAGGGGAATGCAAGGAGAACAAGGGGAATTCCTGGAGAACAAGGGGAATACAAAGAAAACAAGGGGAATGCCAGGAGAACAAGGGGAATACAAAGAAAACAAGGGGAATGCCAGGAGAACAAGGGGAATACAAAGGGAACAAGGGGAATGCAAGGAGAACAAGGGGAATTCCTGGAGGACAAGGGGAATGCCAGGAGAACAAGGGGAATACAAAGGGAACAAGGGGAATGCAAGGAGAACAAGGGGAATTCCAGGAGAACAAGGGGAATACAGAGGGAACAAGGGGAATACAAGGAGAACAAGGGGAATTCCAGGAGAACAAGGGGGAATACAAAGGGTACAAGGGGGAATGCAAGGAGAACAAGGGGAATTCCAGGAGAACAAGGGGAATACAAAGGGAACAAGGGAATGCGAGGAGAACAAGGGGAATTCCAGGAGAACAAGGTGAATGCCAGGAGAACAAGAGGAATACAATGGGAACAAGGGGAATGCAAGGAGAACAAGGGGAATGCAAGGAGAACAAGGGGAATACAAGGAGAAGAAAGAAGATACAAGGAGAAGGCGAGGAGAATGAGGGGAATACAAGGAAAACAAGGGGAATACACGGACAACGAGTATAATAAGAGGGAAACAAGGTGAAAGAAAAGGAGAACGAGGGGAATAAAGTACAACAAGCGGAAGATAAGAACAATAAGGGGAATACAAAGAGAACAAGGGGAATGCAAGGAGAGCAGGGGGAATACAAGGAGTTCGGGGAATACAGGTAGAACAACAGTTATATAAGGAGAACAAGGGAATATAAGGGGAAAAAGGAACGCTAGTAGAACAAATGTACGACGAGAACAGGGAATATACGGAGAACAAGGGTAATACAGGGAGAATCTGGGGAATACAAGGAGAAACAGGAAACTACAAGGAGAACAATGGGAGTACAAGAAGAACGAGAAAAGAAAAACGAGGGGAAGGCAAGGAAATTATACCAATACAAACCGAACAATTGAAGGAAAGGTGGACATATAATTCTACGTAAAAATATACGTACAGTACTATATAGTAAAACTTTGAAGCTGTCGATTTTTCTCTCCATTTTTACGTAATTGCAAATTGAATGTCAGATAATCTCATGGCGAATCCTTTGTCTCAGTTTATCAAAATATAATTTCTTAATCACCAGTAATTACTCCACTGCTGGATAACCCCGTACACTAGTTGATACGGCGTCGTTAAATAACCCTTTAAAGCATCAGTGTAGAAGATCTGAATGTTCCCGGGCTCGAACTCATGCCCTGATTAAATGCAGCCAGGCCTCTTCTCTTGTGGTTAACATGTACGCATATGAGACCAAGAGGAAGTTGAGATATAAAATGTTTTGGGACACGGAGGTTTCATCACCATATTTCATTACCCTGGGGAAGGAAAGAGAGAAACTGTGACTTATGAAACGTTTTCTGCGAACGCCTGCTTGTAGTGTGTCGGGAGACATCTGTATGCACAAACACCTCTAGAACACTTCTCGGAATAATCACTTACCAGGTAACAGGGAAGTGACAAACTGCAATGTAATTTTCTGGGAATTATTGTGAAACTATTATCTGTTACTTTGCATCCAAGAGAGTAAATAGTTTGCATTTCTAGTACACTAATGGCCGGTTTCTCCAAGTATTGTTAGAACATTTAACGAATATTAAACTCTAAACAGTTTGTTAAATATAGTTTTTTCATGTCTTTTTTGGCTTAACAGATTGTTAAGTGTTTGTTAACTTTAAATGTAGGATTTTATGCAGTTAATTCGTTTGACAGATAGTTAAATATGTCAGATGACACCACAGCTGTTCAAACAGAAGTTGTGAAAATAATATTTTGTGCGAGATCGTGCGTATTTGCTTGGTTTCCGCACAGAACCAATACGCGGTAAGTGTGAAATACCACATTCAGTATTCCCAACGTAACACACATAACAATTTCCCTCTTCTTACCGCTTAAGCGCCACATTCATTTTACTGCTTTAGGCTTTTAACATATTATTTTTAGAGACGTTTAACATAGTAATAATTATAAATTGGAAACTTACCACTGCAATTTCACCTAAATTGCAATGTTAATTATTGTTTTTAAATATTTGCAAAAATTAAGTAAAGTCTACTACTCCACGAAACTTATTGCATTCCTGATACAAGTAACATTAAGGAAGCCGTGAAAAAATCAACAAGATTCCAGATGCCGATGTTATTACTGCAATATGTTATATAAATAATATTGTTAAAATATTAAAATGAAAAATAAATCATTACATAACCTTACCGTTTGTTTTAAGTTCGCATTTATAGGCTGGGGGAAAAAAAGGCAGACGTATATCACGGCCTGCTGGAGTATAGTAAACACAGAAAACATTTTATAGCAACAATGTTGAAGAAAGATATTTTGGTTTTCCGAAGTTGCCGTCATTAAACAGAAACCGACATGGAGATTTCATTGCAGCTAATTAGAAATTCGTCTTTCAGGTATGAAATAAACGATCTTCGCACAAATAATGTACGATACACGAGCGGTATGTTTATTTTCATGTTCTCGGAAATTAGAAAAGCTCAACTACGTTTCGCTTTTTCAATCTTTTCCTCGAACATGAAAACGTCAACATACCGCTCTTGTAACGCATATTACTATTATTTCTCTCTTTAAGCAATGTTTCGTGAATGACTGATAACATAGCATTTAAAAGACACTTTAGGAAGCTAATATAGGGAAGATAATCTTCAAAAGTGAACTGATTGTCTTATTGGCTGCTTATTTTGATGCTAAGCTAGTATTTATTGAATATTTAGAAAATGTGGGATATACTATTCAAGTTACTCAATTTTTTGACAATATAGATTTTCAAAACAAGTAGGCCTCAAAATTTACAAGAAATTTAAACCACACTTGAAATCCTACAAGCAGAAATATACCACTTCAATTCAGCATCTACTATTTACTCTTGATTCTATGATACTGACTCTTTTCAACTAACTATAGCCAATGTCAATAGTGTTTCAAAATACACAGTGAGTATTATATTAAAAAGTTTTCAGCAAAAGTAATTTCTTTGAGAAGTCATCTATTAGCATTAGTACTATAACCTCACTTTGTAATAATATTATAATTATACAATAGTAGTCCCATACACCTTTCATTTGTCTTCTTCTTTATCGGCCATGGCCTACTGTACCAGGTTATGATTTTATACATGTTTCATGACTTACTCTACAATACAGAATTTAAAGAATAATATCAGCCAATAAAAATTGCCTTACTTACTTACTTACTTACTTACTTACTTACTGGCTTTTAAGGAACCCGGAGGTTCATTGCCGCCCTCACATAAGCCCGCCATCGGTCCCTATCCTGAGCAAGATTAATCCATTCTCTATCATCATTTCCCACCTCCCTCAAATCCATTTTAATATTGTCTTCCCACTTACGTCTTGGCCTCCCTAAAGGTCTTTTTCCCTCTGGCCTCCCAACTAACACTCTATATGCATTTCTGGATTCGCCCATACGTGCTACATGCCCTGCCCATCTCAAACGTCTGGATTTAATGTTCCTAATTATGTCAGGTGAAGAATACAATGCGTGCAGTTCTGTGTTGTGTAACTTTATCATTCTCCTGTAACTTCATCCCTCTTAGCCCCAAATATTTTCCTAAGCACCTTATTCTCAAACACCCTTAACCTATGTTCCTCTCTCAAAGTGAGAGTCCAAGTTTCACAACCATACAGAACAACCGGTAATATAACTGTTTTATAAATTCTAACTTTCAGATTTTTCGACAGCACACTGGATGATAAAAGCTTCTCAACCGAATAATGACAGGCATTTCCCATATTTATTCCGTGTTTAATTTCCTCCCGAATATCATTGCTTACATTTACAAAATCATTACCAATTGCTATTGAGTGGTTAAAATAGTGTTAACGACTGTTATAGTCAAGTGTTTGTTATTTTAAACAAAACTATGTTGAGGAAATGGAAAATACATTAACAAAACGTTAAAAATAAACAAACTGTTCATTTAACACTAGTTAGGCCAAATTAAACATTTCTTGAAGAAACTGTCCATCAAAACTCCGTTCTGTAAATTCCCAAATAACTTGAAGGTACTCTATATTTTATCGTCCTAAATCGAGTAAAGTCATTGCCTATCTGCTTAAATGCACACAAAGAAATGTCCGAACAACATAAGATCATTATGTAGATATAAGTTAAAGATATGACATCAAGCTGCATAAAATGAGGTATATTTAACATATTGAGACATTGTGTTTACTTAAAAGATTACATAAGAACTGACTTTATCCCGAAAAAAGAAATGAAGGCAGAAACGTACTTGACACCCTGTGATCTGGTGACGTTACCCGATGACCACAGAGGTAAGTCAGCATAGGTTGACGTAACATTGTTTATTTTGAAGTCCCCAGTCAGAAGAGTTTATGTAATGAAGGTATTAAATTTTAGAAACATAAAAACATTCGTACAAATACAATCTTTGGCCTTTATGCGCGTATATACTTCCTGGTCAGAGATATCAAACCCACTACTTCAAAGCAAAGCCGAAGCTGGGAATTGTAAACAGCCATATTAAATAATAATAATAATAATAATAATAATAATAATAATAATAATAATAATAATATACACCGCGTTTCCTTTAAATCTCCCACATTTCAATTAATCGTAATAAAAACTCGATTTTAGTTGACCAGAAGTCATGACACAGCAAAATTTAGTTACTCGTTTCTATGGCAAATAAAAAGAATAGCGTATCGACTCCATACTAGAGTGTAGCCTATGTGGAAAAAAAATGTGATGCGAAAAAAATTATCTACTAAATTAGGCCTACAAATCAAATTTACCTAATGGGAAAACAATTGAATCTGTTATTCGAGAAACTACATAAGTTCATTTTTAGCCAAAACGAGTATTGTGTTTCTGACATCAATTTGCACGTCTGTAGGATAAAGTAGACCGCCATTTTTTTAAGTGATGATGTCATAAGATGAAGATATATTTTTCTGGCCTAATCGTAACAAGAGATACCGCACCTGAGGAGCTGTAGTGTGGGACTTCAATAAGAATCAGTGTTTTAACTTGAAAACGTGATAGAACTTTACTTTTCACTTTGTAATGTGAAGGATAAAATACATTATGTACTAAATTTGTAATTAAATATATTTTGTTGTCTTTAACTTAGCCTTACTTACTTACAAATGGCTTTTAAGGAACCCGAAGGTTCATTGCCGCCCTCACATAAGCCCGCCAGCGGTCCCTATCCTGTGCAAGATTAATCCAGTCTCTATCATCATACCCCACCTCCCTCAAATCCATTTTAATATTATCCTCCCATCTACGTCTCGGCCTCCCCAAAGGTCTTTTTCCCTCCGGTCTCCCAACTAACACTCTATATGCATTTCTGGATTCGCCCATACGTGCTACATGCCCTGCCCATCTCAAACGTCTGGATTTAATGTTCCTAATTATGTCAGGTGAAGAATACAATGCGTGCAGTTCTGTGTTGTGTAACTTTCTCCATTCTCCTGTAACTTCATCCCGCTTAGCCCCAAATATTTTCCTTAGCACCTTATTCTCAAACACCCTGAACCTATGTTCTTCTCTCAGAGTGAGAGTCCAAGTTTCACAACCATACAGAACAACCGGTAATATAACTGTTTTATAAATTCTAACTTTCAGATTTTTTGACAGCAGACTTGATGATAAGAGCTTCTCAACCGAATAATAACACGCATTTCCCATATTTATTCTGCGTTTAATTTCCTCCCGAGTGTCATTTATATTTGTTACTGTTGCTCCAAGATATTTGAATTTTTTCACCTCTTCGAAGGATAAATCTCCAATTTTTATATTTCCATTTCGTACAATATTCTGGTCACGAGACATAATCATATACTTTGTCTTTTCGGGATTTACTTCCAAACCGATCGCTCTACTTGCTTCAAGTAAAATTTCCGTGTTTTCCCTAATCGTTTGTGTATTTTCTCCTAATATATTCACGTCATCCGCATAGACAAGAAGCTGATGTAACCCGTTCAATTCCAAACCCTGCCTGTTATCCTGAACTTTCCTAATGGCATATTCTAGAGCGAAGTTAAAAAGTAAAGGTGATAGTGCATCTCCCTGCTAGCCCGCAGTGAATTGGAAAAGCATCAGATAGAAACTGACCTATACGGACTCTGCTGTATGTTTCACTGAGACACATTTTAATTAATCGAACTAGTTTCTTGGGAATACCAAATTCAATAAGAATATCATATAATACTTCCCTCTTAACCGAGTCATAAGCCTTTTTGAAATCTATGAATAACTGATGTACTGTATCCTTATACTCCCATTTTTCTCCATTATCTGTCGAATACAAAAAATCTGATCAGTAGTCGATCTATTACGCCGAAAACCACACTGATGATCCCCAATAATTTCATCTACTAACGGAGTTAATCTTCTCAAAAGGATATTGGACAAAATTTTGTACGACGTCAACAAAAGTGATATTCCTCGAAAGTTACCACAGTTGGTTTTGTCCCCCTTTTTAAAAATAGGTACAATTATGGACTCCTTCCATTGTTCTGGTACAATTTCCTTTTCCCAAATAGCAAGTACAAGTTATAAATTTCGCTATATAATGCACTCCCACCCTCTTGTATTAATTCTGCTGGAATTTGATCGATACCTGGAGACTTGTACTTTTTCAGATTTTCTATCGCAATTTCGACTTCTGAAAGCGTGGGTTCGGGTATAAATGGCTCAGCAGTTTGTATTTCAATTTCGTCCCGATCATTTCTATTTGGCCTATGTACATTTAGTAGTTGCGCAAAGTAGTTTTTCCATCTAGCCTCCATACAAAATAAATAGAATTATTATAATTTTTAGTGAAAACATTTCGGGTATTGGAGAAACAACACATGTCCAAGAATTTTAAGACACTCTGGCGCACTCAAATTAAACGCTTCTTTAAAATATCAAGAAATATTGTAATTCTTATGAACAATTCACCCTAAAAAGATAAGAACGTATACAGCCAATATTTATAAACTGCGGAGAGGTTTTTTTTTTTTTTTTGCATTTTTCTGAAAAGTTACATCTAAGGACATGTATTTTTTCTCAAAACACAGATTCAATTAAGATGAAAAATGGACAAGTTTTTAGAGACCGAAAGTATTCAGAAACTATTTGGCGAAACACATAAGTCGGTTCTGAAGAAAAAGAAAGGAAGAAGATACGATCTTTTTTTTTATACGAACTTTTGTTCTCAGATAAAATTCCACATTTCCAAATAAACACTTTCGGAACAGCAGAAAACTGAATATTCCGTATGTTGTGATGAAATACGTGATTATACATAAATACATACATACATACATACATAGGCCTACATACATACATACATAAATACATACGTACGTACATACATACATACATAGTGTTCTGCCCAAGGGCAGGTCTTTCAGTGCAAACCCAGCATTCTCCAATTTTTCCTATTTCCTGCCTTCCTCTTAATCTCCGCATATATCCATATATCTTAATGTTGTCTATCACCTGATATCTTCTACTGCCCCGAACTCTTGTCCCGTTCACCATTCCTTTCAGTGGATCCTTCAGTAGGCAATTTCTTCTTAGCCATTGATCCAACCAATTTCCCTTTTCTCTTCCTGATCAGTTTCAGCATTATTCTTTCTAATCGCTTCTATCCACTTCGTCGTAATGTCCATGTTTCTGCCCCATACAATGCCACACTCCGCACAAAGCACTTCACTATACCCTTCCTTAGTTCTTTTTCCAGAGATCCACAGAAGATGCTGTTTTTTCTATTAAAAGCTTACTTTGTCGTAATACATGACTGTGGTGTCATTAATCTTCTGTCAATCAATAGTAACTAAGTATCTTGTGTGCTGGAACCGTTCATATTTTTTTTTATTTTATTGGGTTATTTTACGACGCTGTATCAACATCTAGGTTATTTAGCGTCTGAATGAAATGAAGGTGATAATGCCGGTGAAATGAGTCCGGGGTCCAGCACCGAAAGTTACCCAGCATTTGCTCGTATTGGGTTGAGGGAAAACCCCGGAAAAACCTCAACCAGGTAACTTGCCCCGACATGGATTCGAACCAGGGCCACCTGGTTTCGCGGCCAGACGCGCTGACCGTTACCCGTTCATGTTATTCCTAAGTAGCCGTTTATCTTAGATTCAACTTAAATCTCGAAAGAAGAAATCAGTTAAGTTACTAGAACAACTGAGGATCGAATTCACCACAAAACAGAATCTCTAATCATGAGTCCAGCTTCTAACCGCCTTTGCTTCTCCATCGGTCAAGATATGTTTTTGCCTTACACATATATTACTATAGGCCTATTTTAGAATGTAAAAGTCTAGATTAATCATTGCTGAAAGTCACGTCAAGCACAAGAAAGGTACTGCAATATTGAAACAGACTTGAGGTCGTAATATCCTGGCTTGTTTTCGTCGTGGAATCTCACAGAGTCTGATAACTCCGGTCTTACATCGCGTTTCACATACGATGCATTCCAGAGAAAGTTATTTCTTCCATAGCAACGTGTTCCATCTCTTCATAACAATTTGCTTCGCTCAGGAGATAACACAGAAGGCATCCAGTATGTGAACCAAGTCACTTTCAATGAAATTTCGGGCAGCGGAACAGAACAACTTGTCTCTACGCCGCCAACTCCTCCATCATCTTATTATGAAGCGAAGACGTACGGTATGCTTCTGTCTTCTGTCAGACATACCAACCTACAATCCCTCAAGAGATTCTGGTCTTGTAACTTTTAATACTCCTTTATTTGCTGATGATGTAGTAAGTACTTATACGTCAAATCGAAAATGCTTTACGCATTCAGAGGGCGCGAAGACCACCGAGTTCTGATGATGTCCCACAGGCTGTAACTAGTCAACAAAGTAACATAGTTAATTAATATGTGAAAGCATATATATATACATATACATATATACATACATACTTTATATTCCGAAGTGATACAGTGTTAATAGTTATGTAATCAAAATGTATAATCAAGAAAATTATTTGGGGTGAAAACTTAATTATTATGTGTTTTATGTAAATATTAGGAAATATGTATTTACATAAGAAATCAAAATATGTGTTTTTATGTGAAATAAAACTTAAAACACAATTACGAGTTTCTGTTACGTGCAAATACGAGTAAAATACTTATTTACCTAAGAATCCTAGCTCTACTGATTAATTTGGGATAGTTATGTATGTAGGGCTAGGATTTTGATGACCCATACTTCATGAAAAAATGTCCTAAAAACAATGCATTTATGACCTAAAAATCTTTAAAAAAAATGCCATTAAAATGCCCTAAAAATTGATCTTACATAATTAGCTTAGTAGGAAAAGAGATTTTGTACTACTTAATATTTAGATTAGTATTTAAATTAAATTTTACATAATTTTTTCTAAGTAGTATACTTTTATTAATTATTTTGCCTGATGTAGTTTCCATGTATGATAGTTCACCTCTTTGTCGGCATGTGGACGTGAGGTCAGCAGTCAGCAGGTCTGTCTTGGCTGTAGCGCCATGGATTTACTTTACTTTTAGTTTCCATGTAGTCTACCACAAGGCCACTCTTATCCGAATTAGCAGGTATAGAGGAGTCTATATTGAAGGGGTGGTTGGACTGATCCATTACATGAGGTGTACTACGTTAAAATGACAATATTTGTGTAGAAAAACGATTAAAATATTATACAAAATAATGGGTATTAATGGACAAAATATGTAAAGAAAATATCAAAGGAAATAAACATTATTTTACATTAATAATGAGGATTTATGGCCAAAATTAAATGAAAATGCCTAAAAAATGACCGAATAAATCAAAAGATGCTCTTATGAGTTGAAACAGGCAAAAAATGCAATAAAAAGTGCCCTAACAAATTTGTTTTAAAACACTCAGTTTATCACATAACATATAAATACTAAAGCAGCTATGTTTGTGACTTACTAGAAAAAAGATGCAATTTCATCAAAATCCTAGCCCTAATCATAACATTTGTTGCTATGGCAGTCACTCTTCGTTTATTGATGTTGATGAAACGATTTTTTCAATTTCATTTCAAGGATTAGGCTAAACTTAAACCATTTCCGATGTCAATTTCACGCTTGGTCTTCTTGTACCTTGTTTTCCCGTCAGTCTGTATCTTATTAACGCTGGTAGTTGTTTATTTTACGATGCTTTATCAACATCTATGGTTCTCTAGCGTCTAAATGATAGAAAGGTAATACTGTCAGCGAAATGAGTTCAGGGTCCAGCGCCGAAAGTTACCCAGAATTTGCTCTCAATGGGTTGAGGGAAAACCCTCAACCAGGTAACTTGTCCCAACCAGGATCTGAACTCGAGCCTGCTCGTTCCACGGTCAGGCATGCTAACTATTAGCCCACAGCGGTGAATATGCTTCTTAGTTTCCACCTCGAGTTTCTTTGTTATTTCTGTGTTCTTTTTGTGTAAGATTGTATAACCTAGGTCACTTCTCATAAACTTTATCTCTGCTGTCTGGATTTTTTCGTTGTCTCTCTATGTTTTTAGCTGACAGTTAAGCTGAAGTTTGTCTAACAATATTTGACGTTTGTTCATGAAATATGCTGTTTCTGTGTACCCGTTAAACATCGGATGTAATTGCACTAAACATGGATTTTAAGTGCAAAAAAATGTAATTTAAAATCAGGTAATAATGCAGTGAAATAAAAAGTAGCTATGAAACAACCATTAAAAATGTTAATGTAGGAAACGAACAAAAAAAAGCGACCGAAAGTTTACAAAATGCTACAAAGAGAATGCATTATGGAATATGACACTTAATAAAACTGATGCTATGTGTATATCTTAGGCACTAAATTAATAATGGAAATATTTGGCTTTTAGCTTTGATTGATACTGTCATCGTCGTATAAGAAAGCTGTGCTTTTGTTGATGATAAAGGATTTTTTTGCCACTGCAAAACTTTACATTGCATTACAGTGCTCCCATTTTATTTTCTTATTGCTAACCGGCACTTCCATTATCAACAGCCGCACTACCGGCTTTCGTCACTCGTCTCGCAAGATACAGACGTGCACAAATTATTAGACTGAAACTTTTTCTTGGAAACATAATATAATTCGTCACATCAACTATCAGTATAATTCACAGAGTCTCTACTGTCGTAAATATGATTGTTTACATATTCTGGTATATTTTTCCAATGGTTAAATATATTTTCTGGCTATGTTGGTACTACTGTATTTTAATTATATACTGCAGAAGATATTCTCCCATGGCCTGCAAGAAGACCGGACATGAACGAAATTGAAAATCTGTGATCTATACTGAAGAAGAAAGTGAACAAAAAGAGGCTTACAACAAAACATGGATTCATTTAAGCAGTGTCTGATATCTGGCTAAATGATGCTGATATTCAAAGAAAGTGTCAAACTTTGGTTTCCAGCATCCCTGACAAAATCAACGTGTTAATAAAGAATAGGGAATGTTCACAAAATATTAGTAACCTCAAGACTCAATTTTCTGTTCATTATTTCTGTGCAAAATATATTTTTCTTCATTATTTCTACCGATAAATACAGCTTCGTTGTACATATAATTTATTTAGTCTAATAATTTGTCCACGTCTGTAGTAGCAAAAATTCTCTAGGGCAGTCATTGATCATTGCTATCAAATTATTACAATACAAATAAGATGCGATCTTATTTAAAAACTTGCTACATTGTTACATCGTTTAAGGTTTTTTTGTCATAAAATATCTCCCTCTACTGTAATCAATTTTAGTCTTGTACACCTCCATTCTATCTCTGAATTCTCTACCAATATTATGCACTGTGAGAAAAGTGAAAGAACTTTGACTCCTGGAAAATTTTCTGAAAATCTTCTTAGCAATTATATCACATAATATATGCTGGGTATTCTGGGTAACTTTCGGTGTTGGACCCCGGACTCATTTCACCGGCATTATCACCTTCATCTCATTCAGACGCTAAATAACCTAAAATGTTGATAAAGCGTCGTAAAATAACCTACTAAAAATATATATGTGCTGGCACTTCAAACGCGCATAAATGGTCCTTAACTTACAAGCAAGGCTCATCAAGTGATAATGGATTTTCTCAACGATTGTCCCCTCATACGTTCCATTTGAAATAAGAAACCTCCCTATAAATTTCACATCCCGAGAAGGCCTTGCCTTCGAGATATGATTTTGCAAAATAATCGCTTGACATTCATATAGACATATCTCCATTGCCATCGTGAAGAAGAAAATTTGTAAGGCTCCAAATGTTTATGCATTGCCCTCAAAATCAGGGAAGCTTATGAAAACTCACCTCTTCAATTGGTTTCAAAAAGTATACTTTCCATCTGTCTGTGATCATAGCATTCTTTTGATAGACTCGTGAACCAGTTACCTATGTAGACAAGCATTTCTATTTAATCTCCTCTCAAATATATTAGCCTACTGGGTTTTTAGAGAGCCGATAATGTACGTGGTGTTAACCTCACCAAATCATTCTAGTGCCGAGGTCATGAAAACAAATGGAGTTATACCTCCATGCCCTCGTGTGCCATCATTATATCTGAATGGGATGATTTTACCTTTGGTTATTCGTTTCTGATCAGCCTTCGAGTTTAAAGTAAAATTAATTTAAATTTTCTTCCAGTTTCAAATGTAGACTATAATCGAGGATAGAACCTTCCAAACTTCTGATTATGAAGTCATCAGCTAATCCCTATGATTGCCGTTAAGTTAAACGTTGTGATAACTCTGGTGTTATATTAGTTTGGAAAACTGCCACAAGTTTCTACGTCAATCTGTTGATTGTTGTTCTTAAGTTGTATTTCTGTTCTGTAAATTGTTTGGTTATGAATATTGTTTGTTTCTCCATGGTGACTAAGCATCTTGACTTGCCTTTTCCAAAGAGGTGGAGGGGGACTCTAACGGAGAGAGCTTTTAAACATGTATGATTAACGACATCTTGAAGGGTACTTTTCGGAATACGACGAGTACAAGCAGCCAAGTCCCTTCTAGGAAGTGTTGGCAACAGCCCTGGTTTCAGAGTGTCTTGTTCAACCGACCTTCACGTTTCCAGCATCTTGGCTATTACCGGCTCATTACGATACTACGATCTGAATTGCTACTTGTGGGTTTTACCTTGCTATAATAATGTCACCGAAATCACTTTTCACACACATGTTTATTATACACGTTATTAGACGCTAAATCCTCCCCATGTAACTGGAGAACACCTTATAAGCGTGTCTTGATTGTGTCGATACAAAGTCATTTGCTGAACAGCAATAAGACCTGATATTTATACTCTGGAATTTATGTTTGACTTTGCGGAATTTTAACTCCTTTTTTAGTTTGTTATTTAAACGACGCTGTATCAACTACTAGGTTATTTAACGTCGATGGGATTGGTAATAAACGAAATTGTAGGTATTTGGTGAGATGAGGCCGAGGATTCGCTATAGGTTACCGGACATTCGTCTTACGGTCGGAAAAACTCAACTAGGTAATCAGCCCAAGCAAAAATCAAATACGAGCCCGAGCGCAACCACGGATCGGTAGACAAGAGCCTTACCGACCGAGCTACGCCGGTAGCTCTTCGCTTTTAAAGCATAATCTTTTAGACCAGTGATATATTTGTAGCATCATTCTCCGTGTCATTAGTTCTAAAAATTTGTAATCTTGGGCCTCTTTAATCTCCTCGTTTCTTCCACTTTCTTATCTCTCTCACATCCTTGTCTCTTCTATTCTTCTCGTCCTCTTGATTTTTTTCATCTCCTTGTCTCCTACGTCCTCGTCTCTCCAATCTCTTTGTCCTCTTCTTTTATTTCATCTCCCGTTTCTCCTACTCCGTCTTTTCTTCAACGTAATTTTCTTTGTTTTTTCCATCTTCTCGTCTGTCCTACCTCCACGTCTCTCCACACTCCTTATTCTCTTCGTTTCTTTCATCTGCTTGTCTCTCCAACCTCCTCGTCTTTCCATTCTCCTTGCCCTCTTGGTTTCTTTCATGTGCCTGTCCTACCTCCTCGCCTTTCCAACTTCCTTGTGTCCTAACTCTTCGTCTCTCCAACCTCCGTGTCTGTCCTACCTCCTCGTCTCTCCAGCCTCCTTGTCTGTTCTACCTACTCGTCTCTTCAAGTTCTTTATCTTCTTAGTTTCTTTCATCTCTTGTCTTCTGCCCTTTCTCTTAGTCTCTCCAATCTCCTTATCCTCTTCGTTTCTTTCATCTCCATGTCTCTCCAACCTACTCATCTCTTCATTCTCCTTGCCCGCTTCGTTTCTTTCATGTGTCTGTCCTACCTCCTCGTCTTTCCAACTTCCTTGTGTCCTATCTCTTCGTCTCTCCAACCTCCTTGTCTGTCCTACCTCGTTTCTATAACGTCCTTGTCTGTCTTACCTCCTCGTCTCTCCAGCCTCCTTGTCTGTCCTACCTCCTCATCTTTCAGCCACCCTGTCTGTTCTACCTCCTCGTTTCTCCAAGTTCTTTATCTTCATAGTCTCTTTCATCTCTTGTTTTCTGCCCTATCTCTTAGTCTCTCCAACCTCCTTATCCTTTTCATTTCTTTCATGTGTCTGTACCACCTTCTCGCCTTTCCAACTTCTTTGTGTCGTATCTCTTCGTCCCTCCAATCTCATCGTCTGTCCTACCTCCTCGTCTCTCCAGCCTCCTCGTCTCTCCAAGTTCTATATCTTCTTAGTTTCTTTCATCTCTTGTCTTCTGCCTTAACTCTTAGTCTCTCCAACCTCCTTATCCTCTTCGGTTCTTTCATCTCCTTGTCTGTCCAACCTCCTCATCTCTCCAACTTCCTTGTCCTCTTCGTTTCTTTCATGTGTCTGTCCTACCTCCTCGCCTTTCCAACTTCCTTGTGTCCTATCTCTTCGTCTCTCCAACCTCCTTGTCTGTCCTACCTCGTTTCTATAACGTCCTTGTCTGTCTTACCTCCTCGTCTCTCCAGCCTCCTTGTCTGTCCTATCTCCTCATCTTTCAGCCACCCTGTCTGTTCTACCTACTCGTTTCTACAAGTTCTTTATCTTCATAGTCTCTTTCATCTCTTGTTTTCTGCCCTATCTCTTAGTCTCTCCAACCTCCTTATCCTTTTCGTTTCTTTCATGTGTCTGTACCACCTTCTCGCCTTTCCAACTTCTTTGTGTCGTATCTCTTCGTCCCTCCAATCTCATCGTCTGTCCTACCTCCTCGTCTCTCCAGCCTCCTCGTCTCTCCAAGTTCTATATATTCTTAGTTTCTTTCATCTCTTGTCTTCTGCCCTAACTCTTAGTCTCTCCAACCTCCTTATCCTCTTCGGTTCTTTCATCTCCTTGTCTGTCCAACCTCCTCATCTCTCCAACCTCCTTGTCCTCTTCGTTTCTTTCATGTGTCTGTCCTACCTCCTCGCCTTTCCAACTTCCTTGTGTCCTATCTCCTCATCTCTCCAACCTCCTTGTCCTCTTCGTTTCTTTCATGTGTCTGTCCTACCTCCTCGCCTTTCCAACTTCCTTGTGTCCTATCTCCTTATCTCTCCAACCTCCTTGTCCTCTTCGTTTCTTTCATGTGTCTGTCCTACCTCCTCGCCTTTCCAACTTCCTTGTGTCCTATCTCCTCATCTCTCCAACCTCCTTGTCCTCTTCGTTTCTTTCATGTGTCTGTCCTACCTCCTCGCCTTTCCAACTTCCTTGTGTCCTATCTCCTCATCTCTCCAACCTCCTTGTCCTCTTCGTTTCTTTCATGTGTCTGTCCTACCTCCTCGCCTTTCCAACTTCCTTGTGTCCTATCTCTTCGTCTCTTCAGCCTCCTTGTCTCTTCTACCTCCTCGTCTCTCCAACTTCCTTATCTTCTTTGTTTCTTTCACCTCTTGTCTTCTGTCATATCTCTTAGTCTCTCCAACCTCCTTGTAACTTTTTCTTTCATCTCCTTGTCTCTTCCACATTGTCTCTGCCACCACCTCGTCTCTTCTACTTTCCCGTGTTCATTCTCCTCGTCTCCATTATCCTCTTATCCCTCCTTACCTTCTCGTCATTACAAGCTGCCCTCTTTGATCTGTTTCTTAGCATGCTGATGTCATTGTCTGTTTCATCTTCTTTCGGATCGGCGACCTCAAGGATTGTAATCTGGGGGTAATTTGCCATCCTGCACTCCGTAATTCTGAGCAGTACAGTTAATGGAGTTCGCCAGGTTTATTTCCTAATATTGAATGTAGCGTACTGTATGCACATGTTAACGGAACTTTGATTCACCTAGACTGGTCTGGTCTAGGTATTGGATCTCCACGGTGTAGCCTCGACTTCAAATCCCAACGAGTCAAGGTAAAATTATCGCCTGAAAAAGAAAGTGACGCGGAAATTTTCCGGAATTTTCCGTACTTTCACTGTTATCTGAAAACGTCTATTTGCTTCATGGAAATTACGTGGCACACAACACGATAAACTTAACCCCGATCCATATTAGGGATATCTCATCTATTTCAGGTCATAACAGATAATAGAAAATGTAATAATAATAATAATAATAATAATAATAATAATAATAATAATAATAATAATAATGTTTTATTTTCGCTGGCAGAGTTAAGGCCATAAGGCCTTCTCTTCCACTCAACCAGCCTTAATCAATACAATACATATTTACATTACCAATATTTACACTACACTTAAAAGGTTCTCCAGCAATATTCTTCAGTTAAGTTTTAACGACTAGTAGACTACATATTTCTTTAAATTTAGATAAACCTATAAGATAAAGTAGTAACTTAATTTATGAGCTAATTTAATTCAATCAATTGTAATTAATTTGAAATTTGAGATAGCTAGTAAAATAATGAAAATTAATTTAATATAAGCTTACTAGAACTATGTTACAGGGAGAAAAAAATATATATATATATAAATCTAAAATATGTTTCTATAATGAGAATATTAATGTAATTGCCATTAGAGGTTTTGCAAATCTATTTAGAGAAATTAATGATAATAAGAATGGACAGATGTTAGTTTCATTATATGTAATAAATATTAATCAGTAATTAATCTGTTAAGTAAGAATTTATATAAGTTTGACCTAAATAAAGTTATTGTCCAACAACCCATTACATCACGCCGTAGCGAGTTCCAATTTCTAGCAACTGAAACTGTATAAGATGAAGAATATAAAGATGTCTTGTGGTAGTTTGTTAGTTGGTGTGCCTTCTCATTAATATCTGCGGCATTATACAGTAATATGATTATTTTTTCGTTCCCTCTACCCGGTAGGGCATACGTAGCGAAAGGCTATTAAGAAAGAATCGTACTGTACAGCTATCACTAAATATTTAATCATTATTATACATTATTATTAAATATTACTATCGTTATCGCCACAAACACCAGTCACAAGGAACATAATCAATTAATCATGATTCAGGCACTTTCATCTACTTACGTACTTACTTACTTACTTACTTACTTACTTACTTACTTACTTACTTACTGGCTTTTAAGGAACCCGGAGGTTCATTGCTGCCCTCACATAAGCCCGCCATTGGTCCCTATCCTGAGCAAGATTAATCAAGTCTCTACCATCATATCCTACCTCCCTCAAATCCATTTTAATATTATCTTCCCATCTACGTCTCGGCCTCCCCAAAGGTCTTTTTCCCTCCGGCCTCCCAGCTAACACTCTATATGCATTTCTGGATTCTCCCATACGTGCTACATGCCCTGCCCATCTCAAACGTCTGGATTTTATGTTCCTATTATGTCAGGTGAAGTATATAATGCGTACAGCTCTGCGTTGTGAAACTTTCTCCATTCTCCTGTAACTTCATCCCTCTTAGCCCCAAATATTTTGCTAAGAACCTTATTTTCAAACACCCTTAATCTCTGTTCCTCTCTCAAAGTGAGAGTCCAAGTTTCACAACCATACAGAACAACCGGTAATATAACTATTTTATAAATTCTAACTTTCAGATTTTTTGACAACAGACTGGATGATAAAAGCTTCTCAGCCGAATAATAACAGGGATTTCCCATATTTATTCTGCGTTTAATTTCCTCCCGAGTGTCATTTATATTTGTTACTGTTGCTCCAAGATATTTGGGATGCTATTCATAGACATTTCGCTAACCCGCGTTACAAGCGTGCTAAACTAGCCCCGGCTATCGAGTGATTACTTGTACAGGATTCATATCATATCATATCGCTAACACTGGTTTATGAATACGAAAAACGTTAGTTCACTGATCATCCACCAGAAGCCCACGCTAAGAATGTCTATGAATATGGCCCTTGAATTTTTCCACCTCTTCGAAGGATAAATCTCCAACTTTTATAGTTCTATTTCGTACAATATTCTGATCACGCGACATAATCATATACTTAGTCTTTTCGGGATTTACTTGCATCAAATAGAATTTCCGCGTTTTCCTTTATCGTTTGTGGATTTTCTCCTAACATATTCACGTCATCCGCATAGACAAGAAGCGGATGTATCCCGTTCAATTCCAAACCCTCTGTGTTATCCTGAATTATTATTATTATTATTATTATTATTATTATTATTATTATTATTATTATTATTATTATTATTATTATTATAAATATTACTATCGTTATCGCCACAGACAGCAGTCACAAGCAATATAATCAATTAATCATGTTTCAGGCACTTTCATCTACCGACTTTCTGAAATATATTTATTTTTATAGCGTGACGCATAAAAATCATCGCAACCCATTCCAGGAAAATAAAATGATATATAAACGAGAAGCTCTTATCATCCAGTCTGCTGTCCAAAAATCTGAAAGTTAGAATTTATAAAACAGTTATATTACCGGTTGTTCTGTATGGTTGTGAAACTTGGACTCTCACTTTGAGAGAGGAACATAGGTTAAGGGTGTTTGAGAATAAGGTGCTTAGGAAAATATTTGGGGCTAAGCGGGATGAAGTTACAGGAGAATGGAGAAAGTTATACAACACAGAACTGCACGCATTGTATTCTTCACCTGACATAATTAGGAACATTAAATCCAGACGTTTGAGATGGGCAGTGCATGTAGCACGTATGGGCGAATCCAGAAATGCATATAGAGTGTTAGTTGGGAGACCGGAGGGAAAAAGACCTTTAGGGAGGCCGAGACGTAGATGGGAGGATAGTATTAAAATGGATTTGAGGGAGGTGGTGTATGATGATAGAGACTAGATTAATCTTGCACAGGATAGGGGCCGCTGGCGGGCTTATGTGAGGGCGGCAATGAACCTTCGGGTTCTTTAAAAGCCATTTGTAAGTAAGTAAGTAAACTCTATTTAAATCGCAAAAAATATAAGTATGAAGTAAAATGAAGTCTAGTCTGACAGAACTAAGCATTAACAGAAATTAACATTAATTAATCCATAGTGAACGATTTCGTGTGTTTTAATAGTTTAAAATGAATTTTCCCTGAACTGACTTACGTAAAGTTATTTGGAAAAATCGATTTGACTTTGTTAGATTGATGAGTCTCCAGTAGACTGTAGGTTCGCATCTTCTCCCTCATTAGTTTGTAATTATGGAACCGTTGCCAGAGTATAGGATGGAAGGTCAATGACCGGCAGAAAGGGAACGGGGAGGCTGGGATTTTTCACTTTGTCCCTCCATTCAGATCACTATCCTGCGATGAGAATGGGGGTTGAATTTCCATCCATCCGTACTTGTCGCGGTGTAACTTTGCACTCCTGGATTTTAATGTCTCGTATCGTAGCACGATCCCTCCGCACACAGAACTGTTTATGTAGCAATTTTCAATGTTTGTTGAGGTTAAGTGCTCTTCCCGAAAATGATAGCCTCACATTTAGAGTTCGGTGTTGAAACTCTTGTGGGTACATACTCACGCATTTTGCGTATAAACAAACAACATTGGCTCAGTAATTACTAGTGTCTACGTTTAAAACAACACATACACACGCTCTCTTACTATCTCTTTGCGTGGTAGATTCAGAATTTGTGTTACTCTTACTAAAAACCTTTCTGTAGTGCTGTGGTGTAACTTATGAGCGATTAAGTAAGATCAGAAGTCAAATTTGGAGAGAAAAAAGTAATTTGTTGTCCCAAATAATTATTTTATTTTATTTTTATATTTATTTTAAATCCACCACCAACAGAAGCAGGCTTCCATTACAGGTGGCTTACATAGATATATACACAAAATACATAATAAGAGAAAAAAACAACAAAACAAACAACACAAACGAAAGAAAGAAAATTCGTAATGGTAATAGATGCTAGAATATAATATTACAGTTAATATAGTACCAGATGTCAATATAATGTTGCAAAATTATTTAAAAACTAGAGTAAAAACATTATAATACACTTCTTCATAATTTAAATATCTAAGGAAATACAATTCTTTTTAATATTGTATGAAACTTTTCAATTAAACTGAAATCCAATTGAGAATCACAGTTTAAAGACAGAGAGTTGTAAGTATTACACATAACAAACAATGGACAGTTCTTGAAGAAAACAGTTCTAGGAATAGAAATAATAAAAGGTTGCCTATGACGTAATTCTGTTCTTTGTACATTGAACTGAAGGAATTTAAGAAAATCACAGTTATTCAATATACCGTTAACAGTGTTATACAATAAAATTTGGCTATTTATTAATCGTCGAGATTTTAAAGTTGTATGATTAAATTCATAAAGCAACTGGTTATATGAAATTTGCTTGTCATAAGACGACACGTGATGTTTTTTTAAAATATAAATAACGTAAAAATCTTTTCTGTATCCTTTCTATTTGCATCTGATGGGACTGGAACTGAGGTGACCATATTACAGAAGCATACTATAGCTTACTTCTAACTAGATTTTATATAGAGTATCAATAGTATTTATATTTTTTAATTCTTTTGTATTTCTGATTATAAATCCTAATTTTCTATATGCATCAATTACAACGTGATTTAAGTGCATTTTAAAACATAAGTTGTGTGTAAAATAAATACCCAAATCCTTAAATGATTCTACTCTAGGTAACTTCACACCATTAATTTCATACGAATTTTGAGCAACTGTCTTATTTTTAGAATATGTCATAAAGCAACATTTATTAAGATTTAACAGAAGAAAATTATCGATACTCCATCTATATAGTCTGTCCAAATCATGCTGTAGATCAAAAACGTCCTGTTGTTTGTCAATGACTTTATAGAATTTAACATCATCAGCATACAGTAAACATTTAGTGTGCAAAATCTGTTTAGGTAAGTCATTATTTGGAATTCTACGTAATTTGGTATACAGTATATGTTATTGAAAAATTCTAATTATACGTGTTTTTTTTTATTTCGTAATGCGTTTTATGTACAGGGTGAACCGCTCGAATGTACCTAATTTCAATTGTATGTGACTGGTGAACGGTTGAAGATAGAACTTTACGGTAACCAGCCCAGGAATTTAACTGCTTGAGTGTAGTCAAAATTGAATCTTGGTTTTGTTACGAGCCTGCGAAAGTAAGCGAAAGCAAGAACCCTATTTCCGGGATGTGATAAGTTTGCAAAATGCGGAACATATTTCATTGGAGGGCTTTGTGAGTTCCCTTAAAAGAGTGACGGATAATTTTTATTGTCCAGTTACCACGACCATTTCAAATAACTGGTTCAAATTAGGGCGCTCCCCTTGTAGTCATCTGATGGCCTGACAGTAATGATACGCACGGTCCATCACAGACAGATCCTGTGAAATATTTGGTAGACAGAGCTCATGCGAGGCAGAAAATATCCTGCTAATCTCTCCAGATTCCCCTATACACATTACAACACGCACAATGCTATACAATACACTCAGTGCAATAAAATACAATATCACACACAGTAGAATGCAGTTGTGTAGTGCAGTACACTTACGATCTTACTAATAAACCGTGTATAGTTTTTATACAGCACTTATGCAGAGTTGAGACTGAAAACGTTACTAATAAATATGTATAAGCAATGGATGTGTAAACAGTCTGTAACTATACATGGGAATTGCTTTGCAGTAGTTATATACACGAAAACCCTTGTTTAAGCGTTGTTTATAGAGAAAAAAATGGCCGCCCCTCTAACAGCTGTTCGTATCGACTGTCATTCAATGATGATGGTTGCCTAGTAACCACAGAAGAACAAACCAAAGAGCACAGAATAATTATAATAATATTGCTGTAGCTTGTACTCTTTGACCAAAATATAGTGCGGTAATCGATCAGAGCCAGTTGTACTATCGATACTTAACATGGCACACTAGAGCGCTCTACCGGGTACAATAGAGAACCTAAGGTATTCTATTAGCTTTTCATAATGAAGTAATGACGAAACTATGACGTAGCTGTGTAACAGCTATACTGTTATACACGACGTATGTAGTGATTATTAGTAAGGAATTTACACACGACGTATAAACGAGTTACTGATTGTGTATGAGACATTTAAACGTCTGCATATAGAGTTTTTATTAGTAAGACCGTTACAGTACAATGTTAAGAACGAAATGCAATAGAATACACTGTCATATCCTCCTGAGTCCTTAAACATTTGTTGTTTCATATTTAAAGTTCAATATAATTTTACACTTTAAAGAAAAAGTCACTGACATGAGGGAAAAGGTGAAAAAATTCTGCAGGTTACAGTTAGAGCACAAATGCAGGTATATTATACTATACTTCGGGTGTCTGCACATACACCTTTTATCATAATCATGTATGAAGTATAGTATACTGTACTCTCAGGATTCAGGACGGTAGCTATGCAATGTAATAAATATGTCATATACGCTGTACAATGCAACGAGCCTATAATGGTAGTAATTAAGACGCGAGTATGTTTATGAAACGAACGCAAGCGAGTTTCATAATTTTCATACGAGCGTCTTAATTACCATTATAGGCAAGTTTCATACGACTTTTTATGCTCGACCATATTTCTAACTTGAAATTATTCAGAAGTATTCATGTTATTGTTATGTGAGTGAGTGCAATAGCCTACGTCATAAATTGTGAGATGTGCGCAGACGCGAAAGTGTTGATTTTTTTTCCGAGAAACAAATGTCATTGACCTTGATATAATCTAGAGAGTAAAATAAACATTAATCTTGATATAACCTGGAAATTGATTTAGACATTGAAAAACGAGATGACAAGTTGAATTTATTTGAATATTATTTACAATTAACGCTAATTATTATAGTAACAGAACATAACCTTCTGCGACAGTATCGGATTTCCAGCCTCCGTGACGTTTCGCTAGTTGTCTTTCGATTGCATATCCGAGAATAATAGATACTTGCGCTTTCATATTGCTACAATGGTGTTTTCTGATTGGTGGAACACCAGAACTTTAAGGAATAGGTGTACTTTAATGAGGTCCATTAAAGGGCTGCTACCAGGTGTCTAATTACTACATTTCGGCATGGTCGAGCATAAAATATATTTCCATAGACACAGTACAATGTCATGGACGTTGTACAATACAGGGTAATGTTATGAATGCATTAAAGGGCTGCTACCAGGTGTCTAATTACTACATTTCGGCATGGTCGAGCATAAAATATATTTCCATACACACAGTACAATGTCATGGACGTTGTACAATACAGGGTAATGTTATGAATGCAGTCAGATGCAATGCAATGTATTGTCAAACTTGAAATTCAGTGTAATACAATGTCATACATGTGGTGCAATACAATACAATGTCATACATGTGGTGCAATACAATACAATGTCATACATATGGTGCAGTACAATACAATGTCATACATGTGGTGCAATACAATACAATGTCATACATATGGTGCAGTACAATACAATGTCATACATGTGGTGCAATACAATACAATGTCATACATATGGTGCAGTACAATACAATGTCATACATGTGGTGCAATACAATACAATGTCATACATATAGTGCAGTACAATACAATGTCATACATGTGGTGCAATACAATACAATGTCATACATATGGTGCAGTACAATACAATGTCATACATGTGGTGCAATACAATACAATGTCATACATATGGTGCAGTACAATACAATGTCATACATGTGGTGCAATACAATACAATGTCATACATATGGTGCAGTACAATACAATGTCATACATGTGGTGCAATACAATACAATGTCATACATATGGTGCAGTACAATACAATGTCATACATTCATTACAATACAATATTACACACGCTTTGAAAGACAGTACAATGTTATGAAAGCAATACAATGCAATACAGTGCCATGCATTGTTATGCACTTAGTGCAATGTCATATATGCTGTGTAATACAGTACAATCTCCGTCGCGAATTAAGAAATACCATTGTGAGACAGAGTTCTTCCAATTTGAGGATTCGGATTAAAAATACAGACGAAATCGAAATGTTCGGAGAAATTCTTCCTCTTCAATCGCTTTCTACATTTACATTAAATAATATCTAACCTACAATTTTCTGATCGTGCAAGCGAACTTTCTAACCACGGGATAAGTCAGAACCAAAGATACAATAAAATGACAAAACTTTGAAATAGTTTCCCTAGTTCTCAATAGATGACACTAATACGAGGAAGTGTAGAGGTGATGACACATCGAGAAGATAAGTGTAACGTGATCAAGCAGCGTAAGCAGATTCCTAGTCTCCATACGATGGCAGTAAGGTTAGCGCACTCCAGAAGGAATGCTGACAATAACGGAACAAGAAGCACAGGTGTTAGAAAAAAGGCGAGTGGGGATAAAAAGAGAAACCAAGAGTCAGGAAGTGATAGGGAAGAAAGTAGTGAAAAGATCAAGGGTGCGAGTGTGAGTGGAAATCTAGGATGTGGAAGTGAAAGCGTGGGGGGGAATAAAAGAGGAATAGAAGAAGAAGAAGAAGGAAATAGAAAGAAAGACAGAGATAGAAATAAAGCAGAGACAAGCAGTAAAGAAAGGTCAGAACCTGCGACAGCTGAGGATATAGCAATGTTATTAGATACGATTAAAAAATGTGGGGATATGATCAAAAAGTGCTAGTAAAGGGTAATTGTAATTGTAAATGATAGAGAAGTATAGGGGAGCGAGAGAATAAGTGAAATTGAAATCTTAGTGAATAGTAGTTAGAGGAAAAAGGGGGTTTGAAAGGCATATATAAATTTAGATATATTACGATTAATGATCAAATAGAGAATAGCAAACGAAATGTAGGAGAAATACTGAAAGGGAGATTGAACAAGTAATAATAAAAAAGTACATAGTTTAATTGGTAGAAGTTGTGTAGACATGTACTGCAAATATGTGTTAATGTAAGTGTTAATGGTGGCACCGGATACAGAAATGTGAGGTACACCATTACATGTAAAGAAGTGCTGTGACCAAATACACCGTGTTCCGCTTATAAGTATAACAAAAGAAATAGCTATAACTTCTGAATTAATACAAGTATATAGTTGAAACCAACTGCTACAAAGAATGAAAACTGGGAATTTTTGTTACCTTATGTTCCATAAACCTCAACATGGCTTCCATTGGTGGCACGGGAAATATCCAACCGGTATTCAACCTCGACCCAAGTGTTATGAAGCATCTGTGGTGTAACATTGTTGACAGCAGCATAAATTCTTTCTTGTAAGTCTGCCAAATCACGTACTGGCGTCCTGTAGACCTGGTCCTTAACAAACCCCCACAGGAAAAAATCAGGTGGTGTTAGATCTGGTGATCTGGCAGGCCATGTGATGTACGGTGATCCTCTTCCGATCCATCTTGCAGGGAATTGTTCGTCTAAGAATGTGCGAACCATGTTGGCAAAGTGTGGTGGAGCCCCATCTTGCTGGAAAATTGCTCCATCTGGGAGTTGTGGCACAGCATACAGTTGCAACATATCCAGGTACGTGTTTGCAGTGACTGTCTTTTCAGCAAAGAAATAGGGACCAATGATTCTGTCACGCATGATCCCACACCAAACATTCCATTTAGGGGAATCCCGTTGGTGTTCAATTACGACACTTGGATTTTCCGACCCCCAGATGCGACAATTGTGTCGGTTTACTTTTCCACTGACGTCGAAGGTTGCCTCATCTGAGAAACAGACTCGAGTTAGAAATGTGTCGTCATCGTCCACTTTATCCAACATTGTTTCTGCAAAGCGTTTTCGTTCCAGTTTATCATTCGGCGTAATCATCTGATGAAGTTGCAGCTTGTACGCTCGCAAACGCAATCTTTTATGCTGTGGCGTCCACATGCTGACTGACTAAAGATACGATACGAATTCTCTTATTTAATGATCTGCGCATGCGTGAGTCTTCTAAAAATAAGTAACAACAATGGATTAAAACTTCCCAATTTCCTCTTTACAATGGTACCAATCTTAACCCATTTGCATGCATTGTTATGAAATTATAACTATTTCTTTTATTATACTTATAAGCGGAACACGGTGTATATCAAATATCAAATCAAATATCAATAGATGACACTATTATTGGAACAGTTAAAAATGTGTTAGGGGAAATGTTGATGTATATTAAGTATAAATTGTCCTCATAACTGGCAATAGGCCTATCAACAGTTTCCCGCTAAACCTAGTTCATTTTACAATCATTAGAGGGGGATGCAATTTTGAATTTTATAATGCGGGTATATTTATGTACTATTGGCGGCACTGACTGTTATCTTCGCCATCTATTCGTAGACGTAATAACTAAAGAAGCCACACTTAAACGAACAAATTATCGTACACTATTCATTAGTAGGGGTCAGGTATCTTTTAACGCCAGTATACCAATAATCTCATAGGATCCGTCGGTAATCGAATTCTGACACAATTTTAATGACTGTTTTAAGGTTGAACGTTTCCCTAATGCCTTACAGTCGTTCCCGTATTCACGTCTAATCGCGCATGCCCTTCGCGGTACTGTAATTGTTGGGTTGTCAAAACTAGATCCTTCAAGTCGCATTTCGCCGAGGTTTACGTGGTCTATATAGCTTCGTGCACACGACAAGGCAATTAGCGAGCGGGTAGGATAAAAACATTGCCTTGTACCAAGCACTACACTTAGTACTCTGTTTTTAAAAGAGAATTTAGATGGTGACTTTGCTTTCTTGAAGGACACTTTCGGGACAGCCCAAATTACCCAGTGCTATGGTCCTGCTACTTCCAGTAAACCACCTTGACCAACCTGTGCCTCTTGTTGACACGGGGACATCTGCCAGGGTCATCCAGTGTCGGGCCTCGGTCAATGCGGAAGAAACGAGAGGCTTGCTTGCTGCCCACGGTCTTGTCTTCTATTGGCAAACGACATCTCTCGCGCTGCCATTCACATGAGAAAAGTCAACCAGCGGTGGCCAGTTGAAAAGAGCATGTGTACCATCTTCCCCCCCCTCAACACACTCGACAACATTGATACAGACGGGTCCACACCTGTGGAGTAACGGTTAGCGCGTCTAGTCACGAAACCAGGTGGCCCGGGTTCGATTCCCGGTCGGGGCAAGCTACCTGGTTGAGGTTTTTTCTGGGGTTTTCCCTCAACCCAATATGAGCAAATGCTGGGTAACTTTCGGTGTTGGACCCCGGACTCATTTCACCGGCATTATCACCTCCATCTCATTCAGACGCTAAATAACCTAAGATGTTGATAAAGCGTCGAAATAGTAATATACGTTACAAGAGCGGTATGTTGACGTTTTCATGTTCGAGGGAAAGATTAAAAAAGCGACACGTTGTTGAGCTTTTTTAATTTTCGAGAACATGAAAACAAACATACCGCTCGTGTATCGTACATTATTTTGTGCGAAGATCGTTTATTACATACCTGAAAGACGAATTTCTAATTAGTTGCAATGAAATCTCCATGTTGGTTTCTGTTTAATGCCGCCAACTTCGGAACACCAAAATATCTTTCTTCAACATTGTTGCTGTAAAATGTTTTCTGTATTTACTATACTCCAGCAGGCCGTGATATACATCTGTCTTTTTTTCCCCCAGTCTATAAATGCGAACTTAAAACAAACGGTAAGGTTATGTAATGATTTATTTTTCATTTTAATATTTTAACAGTATTATTTATATAACATATTGCAGTAATAACATCGGCATCTGGAGTCTTGTTGATTTTTTCACGGCTTCCTTAATGTTACTTGTATCAGGAATACAATAGTTTTCGTGGAGTAGTAGACTTTACTTAATTTTTGCAAATATTTAAAAACAATAATTAACATTGTAATTTAGGTGCAATTGCAGCGGTAAGTTTCCAATTTATAATTATTACTATGTTAAACGCCTCTAAAAATAATATGTTAAAAGCCTAAAGCAGTAAAATGAATGTCGCGCTTAAGCGGTAAGAAGAGGGAAATTGTTATGTGTGTTACGTTGGGAATACTGAATGTGGTTTTTCACACTTACCGCGTATTGGTTCTGTGCGGAAAACGAGCAAATACGCACGATCTCGCACAAAATAACCTACTGAAATAAACAGATACAGACGGCTATTGAGGCACAGTCCTGAAGTCGCTGAATTACTGCCACTTTTATCTCCCTTCTTTTTTTTTTCTTTAGGACTATATGTTCGTATATCTCTTCGTCTGTTTTTTATATTTACATATCTTGTTCCTCTTTCTATTTTATCTCTTCATTTCTTTAGACCATTCTTTATTTGCTTACTTCTTTTTCAAGTCTGGAGATAGCTGGAACAGCTTACCTGCGGCAATCTTTCAGGGTGGTCCTCTCAAAATCAACACATTTAAGGAAAGGTTGAGAAGATTAGACTGAAAATGTAATAATTGTAGGTGCAGTGTAAATATCTAAGTTGTGTCAAGTAATTAATTAAGTTGATATGTAATTAATTAAGGTGATATGAAATTAAGTTGATATATAATTAATTAAGGTGATATGTAATTACTTAAGTTGGTAATAGTTGGGTTTAATAGAAGTACTTACAAATTAGGTTTACTTTTGCTTATTGTAGGCGTTATTACTGCATAGTTTTTTTATTTATAGTTCTGGGTTCATTGCATCTATTTATTTGTAGTTAGAAGTAAATTTACGTTTATTTTATTTTTTATTGCTGTAATTATTGTATATCACTGCCACCGGGTGTATCCCAATTGTACTGTTAATACATACATACATACATACATACATACATACATACATACATACATACATACATACATACATACATACATACATACATACATACATACATATAGCTTATTTTATTTCATGGAGTGCAGTTTCATAGAAAGGACTTTGCCGACAGACCTTCTACTGCCCACTACTAATTGGTTGTCATAAATAAATGTCTTCCTTACTGTGACGGAAATCTTGTCTTGCCTGTTAGTAACCAATCACAACCTTCGTTCAGAAGAATTGACAGTCTCCCGTCAAATCCACGTGGAGGCAGAGTTGTCGCATCTTTTCCGAATTCCAAGAATCCCGTCAGTTTCACTGCATAATTTCGAAGGTCACCAGGATTGTGGCAACTGTGCAATGTTGGGACGAGGGGACAGGATGGAATAATTGTCAGAGGTGTTTGTGTAGGAAGTCATAAATCTGTAAGTGGGTGTTCAAAGGAGCCACCGAACTGCACTCCTTGAAATAAAATAAGGTATACATACATACATACATACATACATACATACATACATACATACAGTACATACATACATAAATACATACATACAGTACATACATACATACATACATAAATACATACATACATACATACATACATACATACATACATACATAAATTCGTTTTCTAACATAAGTTATTTGAAGACATGAAGTAAATATAGGTTTCAAGTGGCAAGTCGTCATGGTCTTCATATTTATCGTTGTCATTTATTCATTGTTTTCATGTTCTTTCCCGTCTATCGCTGTCTCTTCTCCATCTATCGCTATCTCTTTCCCGTCTATCGCTGTCTCTTTCCGATCTATCGCTGTCTCTTTTCCGTTTATAGCTATCTCTTTCCAATTCATCACTTTTTCCTCTATGTCGCTCTTTCCCGTCTATAGCTATAGCTTTCCAATTCATCACTTTTTTCCCTCTGTTGCTCTTTCCCGTCTATCGCTGTCTCTTTCCGGTCTATCGCTGACTTTCCCGTCTATCGAAGTCCCTTTCCCGTGTATCGCTGTCTCTTCCCCGTCCATCGTTATCTCTTACCGTCTATTATATCGTGACGCCTGTCATTGCAGATAGCATTGGGTAAAGGAAATCTTGTTTCGCACAAGCCGCCACTGCCGGAGACTGTGATGGCACTGGTGGCAATTGTATCCATTAGCCGTGCCCAGTCATCTCTTTAGATGTCGCCGTGTTTACTTTGTGATTGTGTAGTTCTTCTATTGACTATAGTTACGGAAAAAAAAAAAAAAAAAAAAAAAGAAAATACGACAAATACACAGACTTATCCTGCTTGTAAGGGCAATTTTATTAAATTATATCCACTTAAATAAGAGTTGACATTTTGTATTTGAAGTCACCTGTCGTAATTATGCTAAAAGGTTGATATTTATGTAACATTTATGAAAGAATCGGAAGCTTACGGCTATTAAGAATGAATTAAATCCTTGAAGTTGTTCGCTGTTTTGGTAGCCTAAAGGAAGGAATGGGTTATTCCAAAACAGTTTAAGGCACAATTCTGGGTAAGTTTTTAAGTGGGTGAATGCCCTTGTAACAAATTTCGACACGCTTTTGTTAGTATAGCTTATAAATTGCTACTCAAGGTGCAATATTGAATCTAATTCTACAGTTTGTGGACAAACATTAATTTCGAAATAGAATGGAAGTTTTTAATAACAAATGCTTATGAACTTAAAGAGAATTTAATTGTATTTATTTTATTAACCTTCTATGAGTCATTTTTTCTCTTATTGTCTTGATCTCAATTTTAAGTGTCTGTCTAAGGATGTAGTTTGTCTCTTTTGCATGCACCATAATGTCCATCACCATTCGTTATCATTATTAGTTGCCATAATTCATCGACACTTGTCATGGACAATTTGGGGAAGGAATTTCCGAATAAGATGTCCAGAATTTCATGCTCAGATAACTCATAATTCGGGAACGGATTTCTAGATGCTAAAAAGAGACATTTAGGACTTTATAAAATCCAATCTAGGACTTAAGAGTTCATACAAAATTAACAATTAATAATTTTAATTTTAATAAACATCCCATTTTAGATGGAATTTATGTACAAAGACTTGGTGCTGACAATGAGTTCTACAGAACTGAAGACAAATTCTGTTATATTCTATTGGTCAGTTACATTTCGCATAACCGGTTTGCAATGATGCGAAAACTAATTCGTAAGCTCTCGCCTAACCTGAACAACCCACCACCCCTTTTATGTTAGGATGAACTTTTCCAAACGAACTTCTGTTCCAAGAAATTAGGTAAAACCATCTTCCCTCATTAGATCTATAGCTGGTTATACAAAATCTGATAAGAAAAGGAATCCGACAAGAATTAGAAAGAAGAATTGAATGAAATAATAAATAAGTACAGGGAAAACTGGCGACAACACATAGACAGAATGGAAAATAAAAGAAAATGGCCCTTAAATATCAAACTAAAGCCAGAAGAAATCCTAACAGACCGAGGAAGAGAACAATATGGGGTCGGAACGGATTAAATTAGTTCAAACCGTAAAGTAATAGAAGAAGAAAAAGACGACAGAAATTGTTTCTCTCTACTGTTGTGTTGATCATAATTTAATTTTATCAGAATTATAATTTTATGGTATTCGAGGGAGCACACTAAATATTTTTAGAACCTATCTTCATGGCAGAAGTAAATTAGTTGCTATAGGTGAAAATTGGTCAAGTCTCACCACTACACATTATGGGGTTCCACAAGGCTATATAATTGGTCCTCTATTATTTTAATAGCAATAAATGACCTTCTAGAATTCTTTAAAGCAATAACAATTATGTATGCAGATGACACTACTTTCCTATGTTCTTCCTCTGCTCTAAATCAATTACATGCTCTCAACAACGACACTCTATCACAGATGGCTTTATGGTTTGAATCTAATGGTTTCTTGCTTAATCAAGAAAAAACTATCAACATAACTTTCAGGCTAAATTATCTAATAAATAAGGACAACAGACTCAACTACACAAAATTTCTAGGACTTTTTATAGACTCCAGTTTAACATGGGATAAGCACATCGAATACATTTGCACAAAGCTATCAAGAGTTTTATATTTGTTAAAGAAATTAACGACTTGCGTTTTTCAAAATTATTTAAGATGTGCCTACTTTTCTTTCTTTCAGTTGATAATCCGATATGCCCTAATTTTCTGGGGAAATGGAGCCAAAATTGGAAGCGTCTTGATTTTACAAAAGAAAGCCATTAGAATTTTATGTCAATCAAACTATCTGGAACATTGTCGGCCACTTTTCAGACAATCACGGATTATATATATAAATGATCTAGTACTTTACACTCGACAAAATATCGACAATTACTCATTAGTGGCCAATATACATGATCATGAAATTAGAAATAGTGAACAAATTAATATTCCATGTTGTAGATTACACAAGAGCAACACAAACGTTTTAATTATGGGGATGAAATTATATAATAAGCTCCCAAGTCAATATTATATTACCAATCAATAGCTTCAAAACTAGATTTTACAATTGGTTATTAAATAATCCTTTTTATTCTGTTGCTGAGTTTTTCAACACAAATTTGTATGAAATTGTATTTTAATAAATAAGTTTAATTGCAATTTAGTTAGTTTTCTTTAAGTTTCAAATTATGTCACGTTTTCATTGTATTATTTAAATTTTACTGTTTCTTTTATTAGTGTTTATAAAAATGTATTTATGTTTTTCAATGTAATCTGACGAAGCCTAAAACTGTATGTCCAATGGCCAAATAAATTGAATTGAATTCATTTGAATTTGCAGGTTGTTTGAGTAACAAATTCCCGATATAAGCTTAGGCATACTTCTTGATGACACTGTAGCTGCTGGTAATGAAAAATCGGGTCAGATTTATTGATCCAGTTTTAGGGACATTCGTTAACTAAAATCCCCTTGTCTCACTGTGATGGTTCCCTGCTCTCTGATGAGACAGTTCCTAGATGTGCGTCGCTGCGAGTCTGGTTTCTAGTTGGTTAGCTAAGAGGATGGGATTTGTCAGACACTATGAGCTCGATATCGCGGTGCAGATTCGGAAGTCAGCATCAACCGTTTCATCCGATCGACTCTGAAGGGAACCAACCGCTCTTCTGACAGCGATGTGAATGATTCTGACATTCCACTCCGGTCGCTGCTAAAAGGGAGGGGGAGACAAAAAAAATGCTTCAGCCAATCCGCAATTAAGTGATGTAACCATTTAAATGAAAGGTTATATTCATGCTGGGAATTAATAATGTCTCACTGGGACTAGTTCACTGATGCGTGGCGTTTTGCATCACCTGGCGCAATATCACTGTGTTGCTGGTCTCCAGGTGGTGCTTAGGGTCCCTGGAGCGCGTTCGCTTAAGTTCATGTGTAGGCATTTTTCATCGATGTACAATAAGTGAAATAATTCTTCGTCGATCTGACTTACATTAGACGGGCAGATGATGGGATTTGTGTTCGCATAGGCTTCCGCGGCTGGTGTACATGGTGTGTGGATAAGCTTCAGGGCTTCTACCGCGTTGTCTTGGTGTTCTTGGCTGACGTTTCGACCGCTGTGTTGTGGTCATCTTCAGAGCAGTTGCTGGATAAGGAAATAGTCTGCCAGCTCATATATATATATATATATATATATATATATATATATATACAGAGTGTATCTAAATTGGTGTCAAATCTTTCGGGGACGTGTTCCTAACATCAAAACAATTAAAAAAGTTAATAAGAACATGGGTCTGAAAACCATTCGTTAGGGAGTTATTAAAGGATTTGTCCCTTCATTGACCGCTGATTGTTTGATGGTTTTTTGTTTGTTTGTATTTTGTAGAGCAAAGAAATCAGAAGAAAATGTATTCTGTGAGTGAACAGAACGAAATGATTTGTATCATTTAATTGATGATGTCCTTCTGGACGTCATCCAACGAATGTGTTTTAACACGATGCTGCTCCAGCTCATTTCAGTCTGATAGTTCGTAATTTTTTAATGATCGATTTCCCCAAAGATGTATTGGTCGAAGGGGATTCATTGCATGGCCTGCTCGATCGCCTGATTTGAATCCAATGGATTTCTTCGTCTGGGGACATTTAAAGTCCCTGGTTTATGCGACTCCTGTACTTAATGTTGATATTCTGAGAACGTATCCAAATGGATTTCACGAAATACGAAACACTCCAGGAATTTTCAACAGAGTACGCCAGAGCATGTAACGCAGGTTTAGGGGACACATCGAAGCAGAAGGAAGCCACTTCAAGCAATTTTTGTAACATTAAATTTTGTCTTGTAACTCTGAAATAAATTATTTTGAGACCAATGTTCATATGAACTTTTTGTAATGTTTTGGTGTTAGGAACATGTCCCCGAAATATTTGACACCAATTTAGATACACCTTGTATGTATGTATATATATATATATATATATATATATATATATATATATATAGTAGGACCAATCAGATGCCAGAAGGAGAACCTACGACCTATCACCGCAAGTACTCCCCCCATCGAGACTACTACATATATACGAGCTCGCAGACTATTTCCTTATCCAACAACTGCTCTGAAGATGACCACAACACAGCGGTCGAAACGTCAGCCAAGAACACCAAGACAACGCGGTAGAAGCCCTGAAGCTTATCCACACACCAGATGATGGGATTTACTTGCTATTGCAGGCATGTCAATTGATGCCCACAGGAGCAAGCGCGCGCTTTAGAGCCCAGGAGAGCCTGAGCGCTTTACAGAGGAAAGGAAAGAGACAGACGAAAGAGGTGGTATATGCCGCTTGGTCGAGCTATATTCAGGGATGGCCAGCACTGATTCAATAGATAAAGGGAAGAGAACTTATAAACTGTATCCATGTTAATTTTTAGATTTCCCTGAGAAGTATAAGTGCATTATAAGAATGTAAGTTTTAATTTGTCACAAGTTTGATTTTTTATTCAAAAGAAATATTTCCTCAACTTTTCGTATAGAAAAGTGAAATTTTCAGGTATAGGCCTATTTATTTAGTAGCCTTACAGAATGTTTTCGTAAATCTAATACCTATACCGTATATACATATTACTGAAGATAGTGTATTGAAATTTTTGAAAATATTCGCATGGAAATTGTTTGTAAGGAAATGAAGTAACAAAGCAACTACTGTTACATCATAAGCAAAAGATACGTGCCCATGTATTGTAAAAATGTCAGCTCTATAGCTTCAGCAGATTTGGAGAAAATAATTTAATATTCTGATGATAGGAAGTTGCTCACAAATATCACCTTAAAAGCATAATGCGATAAGAGTTTTGTTATGTAATATTAGTTACACTTAAAACAGATACAGTACCTAGGTAACTTTGCTTTGTACTGTAATATTGTTTTGATTAGTTTATTGATTACTTTTGTAAGGCTAAAGATACCATCAATATAAATTCCAACTTATCATGTCATACTGAGTCTCTTTCTTTGGAATATCACTTTCTTTATGAATGATGTGTTTCATCCACTTAATATAGTGTAATATTATACTACTATGGAATTTAAGTGAATATTCCTTCTTAACTCTCTATTATGTTATTAAGATTTAAAACACAAGCGCAATATTAAGAAATCAGTGTTAGTACTTTTGTTTTACAGACAATATAGATAATATTAAACAGAAAGAAGCCATATAAAAATAACGACATAAAATTTCACGTTCCGTTTGAAGTTTGTGCACCACTGTTTTCTTAATCCAATAGGTTGCTTATTTATACACACAACCCTTCCTCTTTCCATACTTAACGCTTGCTGCCCGCGCACGACGTCAAGGTCAGAAAAATGCGCTTGCTTTGACATCACTACCATAGAGCAACAACATAAGATCGCAATCCGTTCTTCACGTTCCACATAAAAATGGTCGCCTAGTATTTGGTGGTGACGGTATACTTCGCACGAAAACATGACGACCTTCCCTCATCCCCTTCACCAGTTAACTGCAGGCACGCGTAAGGGATAAACCCTTAGCCGAGTTGCCAATTCTTGAAGTCATTGTGATTTGCGAACGTTTTTCAAACTGTGTTCCGTGAAACCGCGATTTTCAGAAAGACTAATATTATATTTGTAAATATACCGTAATTTATAATTACTAAAACAAAATTGGTATAAAAATGAACAAACTTATTTTAAAAACACTTCATATTTATATTTTCACTAACATGTTTTGCCTAAATAAACAAGAAAATGCAGACTTCTATAATAAGTGTTAAATTCTCATGTTATTGAAGTTCCAGAATTTTATACTTAATTAAGAATGTTGCGCTGGTAAAATTTTCTGAAAATGTGATCATTGAATAGTTATAGAATTTATAGTACAAAAGAGTAAAGTTACATTTTATCAGCTTCGCCTTGGGTGATAATTTCCACGAGCGCATAAAATCTGTTTACTCTAGTATGCTATACAATATTTTATTCATTACTGGTATGTAAATTTAATTTTAAATTGTAGGGCTTTTCTTTGTACTGTGTTGTTGGCGAAGAAGTTCATATATATTCATTTTACTATTGCTAATATGTTGGTTGTCATGTAGAGTGATTTAAAAACATTTAATTCACTGCTGTAAGTTAGAAAACTTTTAAGCACTGCTGTGAATAATGTCATTATTTAGGTTGCTAAGGACGGTCTTGCTGTTGGCGATATCTCTTTCGCGTACTGTTCACATACTGTTCGGCGAAGTAAATCACGTATAAAATCGTCTATCTTACCGAATTATGTTTTAATTTGTTTATTTTCTCTTTAGTTGGTGAACCGTAATTCTTAATTTCTATGCCCATATATCCAACTCCGCCGGTTGCGTCCGATGTTAAGTGGTTAAGATTTATACTTATTAAACTGCCTGAACTTTCGATTACTTTATGGATAGAATTTCTAACGTTAGACACAATTTTAACCTTTGATTTCTTAGCTACGCTCCTCTGCAAATAAGATATTCTGTTTTCTTCGACGGTGTTATTTGTTCTTGTGATGGTCCTGGATCTTCAGGTGTATCAGGAGGCCTGACTGCGGATCATCTGCTCCAACACTCATTAATCATGGCCGGAATAAATTAGACATATTGAAGCGCACAACGGTATAAAACAACACGTCGACAAAGACACTGAGAATGGGTGAAACCCAACAGGTAGAGGCAATGACTACTAGATTTGGCAATGCTGGGATCTATTGTATTTCAGCCACGCGGCTAGGGGTTGAGTAGAGGGTGGGAGTTTATGAGGGATTACCAATTCCAAGAAGAGAGGCCGTCATGTTTCCGAACCAAGTGTAGCGCTTGCTTTTCAGTTTTTGACAATGTGAAGTTCTTGCTGATGTGCGTGTGAGAGGGAGAGTGAGAGGGGGAACAGTTTAAATAATAGCTTTCTTGTGGTTTCCAACGTAAAATGTATGAGACTTGCCATTACTAGATTTAAGATCATTAAATATACATGAAAAACAGAAGACAGAAGATTGGAGGATGCGAGTAAATCGAAAATCAAACCAAGATCTGGATGCGTTTTGACTGTGTAAACGTCCGATTACAATATTCACCCCATCTCCTGAATTATATATTTAGATTCCCACATCGTTGAGCTCGAAGAAGCGTTATCTGGTGTCCCGATCGGAGTACAAGGGGCAACGTTGCGAGCATGGATCATCTGTTTCAGTTAGAGTTCGGGTTTTATATCCCTTTCCCTTGCATGCTGCAGTGATAACGGAAAACATGGGCAATTAAGTAGAGTACACAGTGTAGCCTACATTCGCAAGAGACCGCGTGGGTTCTTGGCGGAATCAAGGTACTGCGGCAAGAACGAAGAACCTAACAAAAGATTAAGTTCTAAAGTTAGCAAATATATCATAAATTATTTAAGTTAAAGTTCAGACTAAGAAGATCTATCTTCATAAGTAAGAAAGAGAAGTTGGGAAAAAATGACCGCAGTATTCACGTACCGGCGGTTGGAAATCCACGGCTTTTCTCTACTTTTTTTTTCTTATCCTCGTGCTGACTTAAATTAGGAAAAGAGAAACGCACGTTTGTTGGTGACAGTGATATACACGCAGATAGAGAATAAATGTGCAGATAAAACTTCGGTCATTCTACTTTTACAGTTCAGTTCAAGAAATCCAGGACATACAAGATTTAAGTTGGTCCTTGACAAGTTTTGATGGAGCTGCTCCCAAAAATATGAAAGGCCTATCATTTATTTCTTGTTAGAAGGGTTAATAATATATTTTACTAGTGGCTTGTGCAGCAAATGCTGCTGCAAACTAAGTTCGTTAGACGTTCAAATAAACATTTTTCAGGTTTATTTTCAATGAAGAATACTTGTCTTTTTGATAGTTATTTGCTTCCATAATAATGAAACATACTCCCTCTGAATGGATTTTTTTAGGCCAAATACTTTTTCTTGAACCTATCCAACTTCAGTTTTTGAATTTCAACGCGAAAACGCAAGTATCAATATCAGGACGATAGCAGTAGCTATTTCAGGTCATTGTGGATTGTAGGCGAAAGTTAAAAAAATGTCAGATTTGCTAAGCTTTCGAACAATAGCATTTTCGTATAGCTGCTGCATGTAGAACTTGAAATGTAGAGCGTGAAATCATTTTATCCTACTAGGAGATCTTGCTGAAATGATCTGGAGACTACAACATTTTCTAGGCCTCTTATTTTATCAGTAAGTAATATATTTTGATCTTTCCTTAGGAACTGTAATTTTTGCGCTCTGTCGACCCAATACTGAAGACAATGACACATATCAATATCTACACTACACCGCCATTAAATATATGAAAAAGACCCAACCCCACTGGGTTAATAAGTATAAAAATATTTTATTTTTAATAACAATATTATTATCTTAGTTAAGTTTTGTAGTTATATATAGCAGCCACTCAGTAAATTATAGAAATGAAGATCTAAATTAAGATATTCTCTACATTTACTTACATAACCTCAAAACGTTTCACTTTCATGTTATCAATATAGCATCAATATTATGTACAATTAATGAAGAATAGACGCATCATGATACTAACTATAATAATATTTAATTTCTAATGGTAATAATGTCATCAAACCACCTCATGTTTCGTAGATTTGAATATCCAATACACAGCTTTACTCAGAAAATTATACACTGCAGAATCAGTTTTTAATAACAAATTGAATTGTGCTCTAAATATGTCGGCAAACCTGCAGGTCATGGCCTTCGTGTAATAGCCTTTTGTTTATTGTAGTGTGTGTTTTGTTCTGAAATTCAATCAAATCGGCCGTGATTCGATAAAATTAGTTCTCAAAACTGACAACAGATGGATTTTGGAAAATGGGAAAATTATGTAGGAAAATTGACATTTCACTGAAAACTACTACTTTTCCGAAAAACTTTGGGTTCCAAGCTTCAAAATGAGGGGCCATTTATTAAAATCCGTTCATCCGTTTTCCCGTAATTTCCATTACCAGTTCAAATTATATATATAGATAGATTTTTATAAAACTGTGGTAATTTATACTTAAAGCTATTTTGAAAATAATAAGGATTTATTCCATCTGAATTTGGCTGTTACGACAATAAACAAAACAATATCATATCGCCTTCTATACAGGTTGTTTCAAAAATACTGGGCATAATTTCAGTTATGTATTTCCCACATGTAGACAATCAAAATAATTCATTACAACATGTGTACGGAAGTGCTTTATTTCCGAGTTATGGCCTTCACAACATTGAAATTCACCGGAACGTTTTTCTTTCCGCAGATCGTTGCCGTCGAAGGAGACATTAAGAGGGCACTCTGACAGTTCATTCCGAGGCGAAGGTTACATTCAGTGTTGTGTAGGCGTTAGACTGTGCGACATGTATTCAAATCAAGAGCTGGTAGAGGTGGCCCAATTGCTTGGCCTCCACGCTCACCTGATCTAAATATCTCGATTTCTACTTGTGGGGCCATTTAAAATCATTGGTTTATTCGTCTCCGGTGCCTGATTTGGAATCCCTTCCGAATCGAATTGTGGCATGTTCGGAGGACATACGCAATACTCCTGGAGTTTGGGATCGTGTTCGCAGGTCAATGAGACATCGATGTAAGGTCTGTATTCAAGCAGGAGGTGGACATTTTGAACATCTTCTGTAATGACAACGACCTGCGGAAAGAAAAACGTTCCGGTGAATTTCAATGTTGTGAATGCCATAACTCGGAAATGAAGCATTTCCGGACACATGTTGTAATGAACTATTTTGATTGTCTACATGTGGGAAATACATACCTGAAATTATGCCCCGTATTTTTAAACACCCTGTATATATCCTTGTGTAATATGTTTTTATGTAATTTTCCTTTTTATTTCTCTTTTCTGTGTCTTGTATATAATATGTCTAGGTCTTATGTCTTGAATATGTATTTGTATGTCATGTCTAGTTCATGTCATTTTTATGTCATATACGTCCTTAAAAGTAACACGTATATTTCTACAAAATGCTTACTTATTTATTTTTTATTTTATTTATTCATTTATTTTTAAGTAACAAGTCTGTGTGTGATATGTCCTGGGAAAGTATTGTATGTAATATGTCTGCATTTCATATATTGTGTATCTATTTCTATATATTATATCTGTTTTATCTTATATCTTTATATTTGTATAATATAAATATTTTTATTGTCATATGCATTTAATGTAATTTGTGTAGTTTATGTCATAATTATGCATATATTTCATGTAACTATTTGTACAGGGCTATAATATGTATGATTTAATTACAGCTCTAATATATCTTCGGGTAAAATAGGGTTCTATAAACTTTGAAATTCAATAAAAATATATCCTTATCTATTATCATATTTATCATACGCTTTATAGTTAGATTTCTGTAAAGTACCCGTCATCAGTAGAAAAAAACAAAATCATTACAAGAAAAATTATGTTATTTAATATTACATTACTTACTTACGACTTTTAAGGAACCCGGACGTTCATTGCCGCCCTCACAAAAGCCCGCCATCGGTCCCTATCCTGAGCAAGATTAATCCAGTCTCTACCATCATATCCCACTTCCCTGAAATCCATTTTAATATTATCCTTCCATCTACATCTCAGCCTCCAAAAAGTCTTTTTCCCTCTGCCTCCCAACTAACGCACTATATGCATTTCTGGATTGACCTATACGTGTTACATGCCCTGCCCATATTTAATATTAGGGGAGAGTCGGGTAGTATCGGACATCGGGTAATATCGGACAGTGCGTTTCTTTCATCTACCACCATATGGTAGTACGTGAATGACATGGTTACGTTTCTCTATGCGACATCACAGAAACGTAACCATGTCAATCAGGTACTATCATCGTGTGGTAGATGAAAGAAACTCACTGTCCGATATTACCGATGTCCGATACTACCCGACTCTCCCCTACATTATTATTATTATTATTATTATTATTATTATTATTATTATTATTATTATTATATTATTATTATTATTATTATTATTATTATTATTATTATTATTATTATTATTATTTATATTGCACTAGTATGAAAATAGGTTTGATCTTCCTATGGATAGGCCTAGAATCCAATTTTAGTCACTTAAATAGGGTGGAAAGTATAACCACTGTACCCAAATGAAACTGGTAGGCCTAGTAGTCATGAGAATAGGTTTGAAAAATATAAATAAGTATTTCATAACATTCACCGTTTTAGAGGAAATCGTTAGGTTTTATGAAAAAATTTACTGACATCATGGCTACTGCAATAACTCGAGTAACGCTGCCACCCGTCTCTTACTTTCCCCTCCCCCTCTGCTGTACTCAGTCGGAGACACGTGACAACGCGCTACGTTGCAAGATTTGTTTTAACGATTTTCGTAATTATTCAATTTAATTTCATGGCTAAACGATTTAATTTGCAAAAAAAAAAAAAAAAAGACTCGAGACACTAGATTGTTTTTACCTATCTGCTTTTATATCAATCAGCCATTTCTCTTCGGCCGTTACCGCAGTAGAGCGCTGAAAACATTGGGCAAATACTAGTTTGTTCCTGCTTAACGATGCTTCATCGAAGGAAAAGTATAATACAAATTTTGTTATATTTAAGTTATTGTATCTGCTTGTAAATTTTGTTGCATCGGTCCCGCTACACCCTGTATAATAAATGACTATTATTAATATAATTATAGTTATCACTTTTATTGTCTTTCAATGGAGTATTTATTTGTAAATAAACATAAAAGAAACAGCAAGTAGAAGGAAATAAAGAAAAGGAGAGAGTAAATGTAAGAAAAGAAAGAAATCGTGAACGAAGAAGGGGAAAACGAATGGTAGAAAGAAAGAATCGGTGAAAGACAAAGTTAAAGAAAAGACGGGAAAAGGAAAAAACGAACGAAATAGGAAGTTAGAGAAAAACGAAAGTGATTGAGAACGAGACAATAAAGTTGGGTGAAATAGAAGTACTTATAAGTTAGATTTACTTTTGCTTATCGTAGGCGTTATTATAGAATAGTTTTTATTTATAGTCCTAGGTTTATTGCATCTACTATTTATAGATTTACGTTTATTTTATTTTATTTCATGTAATTGTAATTATTGTATATTATATATCACTGCCACCGGGTGTATACCCAATTGTAGTGTTAATACATACATACATACATACATACATACATACATACATACATACATACATACATACATACATACATACATACATACATACATACATACATACAAAAAGGCGAAAGACCGAAGGTGTACAAGAAAGATAGAAAAATAATATAGAGATAGGAAGAATGGGGAAAAAAAGAGAGAAGAGGTAAGGAACGAAAGAAAATTGGAAGAAATTACGCAAGAAAACAAAAGGAATAAAATGAATAAGTAGATAAAAAAGCTCGACTATGAGTCTTTTATAACATAACTTATAAAACAGTTATATTACCGGTTGTTCTGTATGGTTGTGAAACTTGCACTCTCACTTTGAGAGAGGAACAGAGATTATGGGTGTTTGAGAATAAGGTGCTTAGGAAAATATTTGGGGCTAAGAGGGATGAAGTTACAGGAGAATGGAGAAAGTTATACAACGCAGAAGTGCACGCATTGTATTCTTCACCTGACATAATTAGGAACATTAAATCCAGACGTTTGAGATGGGCAGGGCATGTAGCACGTATGGGCGAATCCAGAAATGCATATAGAGTGTTAGTTGGGAGGCCGGAGGGAAAAAGACCTTTAGGGAGGCCGAGACGTATATGGGAAGATAATATTAAAATTGATTTGAGGGAGGTAGGATATGATGATAGAGAATGGATTAATCTTGCTCAGGATAGGGACCAATGGCGGGTTTATGTGAGGGCGGCAATGAACCTCCGGGTTCCTTAAAAGCCAGTAAGTAAGTATGAGTCTTTTGATGAAGTTATTTTCAAATACTGGAACCGTCTGTATTTGATATCTTCGGTAGCGGGGTCAACGTATTTTCTTGCTCTCACGTTCGGACAGTATTGGTCCAGGAAACATCTTAAACCGCTTGTCATAACACTTTATCTATGTAGAGAAAGTGGTCCACCGTGAAGCTTACAGCACTATTCCATTAAGTGCTTCGATATGATATCAACTCGTCTGCTAACGTATGACCAAACCTCGAAGATTGTGAGGTCAGAATTAATTTCTGTTGTGTGGGAACGAGCTTGTGAAATGAAGGGTTATTTTATTTTCAACATCTCTTGATTTCTGACGGCGGTATTGTATGTTAAAGAAAGGATGATACGTAGTTGTGACGGAGACTGTATATTATAACGTTGTCGTGGAAATAGCTTGGTCATACTGTATGTAATATACGCTTTAATTTCGTTCCGCTCGCAAGGGAAAACTTCTATTATAAGAGAATAGCTGGTCTGCTCGGTACAGAGTCCCTGCCTAGTATTACACCGGCCCAGGGGCTGACTGGTTCACTCTAAACCGAAAGTTGGATGAGTTTTATTGCCCTGTTTTAGCGAAACTTTTCGTTAAGATTAAAATTTAAACAAAATACAAAAATACTCAAGAGAATTCATATTTTGTACGCGTATTAGTTTCAGACAAATGAGCATCGTAATTGTAGGATGGTGTAATTTTTAGTACATGCATGCGTAGTTACGAATCTAACCTGAGTTAGATCCCCAGCAGGAAAGATAAATTTTATTTTTCTTTCGTATCTCAGTGAAACATACAGCACAGTCCATATAGGCCAGTTTCTGTCTGACACTTTTGAAATTCACCGCGGGCTAAAGCAAGGAGATGCATTATCACTTTTCCTTTTGATCTTTGCTCCGGAATATGCCATTAGGAAAGTCCAGGGAAATAGAGAGGCTTTGGAATTGAACGGGTTACATCATCTGCTTGTTCATGCAGATGACGTGGACATGTTAGGAGAAAATCCACAAACTATTAGGGAAAACACAGAAATTTTACTTGAAAAAAGTAATGGGATAGTTCGGAAATAAATCCCGGAAAAAACAAAGTACAGTGGACTCTCCTAATTTCGACAGAACAGAATTGTAAGTTCAGTCCAATAAGGGTAGTGGGTGTGGCAGATGAAATGAATACAAATTCTTATTGGTTATCCATCAACGAATACAGTACTATACTTGCATTTCCTGCCCGCCCCGAGACTTGTATATGCGCTTCTAGTACCACAGTGGGTTTCGACAGTCCGTCCCACAAACGGCACAATTCTCAATTAGAAAAAGAAGAATTCATTAATTTAAAATCAGTGATTAAATATGGATGTCCTAATCAATAAAATATTCTGTTTTCCTTTAACAAAAGTATCACTACAAGACACACAACCAATTCCCATTCAAATGGCAAACCCATTTCTTAGTGCCCGTTAGGGGCGTGTCTAATTTTCCTACGTAAGCAGTCGAACTATACGATGTCGAACTTCAGAGCTTCCCCTCTATGGGCCGTATTCATAGACATTCTTAGCGCGGGCTTTCGGTGGACGATCAGCGAACTAAGGTTTTTCGTATTCATAAACCAGTGTCAGCGATATAATATGATATGAATCCTGTTTAGCACGCTCGTACCCGGGCTAGCGAAATGTCTATGAATAGCACCCTTTATGATTATGTCTCGTGACCAGAACATAGTACGAAATGGAAATATAAAAATTGGAAATTCATCCATTCAAAAGGTGAAAAAACTCAAATATCTTGAAGCAACAGTAACAAATAGTCTATAAATGACACACGAGAGGAAATTAAACGCAGAATAAATGTGGGAAATGCCGGCTATTATTCGGTGAGATGCTTTTGTCTTCTAGTCTGCTTTCAAAAAACTGAGAGTTAGAATTTATAAACCAGATACTTTTATCGATTCATAATCATCACAACATTGAGAACTGAACAGATCAGAAGACCTTTCTTCTTCTCCTTTCTCGATGTGGTGGTGATGGTGTTGATAGAACTGAGAACTAGCCAGATTTCGCTAGTCAGAAGTTTCCGACTTTTTTAGTTACATCCCGGAGCCCTCACAAACAGAAAATGTTATAGAAATATTTTAAAGAAACAAATATAAATGACACTCGAGAGGAAATTAAACGCAGAATAAATATGGGAAATGCCTGCTATTACTCGGTGAGATGCTTTTGGCATCTAGTCTGCTTTAAAAAATTGAGAGTTAGAATTTATAAAACAGTTACTTTTATCGATTCATAATCATCATAAAATTGAGAACGGAACGGGTCAGAAGACCTTTCTTCTCTTGTTATTTTTCTTCCTCTCCTTTCTCAATATGGTGATGATGGTATTAATAGAACTGAGAGCTAGCCAGATTTCGCTAAACAGAAGTTTCCGACTTATTTAGTTACATCCCGGCGCCCGCACAAACAGAAAATGTTATAAAAATATTTTAATGAAACTCATAATTAAAACTATTAAAATAAATATTCAATATTAAAAATAATACTAATGCAGTAGAATAATTTCTGTCTAAAACAGTGTTATAAATGATTTTATTTTGTCTCGTTTCGCAAACATCTTTACTCATAAAATAACACTTTAACAATTATTGAATCATAAGTATTTTCTTGGTTATTTCTTGAAGTGACACAGATCTTTATCTCATTGGACGCCATGAATTATTAAAGTCATAGCGGGGACTTTAATACAATATTAACACACCTTTAAACTCGTTAAAAATGTATGGAATTCCAGTAATACGTTTGTGTAGCCATATAAGTTAAAAACCTTCTCATTTATACACTATATATAAACGTCCATGAATCCTAATATAGATACAGTTACCCTTGAAAGAATATACGACAATAAAAAGCATCTGATGTCAATCCTCTAAGGCAATGTTTACATTTCTATTTCCTTGTCTAGCCGTTTTTGGTACTATAAAGAAAGTGTCCGCTAACATAAAGCTTCGTACATTCTTAGTCGGTATCATGAAGTTTAGCTTAGCAGCCATAGAGTTTGTGATTGTATTTATAAATATTAATAAAACGAACTTTTACGTTGCCTTATATTCGTTCTTGTTCACAAAAATTTAAATAATATGGTGGATTGGTTGCTAACGCCTCCAGATGTGGTCGATTAAGGGATGAAATGGACTAAATTTACGTATATTTTCTGCATTATTTAAAGTAGAGGCTTTATTTTATTTTATTTTATTTTATTTTATTTTATTTTATTTTATTTTATTTTATTTTATTTTATTTTATACATTTTATTTTATTTTTTGTAAAGGAAACTATCCGCTAACATAAAGCTTCGTACATTCTTAGTCTGTAGGCTATCATGAAGTTTAGCTTAGCAGACATAGAATTTGTGATTTTGTTTATAAATATTAATAAAACGAACTCTTATGTTACCTTACATTCGTTCTTGTTATACAAGAATTTAAATGATACGGTGGATTTGTTGCTAACACCTCCAGATGTGGTCGATTAAGGGATGAAATGGGTTAAAATTACGTATATTTTCTGCATTATTTAAAGTAGAGACTTTATTTTATTTTACTTTATAGGATAATATACATTTTATTTTATTTTCTGTAAAGAAAACCCTCTTGTTATTAGTATTAATATCCCCAAAGTTTCATTAGTGTCAATTTAATAGATTTTGGGTTATTAAATAAAAATTACTTATTTCAAAATACAACTATTCCCACAAAATATAAGTTACAGACGTGAAAAAATTACAGCATCTTTGACATGCATATAATTTAACAGTAGAACAATAATTTTAAATTTTGAATTCATGAGTGACCTTACTTACTTACTGGCTTTTAAGGAACCCGGAGGTCCATTGCCGCCCTCACACAAGCCCGCCATTCGTCCCTATCCTGAGCAAGATTAATCCAGTCTCTACCATCATATCCCACCTCCCTCAAATCCATTTTAATATTATCTTCCCATCTACGTCTCGGTCTCCCTAAAGGTCTTTTTCCCTCCGGCCTCCCAACTATTACTCTGTATGCATTTCTGGATTCGCCCGTATGTGCTACGAAGACGATGAAGTGTACAAAATATGAGATCTCTACCTTAAAAACTGTAAAAGTATCAATTTCAACGACCACCCCCATTAAAATGTCATCGCTCTGGCGGATTTGAACCTGCGAACCCCGAACTATTAGAGGATTGAGTGCACTGATGAAAATTGCACCACATAATCATTTTTTTTTCTTCACCAACTCCACTCGAACTGGCCGAAATTTGAACACAGGTCTTCGACGTGAAAAACGTAGCCGTTCGATTAACTGAATACTGTCTGTAACCTTCAAGTAATGAGAAACGAAAGATTGTGCAGCCCTAGTTTTTAAGAGTGCTGTTGTTGAGTATTTTGGAACAGCCTGTAGGCCGTTTTGAAAGTAGTTCGGTACGACTTGGATGGGCTGTCTGGTGAATCCTTATGTGATGGAATCTTGTTAGCCCCGAAGCTGGCAGGAGGCAGCGAGGGAAAGAAAATGAGGTTAAACACGTTTAGATATTCAAAACTCATCTCCACGTAGTAGCATATTGCATAACACAACAGAGTGGACTGCACCATTCAGTAAGAGGCCCCACGTTCTGCCTTGTGTCACCATATTGCATTAGACCAAACGTTTTTCCCATAAGAAATATCGTAATGTCGCCTTTATCATATACCTCTGTCGAGTTTGGACGAACGAAGTCCTTATATATTGCCTCGGGATGACGTCACGCCAGAAAGAGACTCAAAGTAACTCTGGTATTCACTTTCTGTGAACTCGCGTTCTAGTTTCGAATTCAGGGACATCTGGTTACATCTCTGTGATGATCACATTGTTGTTATTGAAGTCTGAAGCTAATTTTAATCACTTCTGACATCGAATTGGGTCATTCTTTCATAGACTACAGTTAAATTTTTTAATGTCATATGCTTTTTCGAAATCTATAAAAAGAAAGTTTTCTTCCCAGTAAATGGGCCTACCATTTTTGACTCCTATGATTTAATTTCAGTAACGATTCGAGTAACGATGTGCCTTTCTTTTATTTTTTTATAGTAAAAATATAATAATAAACATTCGTAAAACAAAGACATTGAAACAAATGAAAGAGTATATTACAACGATGCAATTGATAGTCGAAACTATTCCTACCTCAATATGACGGCAATGAGTTGTTTGAAAATTTATAAATAATATTAATATAAGCTTAGACTACCATTACAGAGAAATGTATTCATTTGAAAATTAATTCGACAGTTAAGCACTTTAGAATTAGACCATGTTAAATGAACTAATTTTGTCTTTATACTCCCACCACTACCCTGATTTGTGTATGAATTAGCATATTAGGATACAAGGTTGGGAAGTTTTTTTTTTTTTTTTTTACAAAATCGAGGAAAAGTTTGAAGACGAGCAGAGCGAAATATTGTAATACACTTCACAAACGTGTATTGTACAACATTTTTTATGCTCGACCATGCCGAAATGTAGTAATTATGCACCTGATAGCAGTACTTTAATGCATGTCATTAAAGTACACCTATTCATTAAAGTTCAGGTTTTCGATTATTCTCGGATATGCAATCGAAAGATAACGAGGGAAACGTCACGGAGGCTGGAAATCCAATACTGTCGCAGAAGGTTATGTTCTGTTAGTATAATAATTAGCATTAATTGTAAATAATATTCAAATAAATTCAATTTATCATCTCGTTTTCCAATTCTAAATCAATTTCCAGGTTATATCAAAATTAGTTCATGTTATTCTCTACATAAAGGTCAATGACATTATTGTTCGTCGGAAAAAATCAATACTTTCGCGTCTGCGCACATCTCACACGAGCTATGCACAAGGTCACTTCCGATCTCGAGTCAGATACAAATAAAATGAATACGTCTGAATAATTTCAAGTTAGAAATATGGTCGAGCATAAAAAGTCGTATGAAACTTGCCTATAATGGTAATTAAGACGCTCGTATGAAAATTATGAAACTCGCTTGCGCTCGTTTCATAAACGAACATACTTGCGTCTTAATTACCATCATTATAGGCTCGTTGCATAATGTACTATTGCGCGATGATATTTTTAAAATAGCAAATACTATATATTTTTCATTGCAAATTTAGAGCAACATTATTCCAAAGCCTTCGCAAAACTGCTCTGTAATGGTAACTAAGCAACAATAAGTGCGCTGTAATAAGTCTATTTCAGTATATTGTAGTTTTAAGTTATGTAGAATGGTTTCCCTAGTAACAAGTCTCTGTGTGGAAATTCTATCTTTCAAGGCCTAACAACAATAGCTATAAAAGCAGCAAAAAAAAAGCAACAAAATATTAATATGCGTTACAAGAGCGGTATGTTGAAGTTTTCATGTTCGAGGAAAAGTTTGAAAAAGCAAAACGTAGTTGAGCTTTTTTAATTTCCGAGAATTGAAAGAAAACATACCTATCGTGTATCGTACATTATTTTGTGCGAATATCATTTATTACATACCTGAAAGAGGAATTTCTAATTAGTTGCAATGAAATCTCCATCTTGGTTTCTGTTCAATGACAGCAGACTTGCAAAACAAAAATATCTATCTTCAACATTGTTGCTTTAAAATGTTTTCTGTGTTTACTATACTCTAGCAGGCCGTGATATACGTCTGTCCTTTTTTTCCCCCAGTCTATGATTAGTCTGGAATCTTGTTGATTTTTTCACGGCTTCCTTAATGTTACTTGCATCACGAATGCAGTAACTTTAGTGGAGTTGTAGAGTTTACTTAATTTTTGCAGATTTTTAAAAACAATAATTAACAGTGCTATTTAGGTGAAATTGCAGTGGTAAGTTTCCAATTTATAATTATTACTATATTGAACGTCTCTAAAAATAATATGTTAAAAGCCTAAAGCAGTAAAATCAATATGTCACTTAAGCGGTAAGAAGAGGGAAATTGTTGTGTGTGTTAGGTTGGGAATACTGAATGTGGAATTTTAGACTTTCCGCGGATTGGTGTTGTGCGGAAACCAAGCAAATACGCACGATCTCGCACAAAAATAATTTTTTATTAAATTAAAAGTGAATATATTTCGTCAAGCTTTCCACGTTAGGAAAACTTTTCACGTGATCTTTTCCAAGTTCATCTGATATCGAAATCGGATACCTACGGCAACTGTTTTTAACACTACCTCTCTTGTATAAAGACATGTCACTGAAATAAAGAAACATCAAAATACATCACTCATTTATTAATTAATACGTCATCTTAACTGTTTGAATTACCAATATGAAAAGGCGGCATCTCGGATGGCCGGGTGGTTTCTTTCAGGAAATGCTGCGATGCACATTACCTCTTGAAATATAAAAGCAAATAAGGATGGATCCCTCAACCTTAATATAGATTGCGCATTCCATTTGATGAGTGTTATATTGAAGTATAACCTCGGCCATGAATGAAGAAATGAAGTTCTTTAATAATTGCATTGAGGGTGGCATCGAAGCAGCTTCCATAAGGGACAATGTAATTTTTGTTACAATTTTGCTCAGAAAACTCTTCACTTTAAAAATATATCTTTGCTCAGGAGTTGTAACGTGGGATCTGTCTTTACATTCTGATGCTTTCCATATTATGCAGGCAGTTTTGTCAGTATGAATTTGCTATTGGCGTTATTTTGAGGTCTCCTGTTATATCTCTGTTCTTCTTCCGGTCTTGTATTGTGTAGCCTGCGGTTTTTCTCAGGAATTTCATTTCGGACGAGACGAGTCGTTGCACATCTTGTTTTCTGCCGTACGTGAGTATTCTTCCTGCCATGATTTTGCAAGCTTCTGTCCTGGCGTGTCTTTGACCTTTTGTAATGTTGAACATTTATCTGATTATTCCCTACGTTCTGAATATATCCTTCGAAATGAAATATCTACTAAGTCATTCGACAAATAAAAAAGTAGACAGTTAAGGCTGGTTCACAATAAACCGGAAACGAGAACCAGGGTGAAGACGAGAAGCAGAGGACGTGAATATGAAAATTTTTGATTCACAATAAACCGAGAACGTAGACGACTATGCATATCGATATGTATGTCAATAACGATATGTAAAGTCGATATTACGCATTCTGATGTTATTTGTGTATAATTGACCAATGGCGTTCTCTCATGAGTACAAGGCAGCCACATAAACACAGGTTAACCAACTTCGAAATTTCAACTGAAACATTTAATTAGGTACGGTACTATAAATATGCCCATGCATCTTTATTATCACAACTTATTTTAAGTCTACCATAACGTAAAATAATAATTAGAGAAGAAACATTTGTAATAGAACAAAAATGAACACAACAGTAGTTATTGAATTGAAGCGTGAATATGTAGTGAGTAATACAACCAATACAGTAATCAAATATGATTCGCTTCCGATCGGTGTTCAAAGATGCAGCTATTGAAAGCCACGTATTCTCCTTCATTTTGTGATCTTTATACGAGGCACGTCGCTTATCGTAAATTTGAGGATTTCAATATTAGAATCTCATCAATTAAAACTTGCTCCATGATGCACAGCACAGAACAAAATAATGCATAGGTTATGTCACGGTCTTCTTGCTACAAAATATACGACAAAATAGCTCGTCGTCGTAACCAAGATGGCCCACTAAAGGTGGTCGCTTTAACCCAGTTCAACTGTATTTCATTGCGTTTACTTATTGTATTCCATATATCTTACATTAGCATTGAACCTTTAAGATTTGGAACAAGTTAAAATTTTACAAGATTACAATTTTTGGCGAGGTGGAGTGAGGTGAGGCCGAGGATTCGCCTACAGATTACCTGGCATTTGTCTTAAGGTTGGGAAAAACCTCGGAAAAAACCCAACCAGATATTCAGACCAAACGGGAATCTAACCTAACCCCGAACGCAGCTCCGGATCAGCAGGCTAGCGAGTCTGCCGACTGAGCTACGTTGGTGGATCTATAAAAATATAACTACAGCACATAGCAAGCAGATTATTCAATTTACAAACCTAAACAATTATTCATCAGTTGAGCTATACAAAATATACAATATATATAGTAAACAGATTAATTCAATTTACAAGCGTACTTCTGTTAAGCTACATAGAATTGTACAATTCGTATCAAGTAGATTAATTCAATTTACGAGCATAAACAATTCATCAGTTCAGCTGTTCAATTTGCAGCATATACCTACAATTTCGAATTAACGAAATTACCCCGAAACCAAATTCAGCATGTTTTGCTATTAAATCAATGCAAAAGATAGTACTTAAATATCAATACCTTCAAAACAATATACTTTGCATACTTCCACTCGGTAATGAGTTTTGGAATAATATTCTGGGGAAATTCCACAGATAGTAACAGTATATTCCTACTACAAAAAAGAGGAATTAGAATAATAGTAGGTGCCAAATCTAGGAAATCCTGTAGGACTATTTAAAAAAAAAAACTACAAATAATGCCCATGCTTGTCAGTATATTTTTTCATTAATAATCTTCCTCGTATGTAATTGTGAAAACTTTGTAACCAATTCAACAGTTCATCGCATAAATACGCGTCAAAAAATGGCTTTCATACTCCATCGGCAAGTCTATCGTGCTATCAGAAAGAAGTGTGTTATATGGCAGTAAAAATTTTTAATAGCCTCCCTATGGATATGAAAAACGAAACTCAAACCATAAGATTATTTAGGACCAAATTAAAGAAGTACCAATTTTTTCACGCCTTCTATTCTATAGGTGAATTCATGACATTCAACAACGCTTCATGAAATTGATACTAAAACTTTGTGTTGTGCTGTAAACCTCTTCTGTATAATATTTCAATTGGAATGTGGTATAAATTAAGACTTTATAGTAGTATTCAGTTTTTTGACTTGTTCCATATTCTAGCTGTGAAGCAATGTACGAATACCATGGAATGTTAATAAATACAATACAATACACTTCACCAGTTAAGGGTTTAGGTACAGCTTACAACAATAAAATTTTGGAAATATTCAACATTTTTTCCTCCATTACTATATCTTGTACAAAAATGAAAATTACTATGTGTAAAACACTGTCCTGCTATATGAAAAAAAAAATTACGATTTTTAAAAATTATTTACAATTTTGTTTTTCAAAATTTAGTTCACTGTGCAGTGATGATGCATTTCCCACATAACTCAAAAACTATCCAACATTCTGTGATGAAATTTTTTGTGTATATTTATGCATGTCATATCTACAATATGATGTAAGATCACTTCTCTAAGTTCGATAGATTGTCTGGTAAAAATAAATTAATTTTAGAAAAATGGTCAAATATCAGTATTTCCTATTACACAAAATAAAAAAAAATTATTAAGGAATGTGGTTCAAAGAGCATGATATTGTAAACACGAGTTTCAGCAATAAATTAAAAGAGAGAGAACATGAAAAAGTTCACAATTTTTTTACTTATGAGGGAAACGCTTCATCACTGCACAGTGGACTGACAACATTTTGAATTTTGAAAAAAAAATATATATATATATATATATATATAATTTTTTAACGTAAAAATGTTTTTCTCGTACAGCAGAAAGACAGTGTTTTATACATATCAATTTTCATTATTGTACAAGATTCAGTAATGGAGGGAAAAAATGTTGAATATTTCCAAAAAAATTACTGTTGTAAGCTGTACCTAACCCCTTAAGTTATACAAAAATATACAATACATAGTAAACAGATTAATTCCATTTACAAGCATATTTTAGTTGAGCTGTACATAATTGTACATTTCTTATGAAGTAAAATAATTCAATTGACGAGGATAAACAATTCATCAGTCGTGTAGAAGATATGGGTATGTAGGAATTTAATTATTTCTGTTCTAAACCTTTTCTCATGGTCCTTTAAAGCTTTAAGATAATTAGGTAGGTAGGTTATGGAGTATAAGAGTACCATATATCAGTTATTCATAGATTTAAAAAAGGCGTATGACTCGGTTAAGAGAGAAGTTTTGTATAACATTATTATTGAATTTGGTATTCCCAAGACTCTAGTTCGATTAATTAAAATGTGTCTTAGTGAAACTTACAGAGAGTCCGTATTGGCCAGTTTCTATCTGATGCTTTTCCAATTCACTGCGGGCTAAAGCAAGGAGATGCACTATCGCCTTTACTTTTTAACTTTGCTCTAGAGTATGCCATTAGAAAAGTTCAGGATAACAGAGAGGGTTTGGAATTGAACGGGTTACATCAGCTTCTTGTCTATGCGGATGACGTGAATATGTTAGGAGAAAATCCTCAAACGATTAGGGAAAACGCTGAAATTCTACTTGAAGCAAGTAAAGAGATAGGGTTGGAAGTAAATCCCGAAAAGCTAAGTATATGATTATGTCTCGTGATCAGAATATTATACGAAATGGAACTATAAAAGTTCGAGATTTATCCTTCGAAGAGGTGGAAAAATTCAAATATCTTGGAGCAACAGTAACAAATATAAATGACACTCGGGAGGAAATTAGACACAGAATAGACTAAATATGGGAAATGCCTGTTATTATTCGGTTGAGAAGCTTTTGTCATCTAATCTGCTGTCAAAAAATCTGAAAGTTAGAATTTATAAAACAGTTATATTACCGGTTGTTCTGTATGGCTGTGAAACTTGGACTCTCAATTTGAGAGAGGAACAGAGATTGAGGGTTTTTGAGAATAAGGTTCTTAGGAAAATATTTGGGGCTAAGGGAGATGAAGTTACAGGAGAATGGAGAAAGTTACACAACGCAGAGCTGCACGCATTGTATCCTTCACCTGACATAATTAGGAACATTAAATCCAGACGTTTGAGATGGGCTGGGCATGTAGCACGTATGGGCGAATCCAGAAATGCATATAGAGTGTTAGTTGGGAGGCCAGAGGGGAAAAGACCTTTGGGAAGGCCGAGACGTAGATGGGAAGATAATATTAAAATGGATTTGAGGGAGGTGGGATATGATGGTAGGGACTGGATTAATCTTGCTCAGGATAGGGACCAATGGCGGGCTTATGTGAGGGCGGCAATGAACCTCCGGGTTCCTTAAAAGCCAGTAAGTAAGTAAGTAAGGTAGGTAGGTAGGTTATATTTAATTAGGTAGATAGTTTATATTTAAAACGTTTGTATTGCACAGACTCTAATATTAATGTGAATTCTATTGCACTCAAGCAAATTATAGTCGTTTTTATATTACTGATTGAAATCATGATTCTGTTCTTATCCCGCACATAGTAAAATGTTGTTCGTGGCACGAGGAAATGGCTGTCGGCACACGGTTTGCATAATTCACTTTCACGTTCATTTCAAGCTTATTTCGAGTCCCGTCATGGGAAGAGGCTAATGCGAGTCTTGCCTGAGCCCCGGCTCTCGTTTTTCTATTTAAGGAAGAGGAGCAAGATGTCATTATGTCACAAGCGTGTGTGGCGGGTTGCTTTCACTGCAACCTTGGCGCTCTTATAAAGTCGTTACTATCTTATCGACAAGCACGTTGTCCGTTATATAACTGTTTCTCCGTAATGAGGTGGTCCCCCTGGTATTTGGGGAGGTATTAACTTGTTTTCTTGTTTGAAGTGGTACCACTCCGCTGTCAGTGTATCTCATCCTTGTTAATTGGCCGCCATAATCATTGCCTTGCCACACAGTCTGTCCCTGCTACAACTTCGGGAACATGAACGCTAGTTTCGCGTACTTGGTAATTTATCATATTTCAGAAGTTGAAACTTCCTCCGTCGAAGAAGACACGCCGTGTCGACTGTTTGTAGAGGCATTCCGGAAGTGTTATTTACTAAGGAAAGATGGTATCCAAAATGAGAGAATCGGAAACATAATAATTGAAGACATTATTACAAAAACAGCCCTAGTCATTTTTAATGAAATTGATTTAAGGACACATTTGCTACTATTTCAAATGTTTATAGACTCCAAAAATTACACATGTCAGGTGCAGTAACCACAAGGATAAACACCAGTTGTACGGAAACAGCTGACATATGTTGTTCTATTTATTTTTATTGTTCTCCTGAAAAATAGCAATTTTCACAGGAGTTGCTTTTGTAATAATGTCTTCAATTGTTTATGGAGAAAATTATAGATTATAGAAATAAGTTCGTATGTCACAATTCTCATATTATGCCTTGTAGCTATTATTATTATTATTATTATTATTATTATTATTATTATTATTATTATTATTATTATTAATGTTTTTATTAGATGTGTTTATTATTAATTGTCATTATTGAGTGTAATTAGTTACCACTGCCACCGGGTATATCGATCGTCTATTCAAAAGTACGAGAGCTCAAAAAAACAAGTTTTGAGATTTCTTCAGTTGAAAGTTTTAAATAAATCACTTAGAAAGGAACAGAGTTCTGGTTCATAACCACGACAAATAGAAGTGAGTCAGTATTCAGGACGAGTTTATCACAATCTTCCAGTTCATTATTAATACATTTCGAAATGTACTAATAATGAATTAGTAAAGTCCATAGTTATAATTATTTATAAGCAGTTTATTTAGGTTTTTTTTTTTTGGTTGTAAATATGACTTACCTCAATACTAAATCGGAAAGAGCTCCGAAAGAGGCTTTCAGTAGTATAAATAACTAAAAAAATGGCAATTTTTGACTTGTCGCACTTTTGAAGTGGACGATCGATATACCCATTTGCAGTGTGAATAAATACATACATACACAAAACTGTGACGAAATTAATTTGAAAAAATCCCTACGAATGCGTGTAACGTATACAGGATGTTAAGAAACATTCACTTAGAATTGGAATAAATTAATACAATTTACTGTAAGGTTTAAGTGAGTCTAATGAACGGAATGAACAGTAATCCATCATCATCATCATCATCATCATCATCATCATCTTCATCATCATCATCATCATCATCATCGCCATTAGAGGATGTAATACATTTATGTATTTTTGAAGATACCTTCCCATCTTCTGCTCTCTTGTTCCAGTAGGTCTAGAATACGTACAATAATTTCCAGAGAATCCTGCCGTTATTCATCCTATTTGTGTATATAAACCAATCCTTTTTTGTTTACTATTATTTCTTTTAAATATATTTAGATTCCTTGTAAGTGTGTTTCTTATCTGGTCTGTTATTCTGTAGCCTACTACTGTTCTTGGATATCTTATCTGAGCAGACGCAATCCATCGTTTTTCAGTCCTATTCATGATCTAGTTTTTATATTCGTACATTGAACTCGGAATTGCCATTTATTATTATTATTATTATTATTATTATTATTATTATTATTATTATTATTATTATTATTGAGTCCACAAGATAGCGACTTCAGGTCACTAGTAGCTATCTGCTATCATCAGTTACTGTCGAAATAAAATTGAATTCAAACGCAAACTAACTAGGCACTTGGTCAGTAATTGATTTGTTGTAAATAGTTTCCTTAATCTATCACAAAATATTTCAATATCAAGTAATTTCATCACTATACAATTTTGTTATTCTAGGTTTAATTTGTAATTCAGTAAATATAAAATATTCTTTGTTTTTCTATGACTATTACACTCTTACTACGTCATACTACTTTTGACCAATAAAACGGTACGAAAGGACGTATTTCAACCAATCATGGATGCTTATCGCACAATTTTATCGCGTCCCTAGCATTTGTTTAATTTTTATCGCGTCCCTAGCATTTGTTTAATTTTATCGCGTCCCTAGCATTTGTTTCTTTGTTTGCCAACATTTGAAACTGCGCTAGTCTGGACGTCAAAAATATATATAAAATTACAAAACACTCCAGTCGATGCACAGCAGTTTCAAATATGACTCGCATTGGCATTCAAGAACAGGAATTAATAAAAATCACTGATCATACTTATGCATCTTCTGAAATCCTATTTACAAATAAATGAAGAGCACCATTCGGAAATCCTGAATAAGTTGAATACACCATGTAGGCCTAAACCAACGAGTTCCACTTCTATTACGCACACGTCCAATATAACATCAATTGAACCACCAACCACATTCAAATTTGAAAATTGTACATTCAATAATTATTCCTTTTAAAATTATTCATGTTTATTTTTTATGTCATCGTCGTTAATTAAAACTTTTCTAACACTTGTGTATATTATTTAGGTTATGTTATAGCTTCTGCTATATGATATTATGGATAGTCACGTATCAGATATTGTTTAATACTAAGATTTATTGAAAATCATCTGTCAAATGACGTTGATTACTCGGATCCGGATGATTGAAGTGAAATGCAAATGTTTTAATAAAAATGAAACTGAATCAACAAAGCCTTCTTGACTAATAACAGTCCACAGAGTTCAATGATGATTCCATATTTGGCACAACTGATACCAGTAACAAGAAAACATAATCATAAAACACTACTCCCATCTAGCGTAATGTTGAATGGTACAATAATACATTTGAAGACAGTTGTATTTTCGTAAGCCAATTAATATTTTATTGTATTGGAGTACTTTGTTACTTCTAATCTTTATATAGGCCTACTTTCTTCTAATCGTGTAATAGTCAATTAAATCCCACTCGAGTTTTGATTTTCTCTAGCTAAATCAAAACCTCTAGTGAGATTACTGTTGATAAATTATATAGCTTTCATTAGCCAGGTAATCTTTTCGTACTTTGATTTTTATTGTAATTGTAACTGTAAATTTAATATTGTAATTTTATTTGTAATTGCAATTGTAAATTTAATACTAATTGTAATTTTATTCTTCATATTATCGTTGGAATCTCCTGGTAGAGGGGCAGAGAAGGCCTAACGGCCTTATCTTTGCCAGGTTAAATAAATAAATACTAATACTAGTAGACTATAGGTCAAATGTAAGACTTTAGTTTATTTCTGCAACTTTTCCGATACAATTTTTTCCTGTGTGGGCCGTAGCATATAGTAAGAAACTTATATTGGGGGTAAGCGAGCTCGCTTGCTACAAGTAGAAGCGTAGCGAGGGAGGAAAGCTTCTCAGTCCACTTTTTTCTTTCCGTGACACGCAGGTTTTTTTTTCGCGAGATACCGAATGACTTATACTTTATCTGTATATAATCGAAAATATTTCTAGAATGGATAACTTCAGTATTTCATGTCGCTAATCAGTTCTCTTTGTTTCCTTTATTACAAGTTTTTTCTGTTGGTGGTATATGGAGGAGGGGAAGCGTGAATGTTGAGTTTATTTTTGTATTACAAAATCGCTCGCGGATGATTCTTCGTATCGGAACACAAGAGAATGTAAGTGAAGTTCGTTTCCTTTCATTTGTTTTGTTCATACACGACTTTCCGATAATTAACGTCAGTAAATGCACAAAGAATCAATACAACATAACGGTATTACATGTTTGCAAAAACAGTGCGTGTAATGAGATCCATGTTGTTATATAGAATCATTGCTGCTACAGTCAGTAACACAATACTGTCGCGACATTGTTCCCAACATGCGCAGGAAAAATGTTACTGAAGCCGTATAATCACAATGCTGGGAATGCTCCCCACAAGGTTGTGTTTACCGACCTGATCTGACCCGATATGACCCAAAGTTGAATTACTCCACAACCCAAATACCCCTGCGGTGTCTACGTAGTTTACACCTTCATTCCGTCACGCAGGAGACTCTGGTTCGAGTCCCGATCAGGGAATTTTCTCGGGGTTCTTCAGCATTTCTCTGTTCATCGGCCAGCGATAAGCAGAAGATAGTCCAGTGGATAAGTGGGATTGCCTGCTTGAGGACTGGATACACAGCGGATCTCAGCGTATTCAGCCGGTGTGGGAGAGAATTCGCCAAGTTTGGGGGGTTGGGCGTAATGTGTCTACTCAGGAAGGCATCCAGGCAAGAGCGACAGATTCACACCACATAAGAAACCATTCCAGAAACTGCGAGTACAAAGTAAATGCGGATGGTGAGTTAATAGCATCTCATGGATAATAATTTGTTTCTTTCAATATCACGATAACTTATAGCAAAAATATATCATGCCCAATATAACTTTGTTGGTGTCATTTAGTTATTTTTTACATGGTATTATGTCTCTCCTCATTCACAATTCACGGTCACATAAAAATATAACTCTCTCGCCACTACTCCTTGTATTCCCCTTGTTTTCCTTCTGTTCCCTTTGTTCTTCTTTGTTCCCTTTACTTCTTGTTTTCCTCGTTGTCTCCTTGTATTTCTCTCTCTCTCTCCTTGTGCTCCTCTTCTTCCTTTTATCCCCCCCTTCCTCCTTGTATTTCCCTTTTTCTCCTTGTATTCCCATTTTCTCATTGTATTTCCCCTTTTCTCCTTGTATTCCCATTTTCTCCTTGTATGAGTACTTCCCCTGTTCTTGTATTAACATTTTCTCCTTCTTTTCCCAATTTTTGTACTTATATTCACATTTTTCTTCTTGTATACCCTTTCTTCTCTTTGTCTTCACATTGTCATCCTGGTACTTCCAATGTTCCCCTGCTTCTCCTTGTCTTCCCCTGGTTCTCCTTGTTTCCCCCTGGTTCTCCTTGTCTTCCCCTGGTTATTCTTGTCTTCCCCTGGTTCTTCTTGTTTTCCCCTGGTTCTCCTTGTCTTCCCCTGGTTCTTCTTGTTTTCCTCTGGTTCTCCTTGTCTTCCCCTGCTTCTCCTTGTCTTCCCCTGGTTCTCCTTGTTTTCCCCTGGTTCTCCTTGTCTTCCCCTAGTTCTTCTTGTTTTCCCATGGTTCTCCTTGTCTTCCCCTGGTTCTTCTTGTTTTCCCCTGGTTCTCCTTGTCTTCCCCTGGTTCTTCTTGTTTTCCCTTGGTTCTCCTTGTCTTCCCCTGGTTCTTTTTGTTTTCCCCTGGTTCTCCTTGTCTTCCCCTGGTTCGCCTTGTCTTCCCCTGGTTCTCCTTGTCTTCCCCTGGTTCTCCTTGTCTTCCCCTGGTTCTCTTGTCTTCCCCTGGTTCTCCTTGTCTTCCCCTGATTCTCCTTGTCTTCCCCTGGTTCTTCTTGTTTTCCCTTGGTTCTCCTTGTCTTCCCCTGGTTCTTCTTGTCTTCCCCTGGTTCTCCTTGTCTTCCCCTGGTTCTCCTTGTCTTCCCCTGGTTCTCCTTGTCTTCCCCTGGTTCTCCTTGTTTTCCCCTGGTTCTCCTTGTCTTCCTCTGGTTCTCCTTGTCTTTCCCTTGTTCTCCTTGTCTTTACCTTGTTCTCCTTGTTATTCCCTTGTCATCCTTTCTCTTTCTCTCTTGTTCTTCTTGTCTCTCTCTTGTTCTCCTTGTCTTCCCCTTGTTACCCTTGCCTCTCCTTCTTCTCCTTGTCCCTCTCTTGTTCTCCTTATCTTTCCTTTGTTCTCCTTGTCTTTCCCTTGTTATCCTTGTCCCTCTCTTGTCCTCCTTGTCTTTCCTTTGTTCTCCTTGTCCTCCCCTTGTTATCCCTGTCTCTCCCTTGTTCTATTTGTCTTTTCCTTGTCCTCCTTGTCTTTTCCTTGTCCTCCCTTTGTTCTCCTTGTCTTCCCTTTGTTACCCCTGTCTCTCCCTTGTTCTCTTAGTCTTTTCCTTGTCCTCCTTGTCTTCCCCTTATTATCCTTGTCTTCATTGGTCTCCTTGTCTTCCCCTAGTTCTCCTTGCCGCCAATTACCACATTTCAGTATCCAAAAGCGAGAACACCGTCTTCCTTGACTTCATGCTGGACATATTTGGTTTGAGGCTCTCCGTAACAGCGGCGCCTATGATAATCGACGGATCATGCATCGATCTGGAGTGTTAGAAGATGAATGATGTTTTAAATAGATATAATGAATGGTTAGCAATTGAGGAGCCCAATGGAAAAGAGGAACAAGCCACTTTACTGTTGATTTTTAGTTTCTTCGATAATCCGACAGATCTTGCCATCTAGAACCTCTTTTTATGAACTTAAGTCTTGTTGCATGTGTCTACCGGACAAGGTAAACACACAGTCTACTATATACAGTCACGAAGCTTGAGTTTTGAGGGTGCTAGAAACAATAGACTGTGACGATACTATTTTGCATTGCCTGTAATGAGGCGATATTAGCGATCCTAGTGGTGAACAACTATCTAATGTTTGCATATTTACTACGTATTGAGCTTCGCGACTGTATATACTAGACTGTGGTAAGCATTTATAAATGCCTCTACTTCACTTGCAGAGAGAGAATTTCAGTGGAATAAACGCTTCTCCTACAAAATTTAGTTTTTTGTGGCATGGCCTCTTTTCTACAGAGCCCCTCAATTTTTAGGGATGTTCAAGTTAGAATATGCCATTAGGAAAGTTCAGGATAACACAGACGGTTTGGAATTGAACGGGTTACATCAGCTTCTTGTCTATGCGGATGACGTGAATATGCTAGGAGAAAATTCACAAACTATTAGGGAAAACGCGGAAATTCTAGTTGAAGCAAGTAAAGCGATAGGGTTGGAAGTAAATCCCGAAAAGACAAAGTATATGATTATGTCTCGTGACCAGAATATTGTACGAAATGGAACTATAAAAATTGGAGATTTATCTTTCGAAGAGGTGGAAAAATTCAAATATCTTGGAGCAACAGTAACAAATATAAATGACACTCGGGAGGAAATTAAACGCAGAATAAATATGGGAAATGAGTGTTGTTATTCGGTTGAGAAGCTTTTGTCATCTAGTCTTCTGTCAAAAAATCTGAAAGTTAGAATTTATAAAACAGTTATATTACCGGTTGTTCTGTATGGTTGTGAAACTTGGTCTCTCACTTTGAGAGAAGAACATATGTTAAGGGTGTTTGAGAATAAGGTTCTTAGGAAAATATTTGAGGCTAAGAGGGATGAAGTTACAGGAGAATGGAGAAAGTTACACAACACAGAACTGCACGCATTGTTTTCTTCACCTGACATAATTAGGAACATAAAATCCAGACGTTTGAGATGGGCAGGACATGTAGCACGTATGGGAGAATCCAGAAATGCATATAGAGTGTTAGTTGGGAGACCGGAGGGAAAAAGACCTTTGGGGAGGCCGAGATGTAGGTGGGAAGATAATATTAAAATGGATTTGAGGGAGGTAGGATATGATGGTAGAGACTGGATTAATCTTGCTCAGGATAGGGACCAATGGCGGGCTTATGTGAGGGCGGCAATGAACCTCCGGGTTCCTTAAAAGCCAGTAAGTAAGTAAGTTGAAGTTAAACTGTAAGTCCGTAAAGTAAAGAATAAAATATATTACATGAGGTAGATAATAAAGTAATAGGAGTTAGTAATATTTCTGCTATTATCACAGAACTCTTCCCAGTTCCACATTCTGTATAAGGGTCTGTCTCTAACAATCGTGGACGTCCTGGAATCGCCGAGACAGAAATTGAGGTAAAAATGCGTGGTAATCGAAACCGTTGTCCGTCTCCGACGTTACAGTAGCAGGCGGACTACAGAATGTCCGTGTTGAAAGCGGATATAGCATATAGCACAAAGTGCCAGTAAGGGTAGTGATTGTTAAATGAATTTGCTTTCAAATCCTGTAAAGAGCCTTTCCGAGAAGACCCAGGATTATTGAACATATCAGACAGAAAAGCTACAGATCTCTAGCTAAATTTCCAGGAATTTAAACTTCGCAGCATGTTACATTATTCTACCCAGAATGCTCCTGTCTGTTATGTAGAAGCAGACTATGTGAACTTCCAATTAACGGGACGTGAGGGGTCTGGTCTTTACGATACTTTATTAATGAAACATAACATCCAAGCCCCGGGCCGGATTCGAACCCCCCACTGCTGACATACTTCAGCTGGGGTTGAGGCTTTGTTCAATTTTAATTAATTTGTTCGTTCTATGTAATATGAGTAGGTATTTTGATATGTGTAGACAAAGGCATTAGGGTGGGTATTTTTCTAGCTTATAATAGATGTTCGAGCACAGGGTGTAAACGATATAAACAACCAAAAGGAAATACTGGTGGTAGAGAATAAATAAGGAAAAAAGTCCGCTAAACTGGAGATTTTGCTACAGTAGCTTTGAACAGTGTCGTTACGGTTACGACCAAATTTAACTAAATACACAATGTTGCCAACATAAGGACATGAGGTGAGCCTGCCTGGAGAGGAATTAAAAATAGGTTGCAGCCGCCAAATTACTCTTCAAGGAACGACCACTCATATAAATTGAGGGAAAGAAGGCAGAGGACGGACACTGGAAAGTTTTCTTTTCTCAATCGTACTATCAGGGACTGGAATGCTTACTAAAGGCTTTACCAACAACCAAAAATGTATTTAAGAATAGGCTTAAGGACCTTACTAATAGACGGTAATTATACACAATATTTAAAGGGTGTAAATGATATGTTGCTATTGAAGTGTTGTATCAGTGAAGAATTATGTTGTGTCAGTGAAGTGTGTTGTATCAGTGAAGAAGTATGTCGTGTCAGTGAAGTGTGCTGTGTAAGCGAAACGTGTTCCTGTCAGTGAAGCTTTATAGTTTATAGTGGCAGTGCATAGTATTTGAACAGTGAAAAGTTTTTGAAGTGTTAATGAAATCAGAATAGAATCAGTGAAATGTGTCGTAGTTCCATTGCAGTGAGTGAGTTGACAGCGAAATGAGTGTAATTTGAAAGGTACTTGTGCAGATATGAACATATACTCGTGGGTTTTAGTTCGATCTTAGTTTTAAGATACAAATTAGATTTATTTCCAATGTTATTTTAAGTGATCGTTTCATTTAATTTAGTATATTACCTGTTGTTGTTGTTAATTATTGTTAGTATTAATTATTAGTATTATTATTAATTGTATTTTTAATTAATAAGTTTATTATTGTCATTGTTGAGTGTAATTAGTTACCACTGCCACCGGGTATATACCCACTGCAGTGTGAATAAATAAATACATACATGCATACATACATACATACATGATGTTGGTCCGTGTCGTTGTTAGAAGGAGAAATTTGTTTGTTTGTTTTTTTTTTTTTTTTCCTCTCCCTATCTCCCTCGTTCTGAAATTACTGAGAGATAGCACCAATATTAGCGACAAGATGTATTTGCGTAAATGTTGCGAGTAAATTACATGTCTTAGATGAGGGGCTCGCGACAGGAACAGTTTTGCTGCGGCGCATGCGCGGACCTCTCATGCAGTGGCAGCGAGATCCTTACTTGAACTTATTTTCGTGTGTACATTCCAGATCAAATCAAGAAGATCCCTTTTTGTTCCGGTTACACATCTTGCATATTATACGAAGGTTAGGTTTGGTTAGTTTAGGTTTTTATTAATCAAGTCCGCGCATACGCAGACAGCAAAGATGATCCTGTCGGTCATGGCCGTTATGATGGTTTTTGTTTCGTAATATTCATAAACAATAATATGATGAAAGCGGTGAATAATTTCATGGCCTCTGAAAGTTTTCTTCGTGAAAGACGAGGTGTTTTCTCTAGACCACAAATAAAACGGCAGTGCGGTCATAATTATGTAGTTAACGCTTTGGCGAAAATTAACCGGAAATTTACTTTCCTTCATTTTAATTATATACCCTAAAACACACCTTCCCCCTTTATTTCGTTGTGATAACCTACTTTAAGATGTTACTGCATCTGCATTTTCTTTTGGTGCATTCAAAACACCGCCATTATACTGCATAAACCTTGCACTTGACAAATGGAGTGAATTATTTAAGAATATAGTCGCGAATTTTACTACCACCATTTCGATTGTCTTTTGTTTGACACGGCTCGGTACGGCCCGGTAAGTAGTGGCTAGCGAGCAACGTCGACTACCGACGTTGGTGTACCGTGCGTATTATCCAGTTCCAAAAAGTCAAAGTTTTCTTGCATTTATCAAAGTTTTCTTGCTTCTAATAGAATCTCAGACATAGAACCAATCTCGACTGTGTCTCGTTTTTATTCTGAATTTTCCATGATTCTCCACGTCTGTCCGTTGCGGTATTCTTCATACATCTTTTACTTTCTGAGCTCTGAGCTTCTAACCCATCGGGAAAAAAATCAGAAATGCTGTTAAATAAGAAACTGCTTTGGAAATAGAACATAGCGGTGCTAAGTTGTTAGTTTCAAAGAACACATGGACCACGAATAACCGTGTGGTGTTCAGCTGTCAGATCTGTTACCTCTATATCATTTATAAAAATCTCTTTATCCGCGTCTTTATACGTCTTTCACTTTCAGACCTCTCAACCGCTTATAAGAGAATCTCAGAAATAGAAACAATGTCGACTGTGTCTCTTTTTTTATTCTGAATTTTCCATAATTTTCCACGTCTGTCTGTTACTATATTCTTTATAAATCTTTTACATTCGATCTCTCAACTGCATAGAACAAAATCTCAGAAATAGAACCAATCTTGATGTCTCCTTTTTTTAATTCTAAATTTTCCATAATTCTCCACGTCTGTCTGTTACTATATTCTTTCAGACCTCTCAACTGCTTATAACAGAATATCAGAAATAGAACCAATCTCGATTGTCTCTTTTTTTATTCTAAATTTTCCATAATTCTCCACGTCTGTTTGTTACTATATTCTTCATAAATCTTTTACTTTCAGACCTCTCAACTGCTTATAACAGAATATCAGAAATAGAACCAATCTCGATTGTGTCTCTTTTTTATATTCTGAATTTTTCCGTAATTCTCCACGTCTGTCTGTTACTATATTCTTTATAAATCTTTTACTTTCAGACCTCTCAACTGCATAGAACAGAATCTCAGAAATAGAACCAATCTTGATGTCTCCTTTTTTTAATTCTAAATTTTCCATAATTCTCCACGTCTGTCTGTTACTATATTCTTTATAAATCTTTTACATTCGACCTCTCAACTGCATAGAACAGAATCTCAGAAATAGAACCAATCTTGATGTCTCCTTTTTTTAATTCTAAATTTTCCATAATTCTCCACGTCTGTCTGTTACTATATTCTTTATAAATCTTTTACATTCGACCTCTCAACTGCATAGAACAAAATCTCAGAAATAGAACCAATCTTGATGTCTCCTTTTTTAATTCTAAATTTTCCATAATTCTCCACGTCTGTCTGTTACTATATTCTTTATAAATCTTTTACATTCTGACCTCTCGACCTCTCAACTGCATAGAACAGAATCTCAGAAATAGAACCAATCTTGATGTCTCCTTTTTTTAATTCTAAATTTTCCATAATTCTCCACGTCTGTCTGTTACTATATTCTTTATAAATCTTTTACATTCGACCTCTCAACTGCATAGAACAGAATCTCAGAAATAGAACCAATCTTGATGTCTCCTTTTTTTAATTCTAAATTTTCCATAATTCTCCACGTCTGTCTGTTACTATATTCTTTATAAATCTTTTACATTCGACCTCTCAACTGCATAGAACAGAATCTCAGAAATAGAACCAATCTTGATGTCTCCTTTTTTAATTCTAAATTTTCCATAATTCTCCACGTCTGTCTGTTACTATATTCTTTATAAATCTTTTACATTCGACCTCTCAACTGCATAGAACAGAATCTCAGAAATAGAACCAATCTTGATGTCTCCTTTTTTAATTCTAAATTTTCCATAATTCTCCACGTCTGTCTGTTACTATATTCTTTATAAATCTTTTACATTCGACCTCTCAACTGCATAGAACAGAATCTCAGAAATAGAACCAATCTTGATGTCTCCTTTTTTAATTCTAAATTTTCCATAATTCTCCAAGTCTGTCTGTTACTATATTCTTTATAAATCTTTTACATTCGACCTCTCAACTGCATAGAACAGAATCTCAGAAATAGAACCAATCTTGATGTCTCCTAAATTTTTTTTAATTCTAAATTTTCCATAATTCTCCCAATCGTCTGTCTGTTACTATATTCTTTATAAATCTTTTACATTCGACCTCTCAACTGCATAGAACAGAATCTCAGAAATAGAACCAATCTTGATGTCTCCTTTTTTAATTCTAAATTTTCCATAATTCTCCCACGTCTGTCTGTTACTATATTCTTTATAAATCTTTTACATTCGACCTCTCAACTGCATAGAACAAAATCTCAGAAATAGAACCAATCTTGATGTCTCCTTTTTTAATTCTAAATTTTCCATAATTCTCCACGTCTGTCTGTTACTATATTCTTTATAAATCTTTTACATTCGACCTCTCAACTGCATAGAACAGAATCTCAGAAATAGAACCAATCTTGATGTCTCCTTTTTTAATTCTAAATTTTCCATAATTCTCCACGTCTGTCTGTTACTATATTCTTTATAAATCTTTTACATTCAACCTCTCAACTGCATAGAACAGAATCTCAGAAATAGAACCAATCTTGATGTCTCCTTTTTTAATTCTAAATTTTCCATAATTCTCCACGTCTGTCTGTTACTATATTCTTTATAAATCTTTTACATTCGACCTCTCAACTGCATAGAACAGAATCTCAGAAATAGAACCAATCTTGATGTCTCCTTTTTTAATTCTAAATTTTCCATAATCCTCCACGTCTGTCTGTTACTATATTCTTTATAAATCTTTTACATTCGACCTCTCAACTGCATAGAACAAAATCTCAGAAATAGAACCAATCTTGATGTCTCCTTTTTTAATTCTAAATTTTCCATAATTCTCCACGTCTGTCTGTTACTATATTCTTTATAAATCTTTTACATTCGACCTCTCAACTGCATAGAACAGAATCTCAGAAATACAACCAATCTTGATGTCTCCTTTTTTTAATTCTAAATTTTCCATAATTCTCCACGTCTGTCTGTTACTATATTCTTTATAAATCTTTTACATTCGACCTCTCAACTGCATAGAACAAAATCTCAGAAATAGAACCAATCTTGATGTCTCCTTTTTTAATTCTAAATTTTCCATAATTCTCCACGTCTGTCTGTTACTATATTCTTTATAAATCTTTTACATTCGACCTCTCAACTGCATAGAACAAAATCTCAGAAATAGAACCAATCTTGATGTCTCCTTTTTTTAATTCTAAATTTTCCATAATTCTCCACGTCTGTCTGTTACTGTATTCTTTATAAATCTTTTACTTTCCGACCTCTCAACTGCATAGAACAGAATCTCAGAAATAGAACCAATCTCGATTGTCTCTTTTTTTTTATTCTAAATTTTCCATAATTCTCCACGTCTGTCTGTTACTATATTCTTTATAAATCTTTTACTTTCAGACCTCAACTGCTTAGAACAGGATGTCAGAAATAGAAACAATCTCTCGTTTTTATTCCAAATTGTTCACGATTTTCCACATGTGCCCGTTGCTGTATTCTTTATACATATTTTACTTTCAGACCTCTGAGTTTCTAATCCATCAAGATCAAAATCAGAAATGCTGTTAAATAAGAAACTGCATTGAAAATAGAACTTAGCGGTGCTAAATTGTTAGTTTCAAAGAACACATGGACCACGAATAACCGTGTGGTGTTCAGCTGTCAGATCTGTTACCACTATATTATTTATAAAATATCTTTATCCTTGTCTTTATACATCTTCACTTTCATACCTCTAAACTGCTTATAACAGAATCTGAAAAATAGAACCAATGTCGCCTACGTCTGTCTGTTGCTGCTCTTCATACATCATTTACTTTCAGAGCTCTGAGCTCCTATCCCGTCGAGGACAATTCTCATAAATCAGAAACGCTGTTAAATAAGGAACTGCATTGAAAATAGAACACAGCGGTGTTAAGTTGTTAGTTTCAAAGGACACATGGACCACGAATAACCGTGTGGTGTTCAGCTGTCAGATCTGTTACTTCTATATTATTTATAAAATATCTTTATCCTCGCTGCAGAGATGTAATTTGTGCTGTGTAGTCGTGATTGAATAACTATAATTATTGAGGATTGCGACTCACACTTGAACCAGTTTTCGCGCTGCTGATCCCAGCATCCAGCCTTTGTATCGAGCACTTTGATATGCCCCGTCACACCGTAAGGAACTGCTGAGAACTAATTAAGCACAGGGTCTTAATTATACCTTTAGTGTTCTGACCAAGTCAAGGGCAAACCCGCCCTCTACGTTGTCGTCGGGCTATTAAATATCACTCAGCCTGCGCTGCTCCATACTGTGACCTGCGTTTATCCACGTCAGGGCTGTCCATTTCGCTCTCAAATCTCTTCGGACCCGAGTAAAATCTGCGGCATGCAAGAATGTTGTTGAAGGATACTTCTGTTCTCATCTTGCCATTACGTTCATCACTTCTCCATAATTCCAGCTTCCCCATAGGATTCATACGACGAATACTGTGGGTTGCAAACAGCGATATGAATGGTGCCTTTACCTGAGACTGCCAATATACAGTGGTGAAGCTCAGGCACAGCTTAAAAGAGTAAAATTTTGGAAATATTCAACTTTTTTTTCCCTCCATTACTGTATCTTGTACAATAATGAAAATTAGTATGTGTAAAACACTGTCCTTTTGCTATATGATAAACATGTTTTTACGATTAAAAAAAATTATATTTTTCTTCAAACTTCAAAGTTCACTATGCAGTGATGAAGTGTTTCCCTCATAACTCAAAAAGTATCCAACATTCTGTGATGAAATTTTTTGTGTGTATTTATGCATGTCATATCTACAATAAGATGCAAAATCACTTCTCTACCTTTGATAGATTGTCTGATAAAAAAATAAATTCATTTTAAAAAATGGTCAAATATCTAATACAAAATTTAAAAAAATGTTTATTAAGGAATGTAGTTGAAATAGGATGATATTGTAAACATGAGTTTCAGCAATAAAATAAAAGAAAAAGAACATGAAAATGTTAACAAGTTTATGAGTTATGAAGGATACGTTTCATCACTGCACAGTGAACTTTGAATTTTGAAAAAAAAATATATATATTTTAAATCGTAAAAATATTTGTTTCATATAGCAGAAGGTTAGTGTTTTACACATGTCAATTTTCATTATTATACCAGATACAATCAATAATGGAGGGAAAAAATGTTGAATATTTCTAAAAACGTTACTGCTGTAAGCTGTATCTAACCCCTTAAGAGGCTTTTAAGCATAGCCTACCCAAACAATTTGAGTTATACGTAGTAATTGTAATTGTAAGTTTGTAATAACGATGTATTTCACTCCGATCCTTCGGTACAGTATTAAGTTCACAGTTGGGGACCAGCGAGGGGGTATCGATTCCCTACATCTCAGTACGAAACGCGGCTAGCTTCACTTTCACAATAATACGTTGGGCTATATTGGTGTTTTGTAATGCGCTGCGTTGTTGAGCGTTAGTTTAATCAAAAGTGTATGCGCGTGTGTGTTACATATTAATTTTGCGTAAAATGGTTCATACTGAGAGAACATTGAGGTCATATTTGTGGAATTGAAAGAGAAACGGTTTACAAGTTGAACGTATGAAACGAAATGTGTTTACAAATATAGGAGATCGACATCACATTTACAGCTTGATTAAGGGATTTTGACTCTTGCAGAAAGTAAGTAGATAAATTAAGAACGAGTTACTCATCACTACTGCCGTGCTGGGTCATACAGGTCAGGCTGCACAGTCATAATGCCTAACAATTCATTTTTATCATGTCGCAGTACACTCCGTCTTAAAAACACAGTATTCTTCCACACGTCCCGTTATTAACCACTACGTCTGTTGACTGAACAATGTCATGTTGACTTATATTTTCTTGACATGGAGCATAGATATTATTTTCATTCTTCTCTTCCATCTTCCCCTCCTAGGCACATTTGTGATTAAATTTCTTTCTTATGACGCAACACACAGCTCGCTCACTAGCCAAACAAGCAAGGACAGGGGCCAAGATCGTAGAATCGAGCTGTATATATTATTAATATGGCTAGGATTTTGATGAAATTGCATCTTTTTTGTAGTAAAACTGAAACATAGCTGCTTTAGTATTTATATGTTATGTGATAAACTGATTGTTTTAAGACATATTTGTTAGGGCATTTTTTTTTTTTTTTGCATTTTTGCCTGTTTCAACTCCTAAGAGCATCTTTTGTTTTATTCGATCATTTTTTTTAGGCATTTTCATTTAATTTTGGCCATAAATCTCCATTATTAATGTAAAATAATGTTTATTTCCTTTGATATTTTCTTTACATATTTTGTCCATTAACAACCATTATTTTGTATAATATTTTAATCGTTTTTCTACACAAATATTGCCATTTTAACGTAGTACACCTCATGTAATGGATCAATCCAACCAACCCTTCAATATAGACTCCTCTATACTTGCTAATTCCGGATAAGGGCGGCCTTGTGGTGGACTACACGGAAACTAAAAGTAAAGTAAATCCATGGCGCTACAGCTCATGAAGGGCCAAGACCGACCAGCTGACTGCTGACCTCACGTCCACATGCCGAAGCAGAGGTGAAACTATATCAGGTAAAATAATTAATTAAAGTGTACTAATTAGAAAAATTATGTAAAATTTAATTTAATTACTAGTCTAAATATTAAGTAGAACAAAACCTCTTTTCCCACTAAGCCAGTTATGTAAGATCAATTTTTAGGGCATTTTAAGGGCATTTTTGAAAGATTTCTAGGTCATAAATGCATTGTTTTAGGACATTTTTTCATGGTTTATAGGTCATCAAAATCCTAGCCCTAATTATTAAAATAGCGGATGGAGGATGAAAAAAATAGGAATTTTCAATTGTCATGATATAAAAAATATCCTTGGATAACTGGGTGCTCTGAGACAAATAAGTTATATTGTTATACCTGTATTCTATTTGGGGGTGAAAATGGTCAACATCTTCTTGTGGGGTCTATGTCACAAAAAAATTTGATGGAAAAGCCGTAAAATATCTGCTGTATAAAAATATATGGTAAGCAGATTTTTTCAGCCTACCCACTATTTACACCTTAGCTTCGCCACTGCCAATATAGCACCTTGAGAGCTCGAGAGAGACACTAGTTCTCAGTATCGCATTTCAGCAAGGAGATGGTTACTCAGAAATGCAAATACTTTCTATAAGTCGTAATTCATATCAAGTGATTGTGTGGTCTTAGAGTAGAACCTATATGGAAAGTTAGTCGGTCACGTTAATCTGATCACTTGAGAGTTTATCGTTAAGATGTCCCAGCAGGACTGCTGCTATTAATCTGGTACACACAACAGAAGGAAGCCGATGGGTGTCATAACCGGTGCTGCCACCCACTCGATACGTCCGTGACTCCTCTTCAAGACACCAGTAACCCGTATCCTCGAGTTACGAGGCGAACCTGTTGTAAGTGGGTGAAGAATCCCCCGATCGGACATCACAGAGATCAGTTCATATCTGTACACCAGGCATCGCAAAATTGTCTGTAGTGAAACAGCGCCTGAACTCTGACGTAAGTTCCACGTGACAACACCCCTCTCCGTGCTGAACCCCTTCCGCTAGCGTTGTCTGTAGTGTAAGCCAGTGTTCCGCAACCGGTGTGCCCCCACAAGGTGAAAGGTGTGACGCGAACTTTTACCTATTATTGTAAGAAATTAATAATATTATTTAAAATTAAATTCCTCTCTCTGCTGACACAAGTTAGTGACATTGTCAATGACATCCAAGACATTATGAAGGATAAAATAAAGAGCAGTCAGAAGTTCTCACTTCAGATCTACGAGTCCACCGATATTAGCGGTCATGCACAACTTCTTTCCTACATTCGGTACAATGATGGGGATGTAATTGCAATTTTTTGTACAAACTGCCCGAGCGAGCAACCGGTGAAGAAATGTCTCGTACAATTCTAATGAATATGTGGTCCCTAATGAATTAACATGGGAGGATTGCGTTAGTGTTTTAGAGATGGAGCCGCTTCTATGACTGGCCGAGTGAAAGAATTCATGGCTGAAGTACGTGAAGTAGGCCTATATCGTAACCATTCTCTCATTCACCGCGAAGCCATTGTTTTGCCATCTCCTCTGAACATTGTGATGGACGAAGTAGTAAAAGTCATGAACTTCAAATCGCGGTCCCTAAAAATGCTGCTTTTTTCTGTTTTGTGTCAGGAAATGGGATCAGGGCACACTACACCTCTCCTACATAAGAACATTGAAATTAGAACTTCTCGAAGTGCCTTTACAAACATTTTGGTTGTTAATAAGGACTGAATACCCGGCTGTCTCTGAGATGACTAAACATTAAAGAGGGATAGACTCAAATCCATCGATGAAGAAATTAGGCTTGCACTGTCAACGATTCTACCGCGGATCAGCCACCTGTGTGCATCTAAGCAAGCCCAAGTATCACATTGAAAGTATGAGTAGAGTTATTTACTTTAATATTAGTTATAGAAATCTGTATTTTCTACAGTGAATTAAAGTTCATAGATTATAAATAATTGCAAGAGTCGATTTTTGTTTTAATAATAATAATAATAATAATAATAATAATAATAAGTCGACCTGGTTGGCAAGTTGGTATAGCGCTGGCCTTCTATGCCCAAGGTTGCGGGTTCGATCCCGGGCCAGGTCGATGGCATATAAGTGTGCTTAAATGCGACAGGCTCATGTCAGTAGATTTACTGGCATGTAAAAGAACTGCTGCGGGACAAAATTCCGGCACATCCGGCTACGTTGATATAACTTCTGCAGTTGCGAGCGTAGTTAAATAAAACATAACATTTAATAATAATCATAACCATAATAATCCTCATCCTAATAATCATAATAAAATAATAATCTTCTTCTTCTGCGTCATGAAATTAGGCCTTTTGACCTGTTTTCACATCAAGCGAAATTTAATGAGTCCTCCCATCTAGTGATTGGGCGTCCAACACTTCTACGTCCTCTTGGTTTGTATTGTAGTAACTGTTGGGGGATTCTGTCTGTAGGCATTCTTCGAACGTGCTCATACCAGCCATTTCTCTTGCTTTCGATTCTATTTGTTAAATTAAAAATATTTAAGTCTTTTCTAATATCTTCATTTCGTTTCCTGTCTAATATTGTCACACCTGCTATTGAACGCAAGAACTTCATTTCTGCAGTTTCTATTTTTCTTCTGTCTGCACGATTGCATATGTTAAGGTAGGTACCGCCATCACTTTATAAAATTTTAACTGTGTACTCTGTAGTGTTTTATTTTTCAGTGTTCTTTTTATAGTGCCGCACATTCTGTAGAATTTATTTAATTTAATATTAATATCTTCTTTCTGGCAGTATGATACGTTGCATCCCAAATAATTAAAATTGTTCACCTGTTCTATTATGCTGTCATTAATGCTGATTTTACATCTCATATGATCTTTTCCGTTGAATGCCATTACTTTCGATTTGCTTTCAGAGATTGTCATATTGAATTTTTTTGCTATTTCATTTAGTTTGCAAACTGCTAATTGTAAATCATTTTCAGAGCCGCTAAAAATTGTCTGATCGTCTGCGAACAGTATAGTGTTAAAAATTGTATTGTTAATTTTAAAATCCGTAGTTAGTACTGATTGCCATTGTACAATTACTTCGTCAATGTATATGCTAAAAAGTGCAGGAGGTAATGGGCAGCCCTGTCTAACTCCTTGATTAAAATAATAATTATAATAATAATAATAATGATAATAATAATAATAACAATAGTAAATTTGATTACATTACGTAATTATATTAGAAGAGTAACATATATTTTTGAGGGGATTAACATAAGTGTGTCGTCTAGTGTGTGCCGTAAGTAAGAAAAGGTTGCGGAACACTGTTGTAAGCAATGGCTCATTCTGTTATTCAGTACTGTCTGAATAATGATTTGGCGTTCATAACATATATTTCTGAACAAACTAAACCGCCGACTTCAAGGATGTCTTCAGAATAGGCCTATAGTTGACCTGTATGACGCGGTGAAATCTTTTTCCATGGTGATAAATGTTTGGAAAGTGCATTATTGGAAGAAAGTGATTTTCATCATTCTTCCTGTCTGAAGTCACTTTCAAATGTTTCTGATTCAATAATAGATAATTAGTGGGACATCCTGGAAACATTACTTTAAAAATTTAGAGACAGAAAGTTTTGTGAGTTTGTACTTAATTTTGGAGGCATGTTACATAGATATTGCGAAAGATCACAGTCTCTCAGAACAGTGTTCAAGTCATAGGATTACTTAAATAACGGAGCAACAACTAGGTCTACGTATCTAAAACTTTTCCCCCTCTTTTTATCGAACTTTTCTTTGTTACTCTCTCGTCCTTCATTACGAACTTCCAGCGTCACTGGCTCCTCTACTTTATTTCACGAAACTTCTCGCAATTTGTTGTCGATAACTTTTATAATTTACTCGTATTTGTAACCTGGGAGAATAAATTCTTACAAGAATTATTAATGTATTACTTTTCCATGAAAATGAATTCTCTGCCTCTTCCTGCAACTCAGAATATAAGACATCGTGCAGTATGACAGGTTTTCCTAAAATTCCCTTAATGATGTCCCATCTCACGAACAGAATATGCATTCCCTACAGAACGATTCTCGATTGGTCCTATTTTTGTCGCAGTATTGCCACCCCTGTTTTGAGATAATAGGATTTCCTACCTGGAGACCTTGAACATAACGAAGTATAGGAACCAATCCACAACTCTTGGAGTTGCTCCAATTCGTGTTCTAATAAAGGTCCCCCACATGGGAAAGTTATGCTGAATTTGGAGCTTTTTATGTGAACCTCGTTAATTTTATAACGATGTAATCGAAAGAGCTCTTTTTATATTCGACAATTTATCCTCATATGGGAAATCCTGCAATTAATTTCCGTGGGACATTTTACAGTTCAAGAAGAATGCAGAGTATTTTAAATCAGAACCGTATTTCATTTCGAAGAAACATCAAGGTTAATATAATTTAAATTTTACTGCAGATTTATAAAACTTGCATTTTCGATTGGTAGTATTCTGTTGTGTTGTTTAGTTGTTTTTCATGTTCTGATCTCTTGTGCCTCTCTTTGACTTCATGTTATATTGTCTTCTTCTGACATGTTTCTGTTTTGTGTCGCTTTGTTAGCTTTGTTGTTATGTTTAAGTAATATGTTGTGTTTTGTTTCCATATTTTGCTGTGTCTTGTTTTCGTATTTTCTTGTGTCTTGTTTTAGTATTTTGTTGTCTTGTTTTAGTGTTTGTTGTGTCTTGTTTTAGTAATTTGTTGTCTTGTTTCTGTAATTGTTGTGCCTCGTATAGTATCTTCTTTTAATATTTCGTTGTGTTTAGATATCGTCGCATTTTTTTGTGTCATGTTTAGTATTTCGTTGTGTTGTGTAATATTTCATTATATTTTGTTTTAGCATTTTGTTGTATCTCGTTTTAGTAATATTTGTTGTGTAATGTTTTATGAATAATTGTTAACTTGTTTTATTAATTTTTGTCTTATTTTAGTGTTTTGTTCTCACGTTTCAGTATTTTGTTGTGTCTTGTCTTAGTATTTTGTTGTGTCTTGCTTTAGTATCTTATTGTGTTTTGTTGTAACATTTTGTTGTCTTGTTTTATTTAATATTTCGTTGTGTCTTGTTTTGATATTCTGTTACGTGTTTTAATAATTTGCTGCGCCTTGTTTTAGTATTTCGTTGAGTTCTATTTTATTATCTTTTTGTGTCATGTTTTAGTATTTCGTTGCATCTTGTTTTAGTATTTCGTTGAGTTCTATTTTATTATCTTTTTGTGTCATGTTTTAGTATTTCGTTGCATCTTGTTTTAGTATTTCGTTGAGTTCTATTTTATTATCTTCTTGTGTCATGTTTTAGTATTTCGTTGCATCTTGTTTTAGTATTTCGTTGAGTTCTATTTTATTATCTTTTGTGTCGTGTTTTAGTATTTCGTTGCATCTTGTTTTAGTATTTCGTTGAGTTCTATTTTATTATCTTTTGTGTCGTGTTTTAGTATTTCGTTGCATTTCGTTGATTTTATTTTATTTTATTGGGTTATTTTACGACGCTGTATCAACATTTAGGTTATTTAGCGTCTGAATGAAAATGAAGGTGATAATGCCGGTGAAATGAGTCCGGGGTCCAACACCGAAAGTTACCCAGCATTTGCTCGTATTGGGTTGAGGGAAAACCCCGGAAAAAACCTCAACCAGGTAACTTGCCCCGACCGGGATTCGAACCCGGACCACCTGGTTTCGCGGCCAGACGTGCTGACCGTTACTCCACAGGTGTGGACAGTATTTCGTTGAATTCTATTTTATTATCTTTTTGTGTCATGTTTTAGTATTTCGTTGCATCTTGTTTTAGTATTTCGTTGAGTTTTATTTTATTATCTTTTGTGTCATGTTTTAGTATTTTGTTGCATCTTGTTTTAGTATTTCATTGAGTTTTATTTTATTATCTTTTTGTGTCATGTTTTAGTATTTCGTTCCATCTTGTTTTAGTATTTCGTTGAGTTTTATTTTATTATCTTTTTGTGGCATGTTTTAGTATTTCGTTGCTTCTTGTTTTAGTATTTCGTTCCGTCTTGTTTTGATGTTTTGTATTGTGCCTTGTCTTGTTTTGATTTTTTGTTCGGTTATGTCTCGTTTTGTTATTTTGTTTTTGTGTCCATTTTAACGTTTTGTAATGGTCTTGGTTTGATGTGTTGCATTGTGCAGAGTTTTAATTTCGTGTATCCCTTTGTTATTTATAGAACAATGTCTTTTTTGATATGTTACATTGTTGTCCATTGTCTTATTTTATAATGTGTTGCGTTGTTATTTAACTTCTTGTTATTATTTGTTGCATTGTTGTTTTGTGTCTTATTTGGACGTGTTGTTTTGTTGTGCAGAGCCTTGTTTTGATATGTTGCATTGTTGTGTATTATATCGTTTTGATATGGAGGCTTTACATCCAGCTGAAAACGAGAGTCCCACCACATGTTCGTATAATATCAGATTTAAAAGCCTTCACCAGAAAAAAAGGGAAGTAGCTAAGAATAGGCAAACACCAACTAGGATACGAAAAGCCATCAATGTGTCTCTCTTCCCAAATTACCACACTAGAAGACAGTGAATAACATCTGTGGTTGATGCAGCTTACATTTACCTCAGAAGAGTAAATAAATGGAACAAATTAACAGCCACATCGTTTTCCACTGGATGTCACATAAAGTTTTACAGTTGGCAGTGACATTAAAGCAACCGGGACATAAAAACGTGGTCTAAATTGCTGTAATACCCCGACATGTGGTTTGTTACAAAGTCGCAGTGAAATACAAGCACGGCGATTTGATTCCACGAGCTCGCGGATAAACTTCTCTACCAACTTTCTCGGTTAAGAACCACTTGATGAAGGCGCACGCCGAGGTACAGAGATGCTCTGGAACTTATCAACTTCAGAATTAACTGCGTCTGGTACTTCTCCCATATAGCCACGTCAGACTTGAGATACCAAACATATTTACTGCTCAACACACCGACCGTACAGTGTAGCCCTTCGGCCACAGTTACAGAAAGTCAAGTGGTTTGTTATTGTTGCTTCGTTGTCCTCATCGTGGAACATTCATTTGCTGGAAAGCTTTAGCATAAGAAGGGAAAACGTCGAGATGTCTGAAATTAGTGACATCATATCATTTTCATTGTTACTTACGTTACAAGGCCGTTACATGGATAAATATATAATAGGGTGCGAAACTGCGGTCAGCACCATCTGGCGGCGGGGGGCTGAAATAAGATGATCAGCGCCCAACGTCGTAGGTGGTAAACAGAACTACGTGTTGGGTACATTACCCAGAGTTCTCTATTTATCCGTTCGAGATATTGCTCGAGGAGTCGAGATGGCAGACAGAAACTTGCTAATAAGTGAACATAAAGTGATACGTGGGTGTATAAGCAGTGTATGTTAAATAGTGATATTTATGGACGTTGTGAAAATAGTGTTGTTGAATGTATTGTAAAGTAATAGTAATATAATAAAATGAACTAAGTAGTTCTTGCAGACTTTTCCATTGCGCTGTACAATAAATACCCAAAGAATACAATCCCAATTATCTAACCTTTTGCTTTTTTTTGTCTCTGTCTTATTATATTTTAATTGGGTAGTGTAAAATAGATCGTCTCTTTTATCTTCCTGTTGGCTCCGGTAAGAATTTTCAGTAGAAGATGCTGTGAGGAATAAAACTGTAAATGTTTTATTTAAAATTGGGTTAGTTTTGAATATCGATGAGGGTGGGAGGGAATACTTTCTGCACATTTTCGTCACGAGGTGCGCTGCTAAATGCATGGAGTAATTACTCTTTTCGCTACTTGGTGCGCTGCTAGATGTAATAACGCCCCTCCCCCCAACAGGTGGCAGCAAGATCAATTTCTACAACAGCGCCTCTAGTATGTGTTACGGGAAACTCAATAAGTTTCGCATCCTATTATATATTCATCCATGGTCGTTATTTAGAGCTTCACATTCGAGCATGGAATTTAACTAAAGAGCAACAGAGAGTTTAGTTATCCATGTCAGCATGTTTAGTTCTTTTAACGGTCATGTATTTTACGTTGTATGGTATTTTGAATCGCATATCTTACGAGAAAATAAATTAATATTTCATTTTCCTAACATACTGTATGGAATGGAGTGTGGTAATCGAATTCTCCTGGTGTGTGGCTTTCGTACGTAAATTTGTTCTCTATTTCAATAACCTAGATTATTCATCCATGGCCGTTATTTAGAGCTTCACATTCGAGCATGGAATTTAACTAAAGAGCAACAGAGAGTTTAGTTATCCATGTCAGCATGTTTAGTTCTTTTAACGGTCATATATTTTACGTTGTATGGTATTTTGAATCGCATATCTTACGAGAAAATAAATTAATATTTCATCATTTTCCTAACATACTGTATGGAATGGAGTGTGGTAATCGAATTCTCCTGGTGTGTGGCTTTCGTACGTAAATTTGTTCTCTATTTCAATAACCTAGATTATTCATCCATGGCCGTTATTTAGAGCTTCACATTCGAGCATGGAATTTAACTAAAGAGCAACAGAGAGTTTAGTTATCCATGTCAGCATGTTTAGTTCTTTTAACGGTCATGTATTTTACGTTGTATGGTATTTTGAATCGCATATCTTACGAGAAAATAAATTAATATTTCATTTTCCTAACATACTGTATGGAATGGAGTGTGGTAATCGAATTCTCCTGGTGTGTGGCTTTCGTACGTAAATTTGTTCTCTATTTCAATAACCTAGATTATTCATCCATGGCCGTTATTTAGAGCTTCACATTCGAGCATGGAATTTAACTAAAGAGCAACAGAGAGTTTAGTTATCCGTGTCAGCATGTTTAGTTCTTTTAACGGTCATGTATTTTACGTTGTATGGTATTTTGAATCGCATATCTTACGAGAAAATAAATTAATATTTCATCATTTTCCTAACATACTGTATGGAATGGAGTGTGGTAATCGAATTCTCCTGGTGTGTGGCTTTCGTACGTAAATTTGTTCTCTATTTCAATAACCTAGATTATCGTGAGTGTGGTGTGTTTGGGCAAAGCTTCAGAAAGGTAAACTTGTCGATCTGATAAGTCACTTTCCTATTACGAAGCAGTTTTGCGTCCTCAAAGCAACGTGTTGCTCGAAGCCGGGACCGCCCGCTGAAGATGCGCTGCTGTTGTAATCGTCGTAACCTCGAAGCATCACGTATCTTCTTCCTCGGAGTGAAATGTCAGTTGCGGACGTGAGAGAGAATGCTGCTGGCTGACTCTTGTCAGTCAGTGAAGGGGAATGAATGCCCCAACGAGTGAGTGAAGGGAGTTTTCGAGTGTGCTCTAAGGGCAGCTTTTGTTTTCCGTGCGGTGGGGCCCTTCCGCAAGCGGTAAATCTAGAGCACTTGTAGTCTTGGAGTAGTTGGTAGGAACACGTTTCCAGTATTTTGTTGGTTAGTGTAATCATCCGTACCCGCGTTCCCCAATTCAGGAGGGAAGTTCGTCTGCACTGAGTGATCCATCGTCTTTAATTCTCCGCCATTAAATGAAACTGCCAGACAGTAACGTTGTGCCTACCGCCATCGAACGACTCCGTTTTCAACCTCATTTCTCTTTTTCCCCTTTTCCGTTACTTTCTCTTTCTCCTACGTACGTACACTTTTCTACCCTCAGCTCATTTACCCCTTTCTGTGCTACTTTCTTTCCGATACCTCCCTTTTCTTCCTTCTAACTTCTCATCTTTTTCCCTCCATCACTTCTACGACCTCTTCTCTCTTATACTATTTTTTCCCCTTTTCTGCTATGTGCTGCTCTTTCTCTTTTCCGCTACCTCCCCTTTTTCCATTTCTGTTACTTGCTTTTCTTTCTCTTCTACGTTACCTCCTCATTTCTTCTTCCTTCCTAGTTTGCTACTTCCTTATTTATTTCCTTTTGTACTACGTCGTCTTCTTTCTCTCTACATCTACCTCACTTTTTCTTCTTTGCTGCATATTGTTCTTTCTCTCTTTCGCTTAGTACTGTTTCACGTTTCTTTTCTCCAAGTTCTTTTCTTTATCTCTTTCACAAACTACTCACTTTTTCTTTGCTGCATACTCTTTTTTTTGTCTTCCGCTACCTCTTCAATTTTTCCTTCTCTACCACATTCTCTCTCTCTCTCTCTCTCTATCTCTCTCCCCACTGCCTCATTATTTCTTTAATTGCTACGTACTGTTCTTTCTTCCTGTATCTCATTTTCTCCTCAGTTACTAGCTCTTATTTGCCCCACTACCTCCTCTTTTCTCCTTCTCTGTTACATGTTCTTTGCTCCACTACCTCCTCTTTTTCTCTTCTGCTACATGTTCTTCTTTCCTACTACCTCCTCTTTTCTCTTCTCCTACATGTTCTTCTTTCCCTACTACCTCCTCTTTTCTCCTTCTCTGTTACATGCTCTTCTTTGCCCCACTACCTCCTATTTTCTCTTCTGCTACATGTTTTCTTTCTCTACTATCTCTTTTCTCCTTCTCTCTTACATGCTCTTCTTTTCCCCACTACTTCCTCTTTTCTCCTTCTCTTACATGCTCTTATTTGCCCCACTACCTCCTCTTTTCTCTTCTGTTATATGCTCTTCTTTGCCCCATTACCTCCTTTTTTCTCTTCTGCTACATGTTCTTCTTTTCCTACTACCTCCTCTTTTTTCCTTCTCTGTTACATGCTCTTCTTTGCCCCACTACCTCCTTTTTTCTCTTCTGCTACATGTTCTTCTTTCCCTATTTCCTCCTCTTTTCTCCTTCTCTGTTACATGCTCTTCTTTGCCCCACTACCTCCTCTTTTCTCTTCTGCTACATGTTCTTCTTTCCCTATTTCCTCCTCTTTTCTCCTTCTCTGCTACATGTTCTTCTTTCCCTACTACCTCCTCTTTTCTCCTTCTCTGTTACATGCTCTTCTTTGCCCCACTACCTCCTCTTTTCTCTTCTGCTACACGTTCTTCTTTCTCCCTCTATTGTATCTTCTCTTTTCTCCATCCCTGCTACGTGCTCCTCTTTCTCCCACTGCCTCCTCTTTTCTCCTTCTCTGCTACATGTTCTTCTTTCCTCCACTACCTCCTCTGCTTTTCCTCTTCTTATAAGCAAAAGAATCCTTTTTCTGACAGTGGTGTCAAGCCAAAATTCGAGGCAATTTGTCGCCCACGTATTTCAACGCTGAATGTCCTCTATGGTTTCAAGTGACGCTAAATGAGATATTACTACTACCGCCACGAATATTAATACTAATTTTCCTTTTCTCTTCTCTTCATTCCCTTGCATTTCTCTTCTCTTCTTTTACGTCCTTCACTCCTCTTCTTTCTTCTTATCTTCCTGTTCATATTATCTTTCGCAAGAACTGAGCCGTTCCGTTTCCATGGCGAAAGTCAACAATCTGAAGGATGGAATGGAGATGCATATGAAGTTTGTTCTCTAAAAATAGTATAAAATGTAAAATTAAGTATCTATACTAATAATAAATCTGTAGCCGAAATTTTTCTGGTAATTTTCCCTTTTCCAAAAATAATTGGTGTTAACATGTATAATTATTCATCCTGAGACCGAAAATCGCTTTTTTTTTTAATTTTTGTTTGTATGTCTGTCTGTCTGGATGTTTGTTACCTTTTCACGCGATAATGGCTGAATGGATTTCGATGAAATTGAAGTATAAGTTAAGTTCGTTGTAATTTAGATTTTAGGCTATATGGCATTCAAAATACTTAATTTAACGGGGCCTAAATTAAATCGAAATATCTCGCTTATTATTGTTTTTTTGTGAAAAATTTTACATAACAAAAGTTTCTTTAAAAATGATTTCCGATAAGTTTTATTCTATGCAAAATTTGGTAGGTCTGATAGACTTTTAAAATAATAATACAATACGTTTTCACCGCCGCCTGAGATTGTAGCGTTGTTGTTCCTGCAGTAATTCCCATGTGCAAAATATAAAATTTTTGAGTAGGAAGAAAAAACACATTTATTCATTCCATGGCAATGGTACATAGGAGATCGTGAAATCTTACATTTTCGAAAGAAAGAAATATAATTACATATCACTGTTTATGCTGTTTATTTGAAGGTTTCAGAACCATAGTGGGCCAAGCGCCATTTACTGAAGACGTAGAAAACAAGGGTTAAAATTAAGTTATTACAATAATTCAATGGAGTCATATAGCAAGTAATATAAAGTTTACACATTAAAACTAAATTATATGTCAATCTTCATTAAACTATAGTTGCGTGTAATAACAAATAAGAAACATGTTAAAGAAATTGTCATTGCACCAAATGAGTGGTCTCTGGACCAAAATGATCGCAATTTAATTATTTAAATACAATTTCAATTAAGTAACATATTAAACGATTTATCCTTCTAACAAACACGAATGTTCCCTGGATCAAGCGCCCTATTTCAATTATGTAATTACTTTATATTTATTTCTAACAGGTGCAGCGGAGCGCACGGGTACGGCTAGTATATAATAATTTTACAACAACGAAACTAAATTAAGTATAACCCCTGTCAAAGGATGTAATATAAATTTTCGGTTAGCTTACAGGTGGGTCCTATAGAGTACTTTTTAATTACATATAAAACGACGATGGATCCAACAGACAAGCTCATATGTTGTCCTTGGAAATATTTGATAATTGTAAATAGATTTATTACAGCATAAATGTATACAAGTTTGCATTACTTCAGCCATGTCAGTAATAATATAACACTTTACTGTTACCCACTTTCTGCGTTGAATACCCAGTTTGCAAACATAAGCGCGTGTGTGCTGTGCTCATGTGTATAAACATGTTAAACATTGATACATCGCATCGCCCAGTATGTGCAGGTTAAAGGTGACCTTACTTTCAGTGGAGTGTTACACTTACGTACGGAGTTTTGTTGCAATCACTGTCTTACAGGCTTGTAGCGATTTGATAGAAATGTAGCTGGTACATACGACGAATATTTGACACAATCTTTTGTTTCTGTTTAATAGGTATTTATTTTTATATTTTATTTATGAGTAAAAATACGTCCTGTTTCTTAAAACTTACAGGAGAGTTGTGTGATAGTTATTCTTAAAAGAAGCTTAAATTATAGAAAAAATTAAGATATTAGTTAAAATGACAACTCACAGAAGTCAAATTGAAGCCACTGGCGTAGTTCAGACGGTAGACGCGCTTGCCTAGTACTAGATTTCGACTTGGGTTGGATTTGGCTGATTACTTGCTAGGGCTTTTACCGCGATTTTTTTCAAACTGTAAGGCAAGTACTAGGTTATTTAATGGCGAATCCAGTGTCTTATCTTACTAGATATCACCAATTCAGTCGACTCTAATAATCTAATAGTTGGTACTTGCCTACTTACTTACTTACTTACTTACTTACTTACTTACTTACTTACTTACTTACTTACTTACTTACTTACTTACTTACTTACTGGCCTTTAAGGAACCAGCAGGTTCATTGCCGCCCTCACATAAGCTCGCCATCGATCCCTATCCTGTGCAAGATTAATCCAGTCTCTATCATCTTATCCCACCTCTCTCAACTCCATTTTAATATCCTCCCATCTACGTCTCGGCCTCTCCAAAAATTGTTTTCTTCTGGCCTCCCAACTAACACTCTATATGCATTTCTGGATTCGCCCATACGTGCTACATGCCCTGCCCATCTTAAACGTCTGGATTTTATGTTCCTAATTATGTCAGGTGAAGAATACAATGCGTGCAGTTCTGTGTTGTGTAACTTTCTCCATTCTCCTGTAACTTTATCCCTCTTAGCCTCAAATATTTTCCTAAGAACCTTATTCTCAAACACCCTTAATCTCTGTTACTCTCTCAAAATGAGAGTCCAAGTTTCACAACCATACAGAACAACCGGTAATATAACTGTTTTAAAAATTCTAACTTTAAGATTTTTTGACAGCAGACTAGATGACAAAAACTTCTCAACCGAATAATAACAGGTGTTTCCCATATTTATTCTGTGTTTAATTTCCTCCCGAGTGTCATTTAGATTTGTTACTGTTGCTCCAAGATATTTGAATTTTTCCAACTCTTCGAAGAATAAATCTCCAGTTTTTATATTTCCATCTTGTACAATAACGTGTTTAGGAAAATATTTGGTGCTAAGAAGGATGAAGTTACAGAAGAATGGAGAAAGTTATATAACGCAGAATTGTATGCATTCTATTCTTGACCTGACATAATTAGAAACATTAAATGCAGATGTTTGAGATGAGCAAGGCATGTAGCACGTATGGGCGAATCCAGAAATGTATATAAAGTGTTAGGTGGCAGACCGGAGGAAATAAGACCTTTGGGGAGGCCGAGACGTAGATGGGAAGGTAATATTAAAATGGATTTGAGTGAGGTGTGATATGATGGTAGAGACTGGATTAATCTTGCACAGGATAGGGACCGATGGCGGGCTTATGTGAGGGCGGCAATGAACCTCCGCGTTCCTTAAAAGCCATAAATAATATATTTGTGTTTATTGACTTTTGTATTTCTTGTATGTAGACGGAACTGCATCCGAACATGAGCTTTGCTCATACAGGTGTTCGTAATGTAATTGTATCTTCTATGTAATTTAATATAATCAATATTTGTTGGTGTAAATTAGGCTATATTGAGTTAGAGAACTCAGTAATTGCAGTGGAATAGGAAAGAGGAAAGGAGAGAAACAAGAAAGAACGAAAATCTTACAGAAGTAAATGAGAATGTAAATGAAAGAAGAACATACCGGTACATGAGCATCTTGCTTTCATATGTTTCTTACAGTATTTCATGATAATACAGTCGTTCACGTCGTTGCTTATATACCGTGTCAAGCCTGACATCGCACGAAGGTGTTGTCAGACGTAGAGTAGACATAATATATATGCATCGTTTTCCAGAAGCAGAACGGGGTTGTGAAAGGTTCCCTGTGAATGATAATTCAGGAGTATTAAATTTCATAAGTTTGGTAACAATAGATTCTTGGCTCCACAGTTGCAAAATAATACAAACAAGATAAAGTTTGTGTGATTGCGGTTCGAAACGCAAAGTCTTTCCTTAGAAAAACGTAACATTCCGTCGAAACGCAAAGGTTTTTGTGGCACGAAAAAGCAACATAAATCCATTTGAAAGAAACCAATTATGACTCAACATGACATGGAATGTATTTCTGTTTCTCCCTTGTGACTACCCATGACCCGATATGTTTAGAAAGACGTAAATCCCCAATCCGTTTCACAAGGCTGTACGTGGTTCAGACACTATGGCGCTCGTTCCAAATCAAATAATGGGAAATAAACCACGCATTGAGCATTAATATCGATTCTCAGTCATCCGACTCATCAGGGAAACAAGATTCTGTTACGTCACTGCTCTACACAACTGCTTTTTCATTAGGAAATGCCTTAGAAAGGCTGAAAATGTAATACAATTTTAAGTCTTTGAATTTAAATGAATTTACCATTTCGCAAAGTCTAAAGGCAATGTATTTCTCTTCCTTTCTTTTTTTTTTTATATTTCTTTATATTTTGCCCTCAAATAACATGTGTATATGTCTTGTAAAATATAGCGTAGCCATGGAAACGTTTGTAAAAACATGAGAAGGTCCTACAAACTATAAAGCAATCCATTACAGTTCCCTGAAGGAGAAAAATATAACACAAAAACAAAAGAAAGAAATTTCACGCACTAGACCAATATTGTTACGAAACTCCATTTCTGAACAGTAGTATCTCGGCTTTTTATGACTAATAGTTTCTCTGACAAGATGAGATGTCAGAAAGTAAATGTATATTTCTCTTTTCAGGACGGTTTCGCACTCTGTATGATAAAGAATATGAAGATGCAGCGTTTTTCTTCGTAAAACTTACATAACAGACTTCGTTTTATTTTACGCTCCATGGCAAAGAGCAAAAATATAATCATCACACCATCCAAGCAATGTATTGCAACAATTCAAAAATAATATCAATTTATGCTGCAATGTTTTCTCTAGAAGCCTTGAAATATTCTGTATTTCGATAATTAAACCTATTGGATCTGAAAGTAGGTACCAGTAGGTGGATAAATATTTAAAAGACATAAATAATTCACTTAATATTGTATTAAAATTATAATATTTTGTTTCGGTAATATAATATTGTACTTTGAATACAATGATAACTTGATTTTGCGTTCGTTTCATCTGAATATACAGCATTATAGTTTTATTTATACGCCTACGGTCTTGCTAATAAAAACTCGTATAGAGATGTTTAACTGCTTTATATTTATACAGTGAATAGCTCGTTTATAAGTCGTGTGTAAATTCCTGACTAAAATCACTGTATACGTCGTGTATAACAGTACAACTGTTACGTAACTACGTCATAGTTGTCATTATTTTATTACGAAAGGTAACAGAATATCTGAGATTCTTTAATGCATCCGATAGTGTGCACTAGAGTGCCGCGCTAAGTATCGATAATACCATTGGACTTGATCGATTACTTGCTGGCTTTTAAGGAACCCGGAGGTTCATTGCCGCCCTCACATAAGCCCGCCATTGGTCCCTATCCTGAGCAAGATTAATCCAGTCTCTATCATCATATCCAACCTCCTTCAAATCCATTTTAATATTATCTTCCCATCTACGTCTCGACCTCCCCAAAGGTCTTTTTCCCTCCGGCCTCCCAACTAACATTCTACATGGATTTCTGGATTCGCCCATACTTGCTACATGCCCAGCCCATCTCAAACGTCTGGACTTGATCGATTACGATTCTATATTGTGATCATAGAGTACAGCTACAACAATATTGTAATTATTCTGTGCTCTTTGATAAAAAAATTCAATTCTTTGTTAAAAAATTCAATTTTCATGGATTCTCACTACAACAGGCTACAACATTTAGCAATATGAGGAATTAAAAAAAATAGTATGCAATGCAAATAAATTAAATTCACAAAATATTTTGATGTTTTATTGATTTCAAATCCTCACGAGCTAATGTTGTCACTGATTTGGAAACTTCAAACATCTGTCCTGAAAACTAGCTATTTTGACTTGTATTCGTACTCCCTGGCATGAAACAAAGTTTAAAATCATAAATCCTACAAAATGCAAAAATTATAATTCAAAATACTAAATAATTACGTTATAAATACTAAAGACTACAAACTGTAGTGATATCCTTAAATACCGCTTAAGTGACTAGAAATTTAACCAGAAAAGTCACTCCATACGTATAGATTAAAGTAGGAAGCCAAGTGTACTATTTTCATAGAGATACATCGAACAGAATTTGAAACCAGTCATTTCGCTCTACCTTCATTCCATTTTAAAAATACCTGACAGACAGTTTCCTCATGTCTACTGCAAGCATGAATAGCTTCATACGTAGTCGTCAGATCAATTTAACATCCCGATTATGAGATAGACACATTACCGCTTTGCCGGCTTGTTCGTTAGAATGTATTTCCGTTCTTCCTCTCCGTTCAACTCCATGTCATCACAGAAATCAATTATACTGACAATGTAGGACGATACGTCATTATAGAAATTGCCATATCGACCTGCTGCTGCTGTGTAGGATTACTGGTTCTGGTACAGGAAATGTGTGTATCATCTAACAATTGAGGCGCTTTCGATTTCCATTGTACCATCGAGCAACAGCTGGATGCTTCTCTGTTAATGTTCTGTTGTCACCATTCAGCAGGAGTACTTCAGAAATTCTCTCCGGAAATTTTATTTACACGAATTGCGAATAGAGTAGTCATGTGATGACCAGTCTTCACCCCCCCTCCACAAAGACAATCGCTCATTGAAGCTCGAAATGAATTTTAATATAATGTTATCAGACGTTTCCGTTTTCCGGAAATAGTTCTCAAATTTTGCTTCCTGTTCCCGAACGAAATTCGTCCACGGAATGCCCCTGGATTTAATAATTTGTCCCCAGATATTCTCAGATTTTCAGTGGTAATAATTGCAATCGTATGAAAATTCAGTTGAATATCTCAGTGCCAGGGGTATTCATTCTCAAGATAAGATATCAGTATGTATGGAATGTATATTGGTGAGATCTTCTTCAGAAAGGGAAAAATTTGAAGAGATAATCCATAATTTTTCTTCAAATGTATATGGACTATCGATTTTACTTATATTAATATAGGCTAATTTATTTAATGTGCACCTACTTCAGCACGTGAAGATAGTTCACAAGAAGAAAACTTCCACGAAGAAAGGAGAGAGGAGTCCGATCTTTAATGAAGCCATGATCTTCAGTGTGCTGGCTCACACATTATAGCAGTCAACGCAAACCACGCAACGAAAATTCAATTGAGTATTGATTGTTGTTGGAGATCATATGGACAATCCAGAAATGGTGAAGAAAAATGAAAAGATGAAGTTCGTTAGAATTAGAAGTCCAGTTTTACCATAAAAAGCCTTCTTTAATATTTCGAAAGACATATATGTTTGGGATACCTTGAGCATATCTTAAACTATCGTCTCATTTGTTATTGTTCTGCCAATGACTGAATCTGGTTATGATAAAAATAAATGGCAATTAATTTGTTTAAAAAAATTAAGAATATATTCCAGTAACAAATTAATTACAACAATAAAACTAAGTATACTCGTGAAATTATCATACTTATTCTACACTAATTGAACACAAGTGCAATGACTAATCTTGGCTGAGGCATAGCTATAATTTCGGGTCAAGACTATACAATTCTTTTATTAATAGTTATCCTCGCCTAACGATAATGAATGATTGTACAAATTATTTTTGCAAACTTTATCCAACAGAAAATTATACTTAAGAATAGACTATTTATTGCATTTTTATATTTTAATTAATCTTATTTAATTTTGTAATGTATGCTATTTTACGTTTGCATAAACCTAATATCTCCAATGCTTAATGTGTACTGATTTAATTTTTCATTTCCCAGAACATTTCCGTGCACAATCTTTGACTTTTTCATTTATTTGACTAAATTTCTTGCTTGGAGAAATGTGATTTCAGAGAAAAAAGCGAAGCGGAATGAAAAAAACACTACTCTTGGCTCAAAATTGATTTTTTCTTCTCTGAGAAAATGATTTTCTGTAGACAACTCCAGAAGTTGATTGAACTATTCTATTTTTTTCCCTAGAAGTAACGTTTCTAGTTTTTTTTCCTTCAGTGAACATGATGTGGACGTTCCATAAATCCAGAATGATTTTAGATACTCTTCGAATCCTGCTTGCTATCTTAACTAACTTCAATATAACCTATCAGAAATTTGCTGCAAAATTTAGTATCCACAGAAAACCTGCTTACAAAATTCTCTCTCCTGAAAAATACCGGGAGTTTAAATAGTAGTTAAGTATAACGATTAGTTTTAGTGTGTAATTCTTTAAGGGGAGAGGATGGTATTTTTTGGTGAAAATTAGTAAATAAAAAAAAAAATCTTTGAAATACTCTGTGATATGTGTGGAATGCATATCATAACATTTTGTGGGTATTTGTGCCCTTATCGGATGTTGAGTCGCCATTTTTAAACTTTCTGCGTTATGGATTTTTAAATCACTCGCCCACTTTTATTGTTGTTTCCGGTACATTAAATTTAAAAAAAAAAATCTTTAAAATACTCTTTGATATGTGTGAATGCATTGCATAACATTTCGTGGGTATTTGTGCGCTTATCGGATGTTGAGATGTCATTTTTAAACTTACTGCGCTATGGATTTTTATTTCACACGCCTACTTTTATCGGTTTCCAGTAACTTCATTTTTTTTTGCTACATTGCCAGACAAAAATGGATATAATTTCTGAACTATTAAAGATACATGCATGAAATGTATAACACACATTCTTTAGACTATTAGGAAACGTTTCTCTTTAACAGTATTTTGTTAATTGATTTCGTTTTAAAACTACGTCCATTTGTTTGCAAGAAAGGAATTCAGAAAAGTGTTATTAAATTTTAATTGTTTATTTTACAAACGTAGGGACTAGTATCAAAATTCTGTTGCAGACAGTTTGTAGAGCATGCTTTTGCAAGTACATTGCAAAAAACTGGATGGATCTACCTTTAAAATGGTTTAGATATATCGGTTTTAGTAAAATCCTGCATTGGGTATATATATATTTTTTTTTCAAATTTGGGCCCCCAAATATTTTTTTTTTTATATTTTATTTGGTTGAGTTGCCACAGCTATGAGCTCTCTACATACAAAAAATTAATATTTTACACCAAATAGGAAAAAAGTTTAAAAAAATACCATCCTCTCCCCTTAAGATGTGAACCGCAAACTAACAGAAATGTTTAAAGTAGATTCATATGCCGATATCTGTTCCCGGAAATTGTGAAAAGAAATCTAGTTACTTTAGGCCATTAGTTCTCAATAGGGTTCAGTCCATACAATCTCGATGGGATTGAATCATGCTAATGAAAGCCCGTTACAGTGCAGAGCATTTGTCCCGGATCCACTTGCAGTTCCCACGGGCTCTAACGTTCCGATAATTAGTGACGTTAAGTTGCCTTGTATCGAAGCCCGGATTGCAATGAGGCGGCTGACGGTTCACACAAATCTCCATCAGATTATTGGGGCATCCTCGCCAGGTGTCGCCCAGTGTAACAGTCTGCCACAATGCACTGCCTGAAAAGACACTGGCGTCGTGCCAGTGGTCCGAGTACAGGTCAAGTGAGGTCGGCCTGACCCTATCTCTTCCCTGGAGAATCGCCACAGTTTGGGTCAATTAACCCGGCGCGGATGCTGCAGCCCTGACGCTTCTCTGATGGCTGCGTGAAAAGTGAACTCATAGGCGCAGGCTTAAAAGTACAACAGCCACTCCCGTTTATCTCTGTAATGTTTATTTATTAAGGACTTTAGGGTATTCTTTCCACTTCTGTAATGTGATCTATCACCGCATAATACTTTAATAATGTATTTATGTGTTTATTATGTATTTAGTAGAGGTAATAGAGCATTTCTTGTAAAAGTTGAAATTGTTCCTCCTGATTGGACTCCATGTTACATAGGTGTAAGTCGTCGTCATTATCATCATCGTCATCATCATCATTGGAGCTGCGTTCGGGCTTGGGTTGGATCCCCCTTTGGTCTCAGTGAATGGTTTCTTCCGAGGTTTTTCGCAGCCGTGGGATTGAAGCCGGATGGTCTATGACGAGTCCTCGGCATCACTTCATTACCCTCTTTGATATGATTACCTGGTTGGGTTTTTCCGAGGTTTTCCCCAACCAAAAGGCAAATGCCCGGTAATCTCGAACCTCACCTTATCATTGTAGAAAATTACTACATTGTAAAACTGTAAAAATTGTAAAATATTGTAAAAATTTTGCAAAAATTGTAATTGTAATATTGTAAAATTTTGACTTGTTCCACATCTTAAAGCTTCATTGCTCATGTAAGATCTATGGAAGATAATGAATGAATGAATGCATCATCATCATCAGCCTGACACGGATTAAATCCAATAGACTTGTTTCGTTCTCATGAAGGATTCAGCTGTTCAATCCAACGTTTTGTAGTCTGCCAGCAACTCTTCTTCCACTTCGTCTATAAGTTAGGATTTTTTTTGTCGAATATGGACGTCATTCTTTTTTAATGTCCGAAGTTCAGAACCATATAGGAATAAAGGAAACGCCATTATTTTAATAAATTGCAGTTGCGTTTACTTTCTTGTTTTATTTTAATTCTTTCAAATTGTTCTAATCGTATGCGGAGACTAAGAGGAAGGAGGTAAAGATGAAAGATCGGCGATTATATGATATATTATATTATATTATATTATATTATATTATATTATATTATATTATATTATATTATATTATATTATATTATATTATATTATAGAGATGTTATTTACATAAAGTTAAAACAATAGTACCTAAAACTTAATATTATTGAACTGTCATTATAATAATAATAATCATGCTTACCGTAACATATATTCTGTACAACCAAAAATTAAACTTTACGTAGATTCTTCGACCAACAGTGCATATTACTGTGGAATCCTGGCCACCAAGTCACTCAATTGAGTGCGCTCCTTGTATAATGGCAATTGACTTCATATATATATATATATATATATATATATATATATATATATATATATATATGCCAACATAGGCCTATATGTCGAACTTGAAGTCAGGCCACAAAGGGAAAAAAAAAACACTAGAGGAGAGGTATTCGTTCCGGTGCTTTGGATTGAACTTCGGCGTAGCTCAGCGGTTACAGCACTTGGTACGTAAAACCAAGGACCCGGGTTCGATCTCCGGGACCGGAGCGAATTTTTCTCCTCTAATAATAATTGTTACCTTTTTATCAGCTCAGTATTTACTTACTGTATAGGTCACAAAGGCCAAAGGGAGAGGAAACGGTGATACACATTCTTTCCGGACGCAGATTTAACTTGGGCGCGTAGTACTTTTGGTAATAAAATAATGACGAAACTATGACGTAGCTGAATTGTTAGACCTATATTCAACGTATGTGATTATTAGTCAGGAATTTACACACGACTTATAAACGAGCTATTCGCTGTATAAAACAGTTAAACGTCTGTATATGAGTTTTTATTAGTAAGACCGTAAAGGCCCAATTGTATAAAACTCCCTGACTAAAGATCAACTTTGATCGAAGATCGAAAAGTGAACCGAGTTCAGACACTTTCTATTGTATAAAACTTTTCTGCGATCAAATTACCTTGGTTCAAATGCAATCTAAGTTCACGTGAAAAGGATTTGGCAACATCGCATAAACAGATAAAATACGTGATGCGCGGACAGGATTGTTCAGTGTTGCCAATCTAGCGACTTTAACTCTTTTTCAACAACAATTTCTTTTAACTTTTATATTGCTTAAATAGGGAATTAGTGACCTTTTTAGCACCCCATAGTGACAAAATTTAATCTTTCTTTGTTGATAATGAGAAATCTAGCGACTTTACAACTACTTTTTGGCGACTTTCCGTACACTCTGTTGGAGACACTGGTTTGTTTTGTGCAATGTAAATAATGGCGGACAATAAGAAGAAGGTTGACTGTTCTCCAGGTTGTTATCATGTTATGGTGTTTGATACTGCTAAACATAATAAAGCTTTATAAAACGACAATTTTCGTTTAGTAATACAGTTAATTGAAAATTTATGAATGTACCTATCATATCCACTAATAATTAATGGTTGTTATAAACATAATATAATTATAGGTTATGTTATTTGATACTGCTGAACACGATAGAGCCTTATAAAATATAAGATTGTTTGTGTATTAAGGCAAGAAATTGAAAGAAATATATATAAATGTACCTATCATATCTATTAATATTAATAATAATGGATATTTTATTTGCACAATCTGTCACTCGTATATTTCAAACAGAAAAGAAATAACTGAACTTGGATCATCTAACTTAAACGGAGAAATTTCTTCAGTCAAAGTTGACTTTAGTTTGAGACAAATTAATCTCAGATTAGACTTTATACAATACAAAATTCCAAGTTCAGCTGAAACAAGGATCAATTTAACCTCTGATCTAAGATTAAATTGTTTATACAATCGGGCCTAAGATTCGTAACATGAAAATTCCTTTGTTAATTTTATTAAGAAGATATTCAATGTGTACTGCAACTCAGACCAACTTATAATACAATTTACAGTATATCATGCTTACACATTGTACGCTGACTTTACTTCGGATTTGTTTGGGAGAGTTACAGTGGATGTCTGAGAAAGCCCCACTTACATTGTCAAGATTTTATAGTCGCGCTGAGGTGACACGGGTTCTTCTGCTTCCGTGATAATGCGTCAGGAAATGGGTCAGAGGTTTAAGGACGCGACAGGTAGACATGGAAAGGCTATAAAGTATTCTTAAAGGAATAGCGTTACTTGGAAGAAACAAAAGAACGCAGATAATAAATATCTCTCCTGTGAAACGGGTTGTTTTAACCTTTCCCTTATTCGCATGCGGACTGTTTGGGGAAATTCTGTCATAGTGGGGAATTGGCTTCGGCCAGGGCCCGCCTTTTCCTTGTAACTTGTGATGTGTCAAACCCTGGAACATTCCACTGCCCTGTCTTTTAAACTCAGCCAGCGGTTTCTGAAGTTCATATGACCGCAGTCCTTTACCTTCTACCCCTCTAAAAGTTAGCACTTTCCTCTTGTTACATTTCTGACCATTAATATTTGTAACCACACATTAATTTGATTAACTTTCTGTGTCACATCACGAACAACAGAAACAGTCATGTACTCCGAGGTTTATATCTTTCAGCTTGTTCTTTCATTCTTATTATAATTTCGAGAAAGGGTTTAAAAATGGAGTGACAAACGAGAAAATTATGTGTGCAAAATATTTTGTTGTCATCTCGGGCAACACAAAGGGTTCAAAATAAAACAAACTGCTAGGTTCACTCCACAAGCACCAAAAGTACATTTTTGCACTCTAGAAACGAATTGTATAACCTAAGCTATCGTTTCTGGTGCGTGAAATAAGTAATGTGCACGTCGACAGCAACTATTTTATCTTTGCCACAGTCTGTGGACGAGAAAGTTGACAACTCTGATTGGCACATCTGTTTAGGCGGTGATGCCACTGACTGGACGGTGTACTCAAGGACACACCCCAGAAACGCAAAGTGCGAGTGTCTTGCCTTTGACGCAGTCAGTGGGCAATAAGACTGACAACTGTGATTGGAACATTGCTCACGTGACGTGTTGGGTGGTACCGTTCTCAGCTAGACTGGCAACAAGTGCTCACTGACTGGCTTTTGGTCAAGGACACGCGCCAGAAACTCTGGCACTGGCTGTATTCTAGTGTTGGATCCGAGGATTTCAAATCAAGCTGCTACTAAGGACGATAGATTTTAAACAGCAATGAAATTATTAGCTTCGTTTGCTAATATACGAAAGGAAAACTGTTACAGAATGTTGCAGACATAATTTGCTGTTTTTCACCCACGTTGAATTTTGGAAATAAGTAATTTCTGCAGTTATATTAAGTAGGGAGCGGACGTTAATGAAAGTTACTATTTTTCTTTCAACTTTAAAACAATGTCTTTATATTATAACAAACGAAATACGTTATTTTTATGTTGCAATTTTTGCGCGATGTCACGTTTTTTCATTTTCTGTATCGTCAAAAATTATTTTATTCAATTCTTAATAATTTATAGCATATTTTTTTTTCAATATCGTTTGTATTTATCAGCAATCTTCCATAATAATCAAAATTGCTGCTTTTATATTGCTTAATATTTCCATTTTTAGTGGAAATTGACCTTCAGTTGGTAGTCATAGTGATCCGATAAGCTGAAAAAGCGAGGATAGATTTTATCCTACGTCTGTTGTACAGATCTCGGTCCGAAAAGCATGTAAAAAACATATTATTTAATATATGGCAATAATATGTTTTGCGTGCATTTATCCGATTTAGTTAATATTCAAAAATAATTAATACTATTGAAAGCATCGATGAAGTTATATTTTAACTCACTGCAATGACACTCTACAGTTTAAGATAGTCCTAAAGTGGGATAATTCCTGACATATCTTCAATATTCATTCGTATGTGACCGCCACAGCCTGAAAGAAGATATAAAAACTGCTGTATTAAGTTTGTTATTTTCGTTGCTATTAAGCGGTTAGGTACAGTTTACAGCAGTAAATTTTTTTGGAAATAGTCAACTTTTTTTTCTCCATTACTGTAGCTTGTACAATAATGAAAATTGGTATGCGTAAAGCACTATTCTTCTTCTATGTGAAAAAAAAATTTACGATTAAAAAAAAATATATATTTTTTTTTTAATTCAAAGTTCACTGTACAGTGATGAAGCGTTTCCCTCATAACTCATAAACTTGTTAACTTTTTCATGTTCTCTCTCTTTTATTTTATTGCTGAAACTCATGTTTACAATATCATGCTCTTTCAACCACACTCCTTAATAAACAATTTTTTTTTATTTTGTGTTAGATGTTTGACCATTTTTTTAAAATGTCATTTTTTATTAGATAATCTATCAAAGGTATAGAAGTGATTTTGCATCATATTGTAGATACGACATGCATAAATACACACAAAAAATTTCCATCACAGAATATTGGATACTTTTTCAGTTATGAGGGAAACGCTTCATCACTGCACAGTGAACTTTGAATTTTGAAAAAAAAAAATATATATATATATATTTTTTTTTTAATCGTAAAAATATGTTTATCATATAGCAGAAGGACAGTGTTTTACACGTACTAATTTTCATTATTTTACAAGATAAAGTAATTGAGGAAAAAATATTGAATATTTCCAAAATTTCACTCCTTTAAGCTGTACCTAACCCCTTAATGAATGTCATTACTTTAGTTAAAAACATATCTTATTCTCTGTTGCAGTATACAGACATGGTCATCGGTGAATTTGTATGAAGTGATAATTTTTAATACAAGAAAAACCGAAACAAAAGAGTGATTTTGATTTATGTTAAAAATTATTTGCTCTTTTGTGTTTATTATCCGTCCTTATAATACAGTCTCCTATCTTTAATTTTTTAAGTTTCAAGATCATCTTTTGAAACATTTAGGGTATTTTATGGAAATGTAAGAACATTTTTCAGGTTATCAACATCCGTCCCTTACTGTTAATACTGTACTGAATTGGGTGCAGATAGCCCATTTTCTGCTATTATTATTATTATTATTATTATTATTATTATTACTATTACTTACTTACTGGCTTTTAAGGAATCCGGAGGTTCATTGCCGCCCTCACATAAGCCCGCCATTGGTCCCTATCCTGAGCAAGATTAATCCAGCTCTACCATCATATCCCACCTCCCTCAAATCCATTTTAATATTATCTTCCCATCTACGTCTCGGCCTCCCCAAAGGTCTTTTCCCTCCGGCCTCCCAACTAACACTCTATATGTTATTATTATTATTATTATTATTATTATTGTATTATTATTATTATTGTATTATTATTATTGTATTATTATTATTATTTTATTATTGTATTATTGTTATTATTGTATTATTATTGTATTATTATTGTTATTATTGTATTATTATTATTTTATTATTATTATTATTGTTGTCTTATTATTATTATTGTTGTTGTCTTATTATTATTATTATTATTGTATTATTATTATTGTTTTATTATTATTGTATTATTATTGTATTATTATATTATTATTATTATTATTATTATTGTATTATTATTATTATTATTATTATTATTATTATTATTATTATAAAGTTAGAGGCTCATACTTAAATTGTCGTTTTCTTTCCATGCGAGATATTTCTAACGATAACTAAATGTGTTTGTTCTCTGTGTGTTTCAGGTAAGTACTGGAGCTTGGTACATTTCTGCTACTATTCCTTACGCATGTCCCCTGAAGAAGTTGGTGAGTAACTTAATATTATTGCATCACAGCCAGGTAAAGATCTTGCCAGTGACAAGATTACGAATGACTATTAATTTACGTGAATTATGCGCTGAAATTAGTATAGTTATTAGTGTAATGTTCTAAACTAATTTCGTTTATGGCTTTGTGCACAAATAATTTCAGTTGCGTAAACACTGCTTCATTTTTCAATTTTTTTAATGTATTTTATCGTTTAAAGAAAAGAACTTCCTTAATAATAATAATAATAATAATAATAATAATAATAATAATAATAATAATAGGTCCATCAGTCATGCTGAATTTAGAAAAATTTCTTTGTCAACGAATGTCATTACCAGAGCTAGGAACTTCGTGAGGATCGCTATCGGCCCATGCAGGGTACAACCATCTACGTGCGACGTCATCAACGCAACAAAACACAGAGATACTCATAGAAATAGGAAGGTACAGTGGAAAGGAAAACAAACTCGCCAAGTCAATATTCCCGTTTCCGGAAAAAAAAAAGACCTATGGGACATTCATGAACGCACAACTAATTACATAATTATGTTTATGTACAATTATACAAATTGTTACATACATATAGATCGACATTGATACAATATTGCTCTTTACATATTTACATCATTTACACCTATAAAATATAATACAAGGTGTAACATTTACTGAAATGATGCAGAACAATAGGTTAATAATAAAATAATACATTTCGTAAACATCTTGAAACTACGTTTACTAACATAAGTAAAAACTGAAGAAGAAAAATAAATTATACATACATACATACATACATACATACATACATACATACATACATACATACATACATACATACATACATACATACATACATACATACATACATACATAGGAAACTTACTGTGTTTATACAGGGCATGATTCTCGCTCACATTTGCAGTAGAACAATATGTTGTTACTCAAACGTCCTCCAAACTGCCGATCTGGCCCTGTTGCATGCAGTAAGTATTGTTAACAGGAACGTGAGGCACTCCAAGGGGGCCGTTTGTCGCGCAGGTGGCCGTTTTGTATGTCCATTTCCTGGCTGCTCGCTCTCTGAATAACGAGATCGGTACGAAGTTCCTAGCTCTGGTCGTTACCCTTTTCTGGAATTTTTTTAGACATACTCGGGAGAGTGAATACGAAATGAAATTCGGGTAAGTGGCTTCGGGAACTTGCATTCGGGAATATACAGGGTGTTTCCGAGATGGTGTTACAAACTTTCAGGGATGATGGCGAAGGGCACATGTATCAATTTGAGATAAGGAACAATGGTCCGGAAATGACTGAGTCGAAAGTTGTAAGCAAAAATAGTTGTGTGGAAATGAAATTGTAATTTGGCACCACGTGCCCTCCTTTCCTTAACCTTTGGAACAGTCGTGGAAAGATGATATGGGCCGGATGTCTCCTACGTGGGTACTTGCCCGATACAAACTGTGAGCTTGTCTGCTGTTCCCATTGGCTCATCCGTATTCGAAAATCAGGTCTGCTTATTCCGCTCTCGTGTACTCCTTCATTTCACTAGGACTGATCGACTGGACACTGCAACTTGTACACATACACTGCTGTCTACAGACGTGCATATCAGGACCGACCATGTCCGTTACACATTACGCTATCTGCATTGCTTTAGTGTAGTTTCCTGTTCTCATCCCTCAGACAGCGCACTGAATGTAATACTGTAAGTAGACAACGTAAACGTCAGATGAATATAGTACGTGTAAGATGTACAGATAAATATACATAAATAAGGTGTAGAGAGGAATACAATTTCCACGCAACTATTTTTGCTTGTAACTTTCGACTCGGTCATATCCGGACCAGGATTCCTCATCTCAAATTGATATTTATTTCATTCCAAAGACTGTACATTGCAGCATAGGAAAATGTCATGAGCAATATGTTCATAAGTTACATACAAGGAAATAATCACATTATATAATATCATATGGACAATTCTCCTTAAAAGTTATGCAGCTATATAGAGTTAAAATACTCACCAATGTTATATAGTGACAGGTCTATTAATTTATTTTTAATTTCTTTCTTAAAAAGCCTCAAGCTTAAATGTCTAATATTGCTGGGTAAAACATTATATAACTTTTTACAAATCTCTACAAAGCTGCTATTAGTAGTAACACTAAACAACTCAAAATATAGCCTACACGGTACAGTTAAAATTTCAAGTCTCCGAAATAAAGGTTTACAATGTGTACGGTTATCAACATTACAAATTATTCTTACTGTCCTCTTTTGTAGTTTCAATAACTTTATTATTTTAGGATCATTACCCCAAACTATTATTCCACACGTCAGATGGCTATGGATATAAGCATAGTATACGGATTTTAGCACTTCAACACTAACATTTGTTTTTAATGTCCTTAACATAAAAATATATGTGCCCTTAGCCATCATCCCTGAAAGTTTTTAACACCACCTCGGAAACACTCTGTAGATTCGAGAAACAGGCTTTCAGGAAAACAATTTTTCTGGAAAATGGGCGGGAACGTCGTACATTACTTCAAATTACCGGGTGCCCTGCTTACTTACCGTACAGATCCGCATTTCTGCATAAACCACATTTAGAACGGCCGCCATGTGTTCGTCCCTAGGGTAAGAAACCTGGTAACACACCCACGACACAGCTGATGTTTGGAGAAGCAGAATGAGGAAGCGTGGCGTTTATTCGCGGGGCGACGCACGATAATTGTATCTGCACAGACTTTTCCTTGATTTCCTCCAGAAATAGCGGCGGTCGCCCCACTTGCGTTGCTCGTTATGCCTGCAGAATAAAGTGAGTAATTGTTCGACCCGCCCACCACGTGTTTCTCCGGCAGTGGACGACTACCAGGGATCGAGACATTTTGCTGCTCGCACGAGAAGCAGGCGGACTTTCCATGCGGCCAGATCTCTTATCTCTGCAAACAACAACCTCGCTCTCAACTGTGTATTTCTCTGTCGCGCTCGCTCTCTCTAATGTCTAACAGAGACTTGGCAAATTCTTTGAGATTAAAATTTTGACAGCAGCTGGATATTGCAATGTTCGTACACACAACAGTTCACGCCCACTCCCACTGCCAACGTGGATTTATCAAAACGTGCTTCTATGTATCTCGAGCTTTAGGTACGACGTAAAGCTTCTGGCTCGATGACGTCACACTTCAGTCACTCGAGCTCCGTGAAAGTTTCTTTCCTGATTCGCTAAACCCTCATTGATGATTCAGATAATACGTGTAGGGGAGTAGTGGGTACAATGAGACATAAAATATTAAGACATATGTATGCAAGTGAAATTTCAAATATTTTTAAAATCAAGTACAATAGAAATAGTCATTAAAACATGAAGTATAATAATACATAAACAGAAATGTTAAGACATAAAGAACTTAATAACTTAATTAATTACTGGCTTTTAAGGAGGTTCATTGCCGCCCTCACATAAGCCCGCCATTGGTCCCTATCCTGAGCAAAATTAATCCATTCTCTATCATCATATTCCACCTCCCTCAAATCCATTTTAATATTATCTTCCCGTCTACGTCTCGGCCTCCCTAAAGGTCTTTTTTCCCCTCCGGCCTCCCAACTAACACTCTATATGCATTTCTGGATTCGCCCATATATGCTACATGCCCTGCCCATCTCAAACGTCTGGATTTAATGTTCCTAATTATGTCAGGTGAAGAATACAATGCGTGCAGTTCTGTGTTGTGTAACTTTCTCCATTCTCCTGTAACTTCATCCCTCTTAGCCCCAAATATTTTCCTAAGAATCTTATTCTCAAACACCCGTAGTCTCTGTTCCTCTCTCAAAGTGAGAGTCCAAGTTTCACACCCATACAGAACAACCGGTAATATTACTGTTTTATAAATTCTGACTTTCAGATTTTTCGTCTGGATGATAAAAGTTTCTCAACCGAATAATAACAGGCATTTCCCATACCTATTTATTCTGTGTTTAATTTCCTCCGAGTATCATTTATACCTGTTTGTAAAAAAAAAAAAAAAAATGCAAATGTCTCACTGTTCCCATTCACGAGGGTACAGTGAGACACCACAGTGTCTATTAACGGACATTGAAATGATTTACATTTATTTCAAAAGAAAAGAAAGCTTGCTACCTCTTTATCTTGCCATGTTCTGTAGACTTATTTAGAATCAGTTTGATGTCTGACTTTGAAACCATTGAAACATCTGGAACATTTGGAAAAGTGAATTTTCCATGACTTTTGAAACGTTTGCGAAAAAATAAAATGAATTTTTGGTGACAACAAAGCTTATAATTATAAGAATTTAATTTAATTCTTTATTATTTTTTGACATTTTCTTAAATTTTGTGAATTTTTTTTTTATTTAAGAAACCATTAAAATGTAATGTATCCATTATTTTAAGCTATAGTTCCTAAATTGGTTACTAGTATGTTCATTTTTAATGTTAGTTACCGGTAAATGTAATATAGCTACTGTTTATTTTTGCAAATCATTGGTAAATGGGAACAGTGAGACGTCTCAGTGTACCCTTCAATGGCATGTCTCACTGTTCCCTTTACGCATAGTTTTTTTTTAAAAATGACGCCATCACTTCAAAATCAAAACAAGAAAGACGAAACTTTGCAAAACATAACGTCAAATACCATAGTATTGGGTAACAAAACATTCATATTTCTATTTAATTTGTATATCCAATATAACCTTCATTAAACACAAGCCAAAATTTTACTTCTAGAGTGAAAAATTACGAATTAATTTTTCATCACTCACCTTTATAACTAGAATCAAATCGAGTATGAAAATACTGTTACTTTACTCATGCAACATACAACTCCATTGTTACAAACATTTCAGCATCAAAATTTACCATCTAATAAAAAATGTCTCACTGTTCTCCTTGTCTCACTGTACCCACTTCTCCCCTATCTATAGAAATTGTTTTATGAATTTCAAATTACAGTAGACTCCGATTTATATGTAACCAGTTACACGTAGTTTTGGTTTGTAAGATAGAATAGTAGCACATTTTTCGTCTGTTATTTAGTGGTTTGTATGGAGTGTAGTATTGTGTGGGGCAGAAACATGGACATTACAACAAAGTGAAGAGGTCGAATAGAAGCATTCGAAATGTGGATATGGAGAAGAATGGAGCGTGTGAAATGGACAGAGTAAGAAACGAAGATGTGTTGGAAAGGGTGGATGAAGAAAGAATGATGCTGAAACTGATCAGAAAGAGGAAAAGGAATTGGCTCGGGCACTATTGAGAAGAAACTGTGTTCTGAAGGATGCACTGGAAGGAATGGTGAACGGGAGAAGAGTTAGTGACGGAAGAAGATATCACATGATAGACGACATTAAGATATATGGATCACAGAGGTCTGCATCGGACGTTTTCGCTCGAGCGCCAATTAGTTCATAGCATAATCCCATAGGTAGCGCACATGCATGATGGGTAAAATTGTCGCGAGCGATAAATCCTCGAACGGTATAAGCCGAGCGTTAGACATTCGTTCTTGTTACAGTGATGAACTGTGTAGTAACATCATAGATGTTTATCATTTCAAAACTTTGCAGTGTTTAACTAACCTCTCCATAGTACAACTACAAAACTTGCTTTAAAATGTAATATAAATGTTGTAGGTAAATGTTCCCCCCCCACACAGGAGTGATTTTGTTTTTGCCACATCTGATAGATGTTATTGCATGTAAATGTAATTATTATGAACGGAGAACACAATCACGATAATGCAAGAACCGCATCAAGTTTTCTAGTAATAATAATAATAGATAATAATAATAATAATAATAATAATAATAATAATAATCTCTAATAATTAGTGTACCAATCTTTGCGTTTGCAACAGTTGTTCAGCATGATTATTCATTTTGTTATATTTTCTGTGACGTTATCTCTGTACTAATATTGTTATTAATCTACTGCTATATCAATAATATTTTGTAAAACGTTTCTACATTGTCGCAGTATATAGGCAGGACACTATGTATGGACCTATCATATTATATATGTGGTAAATCAAATATTGAATAATTATTAATTAGCAATAATAACTGTATATCGAAGTTTTTCATACTATTTTATTTATAACTTCATGTTCCTGTTTTGGTACGTTCCATTGACTGTTCTATTAAACGTTTGTCATAAACGCAGAAAATAAAGCCTTATTTTTACCGTGTGAGCAAAACATATGTGTATCTTATCTGTCACCTTCCATACAAGACAAGACATGTCGGTGAGATGACCTTGTACTGTGCTTTTATTTATTACGAGCGTATCACGACCGATCTTATCTTACTCGAGCGTGCGACATTCAACCGAGTTCAAGCGGACCTATTTAATTCCAATGCAGTATTCTATTGGATAATATGCGGAGACAAAGAGAAAAGCAGAAAATAGGAAAGACTGGAGAATGCTGGGTTTGCAGTAAAAGACCTGCCTATGAATGAATAATAAAATATATAAGAAACTGAGGATAAGACAAGAGTACATAGACCAGAATGCTGGTAAAGAGAAATATAACATAAAAGGAAATAAGAAAGTAAATGAATGCGAATGTCCTTAAAAAGGCAGATATTGCTCCAATTTCGGAACGGGATTAAAAAGTAGGTACCCGCAGTAGACCACTACAGAGTCTGAGACAAAAGTGCTATACATGTCTGAGAGCGAAGGAAGCTCTATCCACAGACCAGCGGAGTTTGAATTGCGTTACGTAACAATACAGAAAGCTTTTGCATGTTATGAAATGAAGCACTCGCCGGCTGGAAAAAGAAGACACCTAAATATCGTCTCGCCTCATTGTGCGGACTCATCTGCAGAATAAGGTCAACACAAGGACTCCACCTGCTGGGAAATTAAGACCGCTCACGATTCTCGCTGTTTTTTATCTTACCACTGCTGCATGTGCATGTGAATACATGCTATTTTCTGGCTGCTTATTCAGCGAAGACGTTCGGAGCTCCGCTGTCACACGGAGTGTAATGGAACAGTGTAACAAAGGACTTCAAAACAAAGGACCTTAATTCTACCCCATTACGACCTCATAAGTGGTCCTTCTTGGTATCACTTGTGAGGTTCAGACCTATCTTCGGACAGTTAACTAAACAACGACGACAATTTATGCCAAAAGCAATTATTAGAGAAGGGACAAAGAGATGAAACTTACCTTACATAATTATTCGTACCTCTTGTGATGCTTATTTAGATCTTAAAACGATCTGACTTCTTCCCACATTTGTTCTTTATTCATTTACATCAGGCCTACACAAGATTTACAGCTCATGAGCGGAATGCAGATATTAGCTGCGCTGTGTAAGAGTGGACTGGAAGAAGGGGTGATCTCGTACAAAATATACACAAAAGGAAATACTAGTACGAATGTTTATGAAATGAATTCCCGTTCAGTGTTTGCAAAACTATCTTGGACTATTATTAATTAATGAAGAAATATTTATTTTACAGAAGTAATAGAAATTCTATATCATTTTGTTATATTTTTATTTATGAGTACATGAAAACGAGGTTTTATGCTGTTGACAGCTGAAAGGAACAGTAGCCTACTGATCGTAATGAAACATCAGTTACAGATGTTCGATGCCTGCCTTTATTAAAGTTGATTATAGAAAACAGTTGCTCACAAATATAAATGTTGAGCCAAACATAGCAATCATTTTCACAGCCAGCCTGTGTAGTCGTGGATATTATTGCTAATGTTTAGTCTTGTAAAACTCAACCAGCTAGTAGTATTATTCAAACGATCTTCAGCCCTTAAGTCACATTGAAGATCAATAAGTTCGAGCTGTAAATCGTTAAATGTTAAATGTTATGTTCCGTCTTTTAGATTCCTCCATACTGTACTGTAGCAGTAGGTAAGCAACGTGAAACAGTTACTGAGAATAGGCCTACACACTGCACTCCACTAGTTAACTGAGTGGTCGTTTCCCTCTCCTCTACCTATAGCAAGTCTATGTCATTCTGACGTAAGTTTCTCTCCATTTCGGCGAGCGGTAAACACGGCTCCCCGCTCCGAACGAGCGCGCGCTCGTTGACAGCTGTTTGTGCAGGTATGATTTTCATCATGTAGGCCTAGGTGCTTAGGAAAATATTTGGAGCTAAGAGGGATGAAGTTACAGGAGAATGGAGAAAGTTACACAACGCAGAACTGCACGCATTGTATTCGTCACGTAACATAATAAGGAAAATTAAGCCAAGACGATTGAGATGGGCAGAGCATGTAGCACCTATGAGTGCATCCAGAAATTCATATAGAGTGTTAGTTGGAAGACCTGAGGGGAAAAGAGATCTTCGGGAAGGCCGAGATGTAGATAGGAGGATAATATTAAAATGGATTTGAGAGAGGTGGGATATGTTGGTAGGGAGTGGATTAATCTTGCTCAGGATGGCGGGCTTATGTGAGAGCGGCAATGAACCTCCGGGTTCTCTAAACGCCATTTGGGGTAAAAGTTGTCATTTCACCCTCTATTCTGTTACGTCCTCTGTTCTCCCTTCTTTATTCATCTTGTTCTTTTATCTTACCTTTCTTTTATCACATCCTTTCTGATTCTTGCAATTCTTCACTTCCCCCTATTGTCTTCATTTTTCCTTTCTGTTTTCTCAATTGTTTATTTTTATTTTTATTTTCTCTCCTTCTTCATCTCTTTTCTCCCCTCCCACTTTTTTCCTCTACCCTGTTTTTTTTTCTCCTTCCGCTAGTTAATTCTTTACTTCATGTAAATAATACAGGGTGAATCGTAAGTGATGTCATTAATTCGAGAGGGTTATTTCTTGAGATATTTCATACAAAAAAAAAGGCTAATACAATTTTACTCGATTTTGTTTCCCTTTCGGGGAAAGAAATTGTTTTATGTGGAATATATCAGCGTGTTTTGTTAGCCATTGATTTAATTTTCAATATGCTCAATCAATTTAAGAGAGCAGTGTATAATGATAATACATTCTTTCAGTAATTTATTATCATAATACGCTGCTCTCTTAAATTGACTGAGCATATCGGGAATTAAATCAATAGCTTTCCCAAAACATGCTAACAAATGTTTCATATAAACATTTTTTTTTCTCGAAAAGAAAACAAAACCGAGCAAAATTGTATTAAACTTTTTTTGCTTGAAATATCTCAAAGAATAACCTCCTTAAATTAATGACATCTCAAATCGACCGAAATGTAGAGAAAATTGACCTTGCAATTTTTAAATACAATGAAACTTTTTCTGTCCGTTGACAACTGTGATACAATGCTTTGTGCAAAGTTTGAGGCATCAGAACTTCATAGTGTTTAAATTAAAAATATTTAAATTTATCGTATTTTCATAAAATTAGCAACTTTAAACTGTTGTGGCTCCGAAACCCTTTCACCCAATGATCAAAATCATGGTTTATTTTGATGCTGAGAAATTAAAGTTTATATTGACATGTAAACAGTTTTTCTTACTTTTTATGGAAATGGAGAAATTTAGATTTTTCTTCATTAAGACGCCTTTGACCACGAAAAAATATTTTTAAAATATATTGTTAGATTCCGCATTGAAAGTACAAATAAACTCATATTTTTTACTGATGGTATGTTGATAAGAAAGTATTGAAAATATCAAATAAAGAAAATAAATAGTACGCGCGTGAACTAACCAGCTGACTGTAAGTAGTCGAGACAAGCAAGGCCAGGAGACAAACACGTGATGTGTCGTGTAGCAGTCATGGCTGGGCTAGCTTTATCACAAGTTTTCATAAACACAGGAGTAAAATGACGCCCAGTGCTCACTTATCTTCAGCTCAAGGCCAGTGCGTGCGGTACTGCGCCGTTCAAGTCCAGGCGTATGAAAATAATTTATTTAATACCCTCGAAACTTATTGCCGAGCCACTAAGCAAACAATGCCGAATCCCTCTTAATAATGCAAGGTTTTTTCTCAATATTTTTTTACATTTTTACAAATAGGCAAAAAGCCTAAAAGTAAGTAAAATCAGATTATCTGTCTCTCTGTATACAATAAAAATAAGTATTACTTCTTATCATAACCTACTAAATGTCAACTTCAAAATGAACTCCCGTTCAATGTTTGCAGTAAATGGTTCCAGAGTTCTGAGCGCTGAAAGAGGCTTGTTTTTATAAAATACGCTAAATTTGTCGCTCAATAGTACGAAAACCGTTTGACTTTCGATAGTATATTTTTGCAAATGCATTCTCCTCAGCACCTTGTATAAGTAGGGAAAGAATTAGGCCCGATTGTATAAACCATTTAATCTTAGATCAGAGGTTAAATTGATCCTTGTTTCAGCTGAACTTGGAATTTTGTGTTGTATAAAGTCTAATCTGAGATTAATTTGTCTCAAACTAAAGTCAACTTTGACTGAAGAAATTTCTCCCATTAAGTTAGATGATCCAAGTTCAGTTATTTCTTTTTTGTTTGAAAGATACGAGTGACAGAGTGTGCAAATAAAATATCCATTATTATTAATATTAATAGATATGATAGGTACATTTATATATATTTCTTTTAATTTCTTGCCTTAATACACAAACAATCTTATATTTTATAAGGCTATATCGCGTTCAGCAGTATCAAATAACATAACCTATAATTATATTATGTTTATGACAACCATTAATTATTAATGGATATGATAGGTACATTCATAAATTTTCAATTCACTGTATTACTAAACGAAAATGGTCGTTTTATAAAGCTTTATTATGTTTAGCGGTATCAAACACCATAACATGATAACAACTCGGATAACAGTCAACCTTCTTCTTATTGTCCGCCATTATTTACATTGCATAAAAAACCAGTGTCTCCAACAGAGTGTACGGAAAGTCGCCAAAAAGTGGTTGTAAAGTCGCTAGATTTCTCATTATCAACAAAGAAAGATTAAATTTTGTCACTATGAGGTGCTAAAAAGGTCACTATATCCCTATTTAAGCAATATAAAAGTTAAAAGAAATTGTTGTTGAAAAAGAGTTAAAATCGCTAGATTGGCAACACTGAACAAACCTGTCCGCGCATCACGTATTTCACCTGTTTATGCGATGTTGCCAAATCCTTTTCACGTGAACTTAGATTGCATTTGAACCAAGGTAATTTGATCGCAGAAAAGTTTTATACAATAGAAGAAGTGTCTGAACTCGGTTCACTTTTCGATCTACGATCAAAGTTGATCTTTAGTCAGGGAGTTTTATACAATTGGGCCTTAGATTATTAAAAAATGCGAGTTTTTTTACTGATGGATTTCATATGGAATAGCCCATACAGTATAATTATATAAGCTATAACGCAATAAAGTTGCAGTCTTGGATTTTGAAATGGAGGCCAGGTGACGGAGCGCGAATATGCATCTCCCAGGATCATTCTATGCATTCTACTGTAATGCCAAGGTTCCGCTGGGACCAGCCGAGACATCGCAAGTTGCTATTGAATACTACATGCGCATTCTATGTTTACATGACTGTTGCATAGTTATTTCCATCGTGAATCATTTCCGTTCCAAAGAGCATATTTTAAACCTTGATTACTCGTACGATATGTTACTGCAGATATTTGGAACGGTTGTCATGGGGATTCTGCAAGCTTTCCTCCGTTTCTGTAGACAATGCGTTTTCTAGTCCTGACTCTTGAATTACCGGAACGAATCACCGAAGAGAACACAATTGAAGCTCGGTATGTCCCCTGAGCTTTGAAGTAGAGTAATGAAATGGTTTGGTCAGCTTATCTCTACAGTCTGTCCCACTATTGCTTCATTAGCATTCCATTTTGCCTTTATCCTGGTGCAATCTTTTCTTTTATTTGTTCCTTCATAAATCTTCGTGAAAATTGTACTACTCTATTAGACACACATCACGAGACAAACTGAAAAAAGACGTTGAAAAAATACCTAATGCTTCCGAAATTAATAGTAATTCATGCAACTGCCAAAATAATACGAGATTTCCCATGGGCCGGAAAATTTCCCGCCACCTGGCAGCACTGATAAATAAACACACAAGTGAATGGATATGCTACTGGAGATAAATGACAACTGTGATTGTATAACATTCCATGGTATTCATACATTGCTTACAGCTAGAATATGGAACAAGTCAAAAAACTTATTACTATTATAAAGTCTTAATTTATAGTCACTGTCAAGATGAAATATATACAGACGAGATTTGCAATATAGTCTGCTAGTACAACACAAAGTTTTAGTATCAATTTCATGAAGCGTTATTGAATGTCATGAATTCACCTACAGAATAGAAGGCGTGAGAAGTTAGGTACTTCTTTAATTTGGCCCTAAATAATTTTATGTTTTGAGTTTCATTTTTTATATCGATAGGGAGGCTATTAAAAATTGCTACTGTCATATAACGCACTCCTTTTTGATAGCATGATAGACTTGCCGATGGAGTATGAAAGTCATTTTTTGACGTGTATTTATGCTATGAACTGTTGAATTAGTTACAAAGTTTTCACGATTACATACGAGGAAGATTATTAATGAAAAGATACACTGACAAGCCATGGGCATTATTTGTAGTTTTTTGAAAATAGTCCTACACGATTCCCTAGATTTTGCACCTACTATTATTCTAATTACTCTTTTTTGTAATAGAAATATATTGTTACTATCTGGAATTTCCCCAGAATATTATTCCAAAACTCATTACCGAGTGGAAGTATGCAAAGTATATTGTTTTTAAGGTATTGATATTTACTATCTTTTGCATAGATCTAATAGCAAAACAAGCTGAATTTAGTTTGGGGGTAATTTATTTAATATGATTTCTCCAATTTAACACATTATTGATTTTTAAGCCAAGAAATTTGGTTGTTATTGTTTGTAATAGGGATCTATTATTAATTATTGCGTTAGAAATTTTTGACGTTGAATTTGGACAGGATTTAAATTTATTAGTATAGGATGAATATAATAAAAAAAACAATACAAAGATCATGATTACGAGAAGAAAAATAAAGAAGGTAAACGTGCGAATTCGAAATGAGGCAGTAGAGCAAGTGGATAACTTCGCATACTTTGGGTGTAATATAAGTAGTAACATGAGTTACTGCCAGGAAGTGAAAAAGAGGATAACAATGACAAAGGAAGCTTTTAATAGAAAAAGAAACATCTTCTGCAGACCTCTGGAGAAAGAAACTAAGGAAGAGACTAGTGTAGTGCTTTGTGTGGAGTGTGGAATCCATATTACCTCCAAAAGTACCAGCTAGACGAGCTTGAAGTAATCGGACTTCTGGTTGGAGCAAGAGGTACCGCTACTCTCTCCATGAAAGATGTGTTTAAAAGGCTTGGAATACCTACATTTATTATTCCGGTTGTAACTTTAGCTGCATTGAAAGGATCAATTGCTCTCCTGAAGTATCACCTATATTCGAAATGAAACCAAGTTCATTAGCATTCTTTACTTTTTTGTAACACTTGCCTCTCTAAAACTAGATATATTTCCACCAATCACAAAATGTATTTGCAGCTATGTACTTGTAGGAGTTTCATTGTCAAAACAAAATTAATGGTTCACTGAACTTGTAAACATTTATATGGTTAAGTACTCTTTGTCCCTTGTGGCAGCTCACGAATAGTGAGAAGATTTCTAATTTTTTTTTTTTTTAATTATGGAGCAGAAACAAGGGCATTACAACGAAGTGAAGAGAAACAACTAGAAGCATTTGAAATGTGGATATGGAAAAGAATGGAGCGTGTGTAATGGACGGACAGAATGAGAAATTAAGCTTTGCTGGAAAGAGTGGGCGAAGAAAGAATGATGGTGAAGCTGATCAGGAAGAGGAAAATAAATTGGCAGGATCAGTGGTTCAGAAGGAACCGCCTACTGAAGGATGCACTGGAAGGAATGGTGAACAAGAGAAAAGTTCGGGGCAGAAGAAGGTACCAGATGATAGACAACATTAAGATATATGGCCCGTATGCAGAGACTAAAAGGAAGGCAGAAAAGGAGGGGAATTGAAGAATGCTGGGTTTGCAGTGAAAAATCTGAACTAGCTCTGGAAACTATAAATGAATGACTTCTGATCAGTACAGTTTCTAACTTATTATTTTATTAGATTGAAAATCAATTGATTAGTGCAAATCTTGTGTATAGCGTGCTTGGTATAGGTAATAAGTTCCAATAAACGCATTGTTATCGTCTTCAATGTTTTTCATGTACGAATACTGTAATTTTCTTCGAAAACAAAGTGCATTTACATACTCCATTGGTAGTGTACAATGTGTGTGTATATTGTAAGTATAACACCCACGGTAGAAAATTTACATTCAAATGCATATTATCTGAATTGATGCAGTGGTGAAGGTTTAATATCCGCTTTCACTGAATATTTCCGTACTCTTCCGTCCACGAATAGTATACATTTATTGATTTACTGTAATTTCAGCACATTCTGTCTATACATTTGACGTAAATATACGATTGAAAAGAAAATCACTTCTTTGAAAGGCGTAGGAATTCTGCAATGACTCTACCAACGTTTTGCGTCTGTATTTATAGGTATGTTCAGCCTTAGACAAAAAAATGACCGATTTCCTGTAGCATGAATTTGTCAAGTCGATCTTCGGGCAGCGCTTGTTTCACACGACTAGGAAAAATGTTCATTTTCAATCTAATTTTCCTCCTGAATTTATCGTATTATAGATTTATTAATCATATTTTGGAGATGAGCAGGGCATGCAGCAAGTATGGACGAATCCAGAAATGCATATAGAGTAGGTTTTTAGTAGGTTATTTTACGACACTTTACCAACATCTTAGGTTATTTAGCGTCTGAAAGCGATGAAGGTGATAATGCCGGTGAAATGAATCGGGGTCCAGCACCGAAAGTTACCGAGCATTTGCTCATATTGGGTTGAGGGAAAACCCCGGAAAAGACCTCAACCAGGTAACTTACCCTGACCGGGAATCGAATCTGGGCCACCTGGTTTCGCGGCCAGATGCCCAAGCCGCTACTTCACAGGTGCGGACGCATATAGTGTGTTAGTTGGAAGACCTGAGGGAAAAAAGATCTTTGGGGAGGCCAAGACGTAGATGGGAGGATAATATTAAAATGAATATGAGGGAAGTGGGATATAATGCGAGCGACTGGATTTTTCTTGCTTAGGAAAGGGGCCGATGGCGGGCTTATGTGAGATCGGCAATGAACTTCCAGGTTCTCTAAAAGTCATTTGTAAGTAAGTATTATTTATAACATTTATTTGTTTTATAAATAGAGGAAAAAAGAAATACACTGCTCAGCCTATTCAGTAGAATGCGTTTAAGTCTAAAGAAAGCGGAAAAAACAGTACAACGTGGTCTGTTGTTACGAGAAGCCAAACCCCCAATTACCGGTAAGGCATCATGTCACAAAACGTTCACGTCTGATTATTTCTGACAAAGTAAATATTATTTAACATCTTGTTGGCGACACAAATATTAAGGATATTGCTGGAGAGTCTAATGTAATATTTTATTTATTTATTTATTTATTTATTTATTTATTTATTTATTTATTTATTTATTTATTTATTTATTTATTTATTTATTTATTTATTTATTTATAGACAGATATATTTTAGGAATAAAATCAATTCTTCCGAATATGTATTATATGGCTTTCTCGTGTTAGATTTTATCGTACCTGTTTAACATGTTTCGGCCTGTGATTGGTCTTCTTCAGAACTGGTTGTTGCTGGTCTTGGAGCCTTTTATTTTGTTTCCTGTGGGTGTGTTTGTGTAGTGTATTGCGGAGTCAAAGAGTGTGTGTGTTCTGAAATTGAGTTGACTCCACATTACACTACACAAATACACCCCCCACAGGAAACAAAACAAAAGGTGCCAAGACCAGCAACAACCAGTTCTGAAGAAGGCCAATAACAGACCGAAACAAGTTAACCAGGTACGGTAAAATCTAACACGATAAAGAGATATAATACATATTCCGAAGTGATACAGTGTTAAAAAGTTGTGTAATCAAGATGTATAAAATAAATTCTATTAACGTTATATCGGATTCACATTTTATGATGAATAATTAACAACTCTCAAATACTCATTCTCGTATGATCTATTTTTTTTTTTTTTTTACTATCCATGTTATTCCTTTACTTTCATGCTCTACCTGAACATGATGGGTAACTTTCGGTGCTGGACCCCGGGCTCATTTCACCGGCATTATCACCTTCATATCATTCAGACGCTAAATAACCTAGATGTTGATACAGCGTCGTAAAATAACCCAATAAAATAAAATAAAAATAAAACCTGAACATGATGCTTGCCGATCGTAGGGGACTTACTCCACGTGTTATATCTAAATATGTAAACAAAGAAAGAAAAGAGCAGAATCTTGCGTAAGAATTTCGTTCAATTGTGAACTTAAGCTCTCACGAAAATAGCCGAGGTGTTCCGAAGGTGACTTGGCCTATGACAACCGCTCATTTTTTCTAAGATGGTGAATAGCGATTTAACATTGCCATAAGAAACCATTGCCTAAAAACAATGAAGAAATAATTTAATCAGTGTGCCATGTTTAGAAATTAGTAGTCCTTGACAATAGTTTTTAATACTAGAGATCATCAGGCTTTAACTTATTATTATTGTTATCCAAATATTGAAACCCTATTTTACCTTTGGTATATTAGGGTTGTAGTTTGTTACATGTGAAATACATTATGTAGTGATAATACACAATTTTAAAGAATTAATAGTACGTATGAATCATAGTTACAATATAAATACACTAATTAAGAGACAGTAAACAATACTAAATACGTTATGCAATAATTACTTTCAGTTAAAACAAAATGAAATAAAATTAGAAATTATAATCGAAGGTGTAGAGAAATTGCAAGATTATTACATTAATTTGTGATTTTATACATAATTTTAAGCAATATTAATGAGATAATGCACAGAATTGGCGTAATTACAAATAAAACACCTATTATATAGTTGGTTTGCGATAGTAAAAAAAAAATAAAAACAAAATTACTTATGGTTACAAACTATATACCTGTCATCAAATACTGAACAATAGTAAAAACTATAATACAAACATAGTTATTGTTGTTATTACTATTATTATGTCCCAAAGATAGACACCTTGTTTTACATAATGCATTAGGATTTTATAACATCATTAATTTATATAATGATGTTATAAAATCCTTTAACTTAGTAACCATAAATGATGCTCTCTTGTTTTACAAATAAATTTTCAACCTTCAAATTTTTCTAAAGTTCCTTCAGTGGAACGACGAAACTCGGAGTGAGAGAAGTGGCCAAGAAGCTTGGAGCTCATGCATTCAGTTTTTCTGAGCCCCAAATTCCTTTGCAAGGACGCGTTTTCGCGTACCTTTGCAATGTTTCTCCTCCCATTTCCCCATTTATTCGTTCATTTAATTTAACAGTTGAAGTTGGCGCAGTGATGGATAGTACGTGAAGAAAAAAATTACAGATATTTATTGTAGCCGTAAAGTAACTCTAGTAGTAATGTAACATAGAAATAAAGGAAGTGTACCACATTGTTCTGAAACAATGTATGCTTTTCCTTGTATTTGAGGAAATGTCTATTCCACGAAGATGTATTCCTGGAAACCCATCTAATAAATGCAAGCAGGTAACAGTACATTCAAAGCGCATTCATCGGCTTTGTGTGCTTCCTACTTCACAAACAACCCTTTCTCGTCCATCCACGACAGAACTTCTACGTGTGTATCGCTACCTGCCCCATCAGATAAAACATCTGACAAAGGTAATATGTTTCACCGCATTCAATTCGACTTTATGACACTTTCCACAATCCTTCCCCCTTTTACCTGCTCTCACTTCTGTTGTGTTCCGTGGAGGCACCGCCTGTCTTGCAGATTCAACCGGGAACCCCTTTCAACAGCCGCGTCGCTGTAACAGAATTGTACCAGTGTTATTCTGGCGTTACTTTTCATGTCTAATGATATCAGCGATGCTTTTTGTAGCAGAAACTTGATCACTTGGAGATGAATATATCTCAATTGTGACACAAAATTGGTGATACAGACAACCTTGAAGTATCATTTTCAAAATGAAACTGGAGAAGTAGGCCTAAATATTAAACATTTAGTCGTGTGAAAGTTTGTAAATGTTAATGAATTATACAGGGACATCATTTTATTTTTACTAACATTTCTAATATTAACCTGGCTATACCTTTGATTCAACGGTTGATACCCCCTTCCACGACTGGAGTTCGATGATACTGGCGTAAAATACAAACAAATCACTTTACTAGGTATAGGAGGGAAGAAAAGTAGCTCATCCATTTACGTAAACTAGGAAATATCACTCTTTTGAGTTTGATAATTTTCATTATGTTTTTGTTTAATCAAAATACAGTACAGTATTAATAATAAGTGTTTTTACTCACGAAATGAGCTGTCCATGCGGATGTATTCATTATGCAGTGTATATTATACTGTCTACAGCACATTAGCGTACAATATAGAGAATAAAGTTAAATTGAAAAATAATCATAATAAGGATATTTAAACACATTTTCAAAATGGTGGCCGTTCATTTCGATACAAGCTTCAGTTCGAATGTGTGTAATTCCAATTACCAGTTTCGTCCTTCGTACTAGTAACTCATGTTGAAATAAGGTATTCCGTGGTTTTCATAAGGCGTAAGACAAATGTTGGGATGGGACCTAAAAGAAATGGGCCACGGACCTATATGCCCTTCCCCATATATTCCCCTTTTCTAGCAAACGACGTAATGCCCTAGTTCTGAACCTATAAATTGCCTATTAAATGTGCGAGGTCACTCATTTAGTCGCAATTTGAAACGACAGGGAACCTCTCAAATTGCAGATTTAGATTTCACGGCGCTTCTTCTGACGGCCTTCACCTGCCTTGTCATCGAACAACAGATGACAGAGTCTTCTCGACTCCACTTGTACTGCGAAATGGCTAAGCCTCTTTCAATGTGCAAGATAACACCTGCCATCCTAACGGAAAAAACAAACGAGTCTTCTCGACTCCTCCTGCACTGCGATACGACACAGTTCATTTCAATGTGTAGATTACACCAGCCATTTCCTCCTCGCCCCGTCCCGTGATCACTTTGATCACATTTCCGTCTCCTTCGCGTATGTGGTAGCTAAGAGGTTACGTCCATTTTCGGTTTTCCCTTTCAAAATTTTCTAGAACTCCTTCAGTGGAGCAGCGTAACCCGGAGTGAGACTAGTGGCCAACAGGCTTGGAGCTCACATATTTAGTTTCTTACAGCCCCCAACCCCTTGCAAGGAAGCGTTTTGCGTACCTTTTAAATTTGTCCTCCCAATTCTCCTTTTTCGATTTTTCGACTTCGCTGCACAGAAGACACAAAGCCATTGAAAACGTTTAGTCCCATGTGTCCTCTAGAAGCCAACTGAATTCTATTTATGCGCTATTTCTTAGTCTGCTTACTATAATCTTTCGTTGTAAGAATAATCCTACAGTAAACAATGACATGTGACTGAAGTGAGGCTTGATTGGCTGCAGTTTGGCGTCAGAGTTTCTTAGTAAGTGATCCCGCCCACTGTTGTATGTTCTGTTTCATGTTAAACATTTCCCGTTACTCGTCAAAGTACATCTAACCTCACTACTATGCATTCGTTTGCTTAAGAAACTATTACTTATACAAATCTAGCTTTCAGGTAGTAGCTCCCTGTAAAGCAGGTTTGAATAATTTCAAGGAAAAATTGTTCCGGGGCCGGGTATCGATCCCGGGACCCTTCGCTTAGCGCGCGAACGCTCTTCCGACTGAGCTACCCCAGAAACTATACACGACACCGTCACAATTTTTCCTTTTTTATCCAAACGACTCAAATGAGCTGACATTCGTTACTGGAGGTACGTTAACAGAAAGCCACAATTTAAGTCACACAAGTATTTGTGTGCACTCATATTTGAGTTCTGGCGTCTTGTCAGCTCATTTGAGGAAAAATTGTGATGGTGTCGTGTATAGTTCCTGCGGTAGCTCAGTCGGAAGAGCGTTCGCGCGCTAAGCGAAGGGTCCCGGATCGATACCCGGCCCCGGAACATTTTTCCTTGAAATTATTCAAATGAAAGTTGTTTAAACAAAAGCCGCCCTAAATAAGGGTTCGATAGATCGGCCTACTAATCAATTCATAAAGAATAATAAGTAAACAAAACAATTTTGTGACATTTGGAAAGAAAAAGAAAAAAACATTAAGATAAGAAAACGTAGGAAATCATTTACAATAAAAATTTTGTTGGGTACAAATGATTACTAATTATAGCTAAGGATGATTTTAACACGTGAGATCCTATGGCATCAATCGTTGCATCAGGAATTTTATATTGTTTAAGTTGATTTAAAGTTTCACGTGGGATCGTGCTACGGGCACCGAACATGAGCCCAAAAACTGTCCAATTACTTTATAATTAATTAATTTTTGTTTTGTTTGTTTATTTTATTTTGTTTATTTATTTATTTGTTTGTTTGTTTATTTGTTATTTATTTGTTTAATTATTTATTTATTTATTTATTTATTCTTTCTTGGTTTGAAACGGTTCAGTATTATGAAAGGTTACTCTATTACTGATATTAATTCCAATTTATATCATGCAAAATGTTCATTTTAAGTACAGTAATTATTAAAGGATTTAGTTACTTTTTTGCTTTCTTGGTTTGAAACGGTTGAGTGTAATGAAGGGTTACTTTATTACTGATATTAATTCCAAATGTTCGATAACAATCTATATCTGAGATATTAAATATCTCTGTTGTAATATGGAAGAGACTTTTAAATCAGGCGTGCAGGATACAACTTAATGGAAGAAGTGTACCGAAATAGTCACGTTAAAGCTATTTCCTTCCAGCAGAAGACTACTCTTTTCTGAACAAGGGAATGAGTCAAGATAGGGCGTTCCAATTTGTAGGCAGACCACAGAGCCAATGAATGGATTCTACCGCAGCCAACACACACAGAAAATCCCTTAAATACGTTACTGGATTTAATTAACTTTTATCAGGTGATATCAGTTCGAGGTCCTAGAGAGAGCCGGTCTCTAGGACAACAAGGCCATACAAGAATTTGTCCAGCACACACAGCATGAGCGGGGGAAATTAATTTTGTTAGCTCTGTACAAATTGCTCCAAGTTCCACCATAATCACGGCCGAGGGTTTGTGTCATTTATGGAGAGAGTGTACGCTCGTGGACTTTAAATTCGTATCCCACATTGATACTGGTGCTCGCAAAGCCGTAAAAGGATATGAAACCCATCGCACACATGCTACACAACAACTAGAAATTATGAGGAGCACTTAACACTGGTACCAGTTCGAAACCTGAGAGAGATGTCATCTGGGCGTGCTTCATAATCATATAAGTTCATCTGTACTATTTACTCCAGTGCTATCCTCGTGTTGGCAATTTCCACTCTTTGGGGAAGTGAATAACATGGCTGAAATTAGAAAGAGATATGCAACCGCCAAGGTGCACTTGTAACGCCCTCTGTATGTTACAAGACCATGGATGTTTGTTCATTTTGTCTGTGTTGTGCTACATTTTCTACCCTAGAGAATGTGGTTTTCACAAACATAAACCTACCTGTATATGCAATCATTGTGTTCTTTTTATCTGTTATTTGATGATGGTTCATAAACTGTGATAATACTTACTTAATTACTTACTTACTTACTTATTGGCTTTTAAGGAACCCGGAGATCCATTGCCGCCCTCACATAAGCCCGCCATTGGTTCCTATCCTGAGCAAGATTAATCCAGTCTCTATCATCATATCCCACCTCCCTCAAATCCATTTTAATATTATCTTCCCATCTACGTCTTGGCCTTCCTAAAGGTATTTTTTTCCTCCGGCCTCCCAACTAACACTCTATATGCATTTCTGGATTCGTCCATACGTGCTACATGCCCTGCCCATCTCAGACGTCTGGATTTAATGTTCCTAATTTTGTCAGGTGAAGAATAGAATGCGTGCAGTTCTGTGTTGTGTAACTTTCTCCATTCTCCTGTAATTTCATCCCTCTTAGCCGCAAATATTTTCCTAAGCACCTTATTCTCAAACACCCTTAATCTCTGTTCCTCTTTCAAAGTGAGAGTCCAAGTTTCACAACCATAAAGAACAACCGGTAATATAACTGTTTTATAAATTCTAATTTTCAGATTTTTTCACAGCAGACTAGACGATAAAAGCTTCTCAAGCGAATAATAACAGGCATTTCCCATATTTATTCTGTGTTTAATTTCCTCCCGACTACCATTTATATTTGTTACTGTTGCTCCCAGGTATTTGAATTTTTCCACCTGTTCAAAAGAAAAATTTCCGATTTTTATATTTCCATGTCGTACAATATTCTGATCACGAGACATAATCATATACTTTGTCTTTTCGGGATTTACTTCCAAACCTAATAATAATAATAATAATAATAATAATAATAATAATAATAATGATAATAATAATAATAATATAGATTATAAATTATGATCAAATTTCTGCAATTTTAAAGGGAAAAAACTAAAATTCTTTCAATCATTTATTATCATAATACATTGTTCTCTTAAATTGATTGAGCATATTGGGAATTAAATCAATGGCTTTCCCAAAATACACTATGAAATGTTTCATATAAAACGATTTTAATCTCGAAAAGGAAGCAAAAACGAGTAAAACTGTATTAAACTTTTTTAGTTTGAAATATCTCAAAGAATAATCCCCTGAAATTAATGACATCACTTATGGTCCTACTGTATACATATTACTGTACTACGTAAAATATAACTTTAACGCTTCACGTGAAGGGGCTGAAAGTCTTCGTTGGTAACAAAGCACACGGCGAAAACGTTTCCTACAAAATCGTTAAATGCAACCGAAGCAATATTTCAAGTGTCACAGTCGAGAACACCTTGCCGCGAATCGCACGTCATCTGTTTTGTGAACTCTGTGTAGATTTATTTAAGCGAATTATGTCGCGACACGTTTGCTTTGAAAGCAGTAGTCGATGGCGAGTCAATCGTGAATGCAGAGGGCGCTGGGAAGAGGTCGCCACGTACATTCGTGCCTCGAACAATGGTTATCTTACCTTTCGGGGGTGGATCTTGCATTATTCCATAAAACCTTTAACAATTCAGTGAAGAGAAAGAGAGATCCCACAGGGCATGGTGGGCTGTAATCTCGGAGCCGATAGACACGTCACGTTTCCTGGAATGCACTGCAACGTATCCATCCGTTTCTTTTATAAAACCATTTGGAATGGTTCCTATTTCTTTTCATACGCCTCTCTCTTTCCCGCTTACAGTTTCATCTCTTTTTAGAATGTTAGCTTTTGTGAGGAAAAAAAAATTTAGCAGTGAAAAGGGTTGCTAATTTCTCTTCTCAAACTCACAGTGAAAAGGACTTTATAAAAGCGATTGTAGGGACTTCAAGAATGTCTTGCATTCTTCTGTTTTGGAGGGTGGGTGGAAAATGTAGGTCACGCAGATTTTGAGGTAACGAAGCATTGAAGGTGCTGTAATTTTGCCATTTTGTGGTGGATCCTCAGTCTTTGAGCCCCTCATTCATTGAAGAAAACTTGAATTAACAAAGTATTAATACATGCTATGTAAAGTTAGTTTCTGAAACGACTTATCAAATATTTTTTTACTCGAAATTGCTACGTAAATGCACTGAAAAATACACGAAGCGGAATTCGTAAACCGATTTGAACTCCTACAAGTTGGATGAGGGGCATAAAAAAGTCAGCATGTAATGAGTACAGCCAAGTCATTCTTAAGTGCATCGTTAAAAACCGTTCAGATGTTTTGAATTTGTAATGCGTTCGAAGTTATTTCGATGTCTCGAACTTAAAAGCGTTCTCGAGTCAGGATCTTGTGTATCGAAACTGAGAGTGGTAGTAATAAATAATTTCAAGTGATACCGATTCTCAGGACTTTATACAGGGTGGAAGTGAAATAATCCTTCAGATTTTCAGAATGAATAGGTCATGTTGTATGTAATACGATATTGGTGGAAAATTCATGGTTTTCTTAGAATATTTTTTTTTTCGAAACGTGTAACACCCTTTTATTCGGTAGCAAAAATTTAGCAGTGAAAAGGGTTGCTAATTTCTCTTCTCAAACTCACGGTGAAAAGGACTTTATAAAAGCGATTGTAGGGACTTCAAGAATGTCTTGCATTCTTCTGTTTTGGAGGGTGGATGGAAAATGTAGGTCACGCAGATTTTGAGGTAACGAAGCATTGAAGATGCGGTAATTTTGCCATTTTGTGGTGGATCCTCAGTCTTTGAGCCCCTCATTCATTGAAGAAAACTTGAATTAACAAAGTGTTAAACATGCTATGTAAAGTTACTTTCTGAAACGACTTATCAAATATTTTTTACTCGAAATTGCTGCGTAAATGCACTGAAAAATACACGAAGCGGAATTCGTAAACCGATTTGAACTCCTACAAGTTGGATGAGAGGCATAAAAAAGTCAGCATGTAATGAGTACAGCCAAGTCATTCTTAAGTGCATCGTTAAAAACCGTTCAGATGTTTTGAATTTGTAATGCGTTCGAAGATATTTCGATGTCTCGAACTTAAAAGCGTTCTCGAGTCAGGATCTTGTGTATCGAAACTGAGAGTGGTAGTAATAAATAATTTCAAGTGATACCGATCCTCAGGACACTATATAGGGTCGTACCAAACGTTAATTGTTGATGTATTAGAAACTAAGTGCGTGTTGGCGATAAAAACAAGGCAATAAGTGAAAATATGGCTGCAGTCTTTGGTAATTTATACGGTTATTGTTAGTGACAAAATGATTGAAAATTCTTCTAAATATTAAATCTTGTATAAACTACATTTTTATAGTCTTACTTCTTGTGGTTTTTGGTATATCAGAATTCTAGCCAAATTGTTGGGTCTCGCCTGCTATATCAATAAAGTTACGCCGTTGATTTTCAAGTTCATTGTAAACAGCTGTTTTGTGATCCCATAAATGTTGCAGTTTTGTTGAAGATTCGGAATGCCTTGTTGGTTTTCAAGGTTTGTTTTTTAATATTTTTCTTTTGTAATAAATTAGTTATAAACGTGTCTCTTTTCACTTCATATTTACAGGATTTAAAGTTCACTGAATTTACGCTAATTGGCACATACTTAATAGATAATGATATGTTTTGTTACGTATTATGTTAAACGTATGTTTCTTCATTTTTTCATGGATCTTTATACTTGGCTTTAGCCTATTTAAAATTATAGTTTAGAAAATTTGTAACAAAGAATTTAGGATAACAGTATTGTTATGGTGATTGGCGAGGTTCAAACTAAAACTGGCTTCCTGGGCATCTGAAATATTTATAGAAAAGCACGACAGATAATCAATGAAATTAAAATGTATATGGTATCCTAGACCTTTCACGTCAGAGATGAAACAACATAAAGCGGCAAAACATTGCCAATTTATTAGCCACATAATGGTTAATTGATTGGAATAGGATACTGCGAAAGTACGCCGTTATTTTATTTATTTTTGGTACAAGTAACATTTCTTTAAGTATTTATTTATTTTCCCTTGTACTATCAATAAAAAACACGTATGCTTTTAATTCTTTTAAGTTATAAGTGGCTGTATGCAAGTACTTTCGCGGTATTCTCAAACTCAAAATACCATTTCGGATTCCGTAATAAATTACGTACATCAATACACTGAATCTTGATCATATGCACTTAGTTTTGTATCAATTAATGTCGAAATGTACATGTGACAACGAAATCAAAGCACTAAAACGTCAAACGTCATGCCTTTATTTCGCCTCCGCCCGCCTCCACTCAGCGTTGCCAAACCTACCCTTGCTCCGGCTTGTAACTGAAGATGGCTCTGTATTGTAGACTTACTTTCAATTGTTCATATTTAAATATGCTATAACAATGCAACTTTTGACGGCCTTCGAAATTCTGTATATACCCAGATCAGATATGTTTGCAAAAACGAGTTTATTCATCCGCCTAAAAATGTAGTTTTATTTCCTTAAGCTTGTAGAGAAAGTTTTCTTCTAAAATTCAATAGCAAAATTGCACTAAGCAAACAATATTGATCATTTTGATACAAACATTAATTACAGAACATTTTTTAAGGAATTAAGCGAGTTGCTAGAATATTATACAGAGTGATTCATATAGAACTGACACATTTCTTTCATTAATTGTTTCAAAACGAATTGTGCTAGCGACAACTTATTATACCTAAAATGTAGAGGAATTTTGGGAGATTATTTACCTCTATAGCAAATGTTGAAAATGTCCTCCATCCTGCATAAGGCACAACTCAACACGTTCCATGTTACTGGCCACTCGTGGGAGGACTCTGTTGTTAGCTTGAATCTCCTGTGTGATGTTGTGCTTCAGATCGTCCAATGTCTGGGGACGTGTGGCGTAAACCCTGTCTTTTAAGTAACCCCATAGAAAGAAGTCCGGCGTTGTCAAATGCGGAGATCTCGGTGGCCACAGGTTCCTGGAAATTATTCGGTCGTCACATAACCGGATAAATGGAACCATGCTTCATCTGTGAACTATGTGATGGACAATATGGCAGGATTTTGCACAATGAACGTCTGAAACCAACGACAATAATTCAATCTTTCATCCTTATCTGGTTCCTGTAGCTGATGAACAACCGTAACCCTATATGGCTTTAGGCTCTCTGACACATTGAGTAGGTGTACCCTGTCTCCTGCGACAAACGTCTTAATGATTTTTTGGGTGACTGCTCCAGTCGTGCTCTTACGTCAACAACAACCGTGGGAAGCCTAGATGAACGATGCTTGCCCGTTTCACTCACCAGACATCCAGTTGTTTCCAATTTGTTTACCAGTCCCAGTATTGTGTTTCTTTTGGAGGATTGCGAACACCAAATTCTCTCTGGTATGCCCTTTGAGTAGCTGTGGCCACCGAGATCACCGGATTTGACAACGCCGGACTTCTTTCTATGGGGTTACTTAAAAGACAGGGTTTACGCCACACGTCCCCAGACATTGGACGATCTGAAGCACAACATCACACAGGAGATTCAAGCTAACAACAGAGTCCTCCAACGAGTGGCCAGTAACATGGAACGACGTGTTGAGTTGTGCCTTATGCAGGATGGAGAACATTTTCAACATTTGCTATAGAGGTAAATAATCTCCCAAAATTCCTCTACATTTTAGGTATAATAAGTTGTCGCTAGCACAATTCGTTTTGAAACAATTAATGAAAGAAATGTGTCATTCTATATAGATCACTCTGTATTACGTTAACTCTAGTAAGTTTTGTTTCATCTTTAGCTTTTATGTTAAATGATCTTTGCTCAGTATTTCCGACGGAAGAGTTGCATCTATCATTTTCCGCTTCAGTTTACAGAACGTTGCTCCAGTGTTAGTGATGTCTGTCTGGTGTAACGCCTGTTTTAAGGTTTCTGTGTGTTTTTGTAAATGTACGAAAATACATCAGACCATGAATACGATTTATTCAGAATCTAGGTTGGTTATTTTCACTTTGGGTGTTAACTTTACGGAATTACTTCTGCCCAGTTCTCTGTGCGCTCGAATTACGCACTCGCGTTGCTGCGTGTGTTCTGTCTCCCCTTGGGAGCTGAAGCAGGATTTTTTCATTTCAAGTTTTAATTAATAATCCTCAGTTTACTGAAGGCTAATTTAATCTGAAGGAAACACTACAAAATTCTCTTATTGTGATATCTGTAAAGAGTTAATTAAATGCTGATTTAAATAACCGTACCTTTTCATGTTTGATCACTTGCTTAATGACGTCACGTAGTCGTGAAATAGAAATCTCGACCTGTGAGTGTAATTTTAAAGTTTCTCAATATGGAACATAATGTATAGTCTGCTATTAAAGTTATTCTGGTTAACGAGTTCTGTAAATTTCTTTCATTCCAGTAATGGATAAATCTCTCTCGTTCTTTCTCTTTATTCAGTTAGAATTGTAGATATGTGTTACATAACTAGAGTTATTGGTAATAAGAAAGGTAGGCTACACATTTCCATAATTCCAGAAAGACTCGTTAAAACAGTAAACGTTCTCTCCTGTATCTTTTATACGTTATTTCCTTCGTCAAATCTTCCTCTTTGTTAACCACTTTCTGGAACTATTGTATATTTCTTCGCTGTTTTCGTCTACGTAATTTCTTACACTAATATTATCTATTTTTCCTAAATCATACACATATAAATCTCTTGTTATTCCCCGTTTCCCACCTTCTCTTACTTAACATCGTGCTCCTATTTTCCGTCCATTTTCCTTTAGCATCAGCTTCAGCTGCTCGTCTTCCGTCACGTCATCCCCGCATTTACCGTCACGTCTTTCTGCATCTCCCCTTTCCTTACATTTTTACAAACTTTATTCTCTTCAATCTCGTTCATGAAACCCTTTTCTGTCCGTTTTTTCTTCACTTCTTCTTCTTCTTATTAATTTGTTTCTATTTATTCTTTAGTTCTTTTCTCTCGCTTCTTTCTTCAAATTATTATGTACTTTCTCCTCTCGTTACAAGTTGTTCTCCACTCCCCTTTTTTCTGCATGTCGCATTCTTCCTAAACCTCATTCGCCACTTTCTCCTCTTCCTACATTTCGTTCGTCACCTTCACTTCCTGCACCGCGTGAACTTTTCTTCTACACTATGTCACCTTCTGTTCGTCACCTTCTCTTTTTACACTTCATTCGTCAGCATCTCCTCTTCCAACCTGATTTGAATAATTTACCTGGTTGAATATTTTTTCGAGGTTTTCCCTTAGGCCTAACCTATTAAGAGCAGCAAATGCTGGGTAACTTTCGGCATTGGACCCTGGACTCATTTCGCTGGCATTATCACCTTCATCTCACTCAGATGCTATATAAACATAGATGTTGATAAAGCATTGTAAGATAAATCTGTTAAAAATTCTTCTTCTTTCTGCACGTTGTTCGTCACCTTGTCTTCCTGCACGTTCGTAATCTTGTCGTCCTACACGTTGTTCGTCACCTTGTCCTGCACGTTCATCACCTTGTCGTCCTGCACGTTGTTCATCACCTTGTCCTGCACGTTGTTCGTCACCTAGTCGTCCTGCACGTTGTTCGTCACCTAGTCGTCCTGCACGTTGTTCGTCACCTTGTCCTGCACGTTGTTCGTCACCTTGTCCTGCAAATTGTTCGTCACCTTATCTCCTGTACGTTGTTCTTCACCTTGTCCTGCACGTTGTTCGTCACCTTGTCCTGCACGTTGTTCGTCACCTTGTCCTGCACGTTGTTCGTCACCTTGTCCTGCAAATTGTTCGTCACCTTATCTCCTGTACGTTGTTCGTCACCTTGTCCTGCACGTTCATCACCTTGTCGTCCTGCACGTTGTTCATCACCTTGTCCTGCACGTTGTTCGTCACCTAGTCGTCCTGCACGTTGTTCGTCACCTTGTCCTGCACGTTGTTCGTCACCTTGTCCTGCACGTTGTTCGTCACCTTGTCCTGCACGTTGTTCGTCACCTTGTCCTGCACGTTGTTCGTCACCTTGTCCTGCACGTTGTTCGTCACCTTGTCCTGCAAATTGTTCGTCACCTTATCTCCTGTACGTTGTTCTTCACCTTGTCCTGCACGTTGTTCGTCACCTTGTCCTGCACGTTGTTCGTCACCTTGTCCTGCACGTTGTTCGTCACCTTGTCCTGCAAATTGTTCGTCACCTTATCTCCTGTACGTTGTTCGTCACCTTGTCCTGCACGTTCATCACCTTGTCGTCCTGCACGTTGTTCATCACCTTGTCCTGCACGTTGTTCGTCACCTAGTCGTCCTGCACGTTGTTCGTCACCTTGTCCTGCACGTTGTTCGTCACCTTGTCCTGCACGTTGTTCGTCACCTTGTCCTGCACGTTGTTCGTCACCTTGTCCTGCAAATTGTTCGTCACCTTATCTCCTGTACGTTGTTCTTCACCTTGTCTCCTGCACGTTGTTCTTCACCTTATCTCCTGTACGTTGTTCTTCACCTTGTCTCCTGTTGTTCGTCACTTCTCTCATGCACGTTCGTCACCTCTTCCTAGACGTCGTTCGTCACCCCTTCTTCCTGCACGTTGTTCGACATCTGCACTTCTTCTTACACTTCGTTCCTCATCTTTTGCTGCACGTTGTTCCTCACTTGCACTTCTTCCTACACTTCGTTCCTCATCTTTTTCTGCACATCGTTCGTCACCTCTTTGACCTCCTAGACGTCGTTCGTCACCTCCTCTTCCTTCACGTCGTTTGTCACCTTTTCTTCCTGCACGACGTCTGTCAACTCCTTTTCTTCCTGCACGTTGTTCGTCATCTGCACTTCTTCCTACACTTCGTTCCTCATCTTTTCCTGCACGTCGTTCGTCACCTCTTTGACCTCCTAGACGTCGTTCGTCACCTCCTCGTTTGTCACCTTTTCTTCCTGCACGACGTCTGTCAACTCCTTTTCTTCCTGCACGTCGTTCGTCACCTCTTCCTGCACACTGTTCGTCACCTTTTCTTCCTGTACGTCATTCGTCACCTTCTCTTCCTTCACACCGTTCGTCACCTCTTTCTGCACGTTGTTCGTCACCTCCTCTTTCTCTTTATACACGTCGTTTATCACATTTTCTTCCTGCATTTCGTTTTTCACTTCCTTTTTGTCCTATACGTCGTTCACTCCCTTCTCCTCCTGCACATTATTCTCTTACCTTCTCCCATTCCTATATGTCGTTCATGAATCCGTGTTCCTTCTCATTTTCTCCACCTCTTTTTAGAAGTTGCTCTCCGCTATTTTTCCTATTCATCCGTAATTCTCCATCTCCTTATCTAACTTTTCATTCTCCTTCTCTTCATCATCAACCTGCACTCCTCATCTGACGACGAAGAAATCTGATTTTTTAATCGTCCCACTTCTGTATTTCTATGAGGAAAACACAAACAAAATCTGTCATTGTAGAAATCTATGTTGAACTTGATTTATTGAATGATATTGAGTTGATTTTCAAAGAAAATGTGTTTACTAAAACCACAAATAAATAATTATTGTGTTCGAGCTTATATTAATTGCATTAACCTTCAGCGACAAGTAGCACCTGCATAAGGAATTATTGATGATCAAGAAAAATATCAAGGATCTTGTATATTGTAAAACCTTCAAGGCTGATGTAATAAAATACACTTGCTGCTAGACTGCTTGCCTTCATCTCAGTATGAGACAAAAAACTTCCACGGCGACTGTTCATTAAGAATGTGGAATACGTATTACTACATCTAATTCCTGACTGTTGTAACCTCGATAGCATAAGACTATTTGTTTCTCGGAGCAATCCACTAATTCTTATTGGGGGGAGACGTAGGTGAAAATGCAGAGTTTCAGAAAATCAGTAATGTCTTCTAACCCAGTGGTTCCCAACCTTTTTTGACTGGCGACACACTTTACTGAACGCCCACGATATCGCGACACACTTATTTCTTTTTATGCTCGACCATGCCTGGTAGCAGCCCTTTAATGGACCTCATTAAAGTACACCTATTTATTAAAGTTCAGGTTTTCCACCAAACACAAAGCAGTATGAAAGCGCAAGTATCGATTATTCTCGGATATGCAATCGAAAGACAACTAGCGAAACGTCACGGAGGCTGGAAATCCAATACTGTCGCAGAAGGTTATGTTCTGTTACTATAATAATTAGCGTCAATTGTAAACAACATTCAAATAAATTCAATTTGTCATCCCGTTTTCAATGTCTAAATCAATTTAAAGGTAATATCAAGATTAATGTTCATTTTACTCTCTACATTATATCAAGGTCAATGACATTTGTTCCTCGGAAAAAATCAATACTTTCGCGTCTGCGCACATCTCACAATTTACGAGAATCGCACAAGGTCAATTCCGCTCTCCAGTCAGATAAGAATAATATGAATACTTATGAATAATTTCAAGTTATAAATATGGTCGAGCATAAAAAGTCGTATGAAACTTGCCTATAATGGTAATTAAGACGCTCGTATGAAAATTACGAAACGAGCGTCTTAATTACTACCATTATAGGCTCGTTGCATAATGTACTGTTATTAATAATAATTAATAGAGAGCGGAATTTAAGCAAAACCCTTTTTTTTTCCTTGATACATACAGACTTGAGATTTAATATTTACATTTTCATGGAAATATAGGTATAAATAAAGGGGTTTTTCAAGTGTCTAAAAATGCCTATTTCGACGTTAGTGCCTATTTTAAAGTTTTTTTTTTTTTTAACTTTTGCATCATTTTTCGTTACTGTTTACTGGTTTTCTTAACATCCTGTACCGTTTACATTCAAAGACGGATAACAACAACTTCTTCGTAGCAGTGAATAACACAATAGAGAAGTATCTCCAGGCCAGCCCTTCTCATTCTTACAATCTTTCAATCCTAAAATTCCAACTTTCAGTAGGCCTGGGTAGCGTAGTCGGTATAGCGCTGGCCTTCTGTGCTCGAGGTTGCGGATTCGATCCCGGCCCGCTCTCTATTAATAAAAATAGTGCTTTTCTTCTGTACAAAAAAGTTGTGGAACTCTGTGTAGAATATTTTATAGCGGACGGGGAGATGTTTACGGGAATTTTGTCGTTTTTAACCTCCTTTTCGTCCAACTAATGCCCGCGTGCATCAACGTCGGTTAGTGTAACCACTAGTTAAAATTGTCACCTAACCCCTGGTTAAGCATTTTTATGGTGGATCGACCTCGGTTACGACTTAAATAGAAGGTTAACCACAGTAATCTCTAACCGGCCATATTCGAGCGGTTAAAGGAGATAATCAGTGATTAGTAGAGCAAGTAAAGCAAAATGGCGGCCAGAGCCACAGATGTTTATTTCGAAGACGATTATTATTGTACAGTACTTGAATTACTTGGATAGGCCTAGAGCGTGAGTGTGAAGTTTCTTTAGTGGAAAGAGAGAATTCTTACGAGACAGAAAATTTCAGGAGGATGTCGTTTATCAAAATCTACAAATGGCTCACTTGAAATAACACAAAAACAATCATATTTCTTCTATTGATCGGCTGCTTATGTTACGATTCTATGTAACTTATTTTCTATATTTTAAGAGGGAATACTTGAATATCTTTTTCTCTATGTCACTGGCTGAACAAAGAGAAGTTATGGATGGATCTTAGGATAATGAACAGTAACCTGGTGTAAATGAGGTCCTGGATCGTACACACATTCCTACTAATCTTCTCCATCCTTTTCCTTTATGGATATTCCTTCTTTTTTATATAATATATTTAAATATAGTAAGTAAGTCTATCGATACTTTAACCTCATATTGGAATATAATCATTTTTGCATTCAATTTTCTATTTTGTACGATTTTAACCTAACAGCACTGAAAAACAAAGAAATGCAACTCGCAAATATAACAGCGCCCAAAGGCAAACAAATGCAACGCGAAAATGTAGGACATGTTCATTTCGATGTAGAACGGAGTGAGCGCAGTCGTTTTTAGACGTTGACTATTATCTTTGCAGGGGTTGGATGCTTTCCTTTTGTAATTTTGTAGAAACAGTGTACCATCATAGACTTTACTCTGGTTAAATGAGGTGTCAGTTAACCATGTTTAAGTAATCGGTGATTATGAATGATGCACAGAAATTACATTTTAACCACCGTTACTGTTTAACCGTCGTTTCGTAATCTATGATTACTGCGTTTTTAACCGATGTTGATGCACTTCGCCATAAGACTCAAAGATGATCTAAGCGGAGAGACATGAGAACTGCAGCGTTTAAAACACCTCGCGTGAGCTAATTACTGTAGATACAGACATTGCGGACACGTGGGGAATTTTGTGACAGAATTCATGTGGTGTAAATTACAATCGGTCTGTCCCGGCGATATCTGCGATAGTCGTCTCTCACGAAGGGTCTGGGAAAGGACTCGCTAATTGCCAGGCAGGCACAGAAATAGCCTGCTCGCAGTGTACAGCGTTTAATTTTCTTTGCTTGCCTGTAAATGACTTTCATTGAACAGGGATTCAGGATGAGAGGAGTCTTCTTCATGGGTCTGATCGATACACATGCTAACAAGGCGTACGGGCACGAGCGTGAGGCACGCAAAGGCGAGTGTATTAAATAATTTTCATGCAGTTTCTTAAGTCCTGATACCTCACATCTATCCATCCACGCGAAACGTTTTCTCAAGACCCCCTCCCCCCACACTGCAACCCTCGACTCCAGACTCTGGGTTGGAAACTTTCTTCAGAACTTCTGACGTTTGGGTTGTCAGTTTTCAAATCGTTACGTCAAACATCAGATCATATTTCCTTCCTTTTCATTTCTGTTTCGGAATAAAAACTTTAGCTCTTTATAATAAACCACGCAACATACACTTTCAAGGCTGATAGTGTTATTTTATATTTTGTTTCTTTTATATTCTCCGTGTAAGTTTACCAGGCGAGGTGCAAAGATTATCGGCTTCCCAGTCGCTCAAATTCTGACGAGTTCAAGAGATATCTTACTTACTTACTTACTTACAAATGGCTTTTAAGGGGAATTGGACGTTATCGCATGCAAAGTAATGGTAAAAATAGCTTATCTTCAAGCAGTCAAAAATGTAATACTATTTATCACAGCTATTTCATTTTTTTAGTGATTATATGTATACACATTAAACTTTAAAATGAAAAAAAGAATGGTTAGTCTAGTGTAAATCTTACCCTTAAATTAATTTTTGAATTTAAACATATGTTTTATATAAATTCACTACATACCTGTGATTAGGTACACTCTATTCACTTATCATAGCACACATTGAATTAAAATTTTGGCCACTTACTGCTAACAGATACTAAAACATACCATACTAAAATTATTAAAATATCTGTAATATTATTGGCATAGGGCTTATACTAATCTTCAATTTTTTTTAAATTTATTGACGGTGATGATTACTATTACTATGAATAATTTTAGTAGGGTATGTTTTAGTATCTGTTAGCAGTAAGCGGTCAAATTTTCAATTCTATATGTGTTATAATAAGTGAATAGAGTGTACCTAATCACAGACATGTAGTGAATTTATAAAAAAATTGTGCTTAATTAAAAAAAATTAATTTAAGGATACAGATTTACTCTAGAGTCACCATTCTTTTTCATTTTAAAGCTTAATATGTATACACACATAGATAACAAAAATGAAAAACCACTGATAAATAGTAGACTATTATATTTATGACTGCTAGAAGATAGGCTATTTTTACCATTATTTTGCATGCGATAATGACCAACTCCCCTTAAGGAACCCGGAGGTTCATTGCCGCCCTCACATAAGCCCGCCATCGGTCCCTATCCTCTGCAAGATTCATCCAGTCTCTATCATCATACCCCACCTCCCTCAAATCCATTTTAATATTATCCTCCCATCTACGTCTCGGCCTCCCTAAAGGTCTTTTTCCCTCCGGTCTCCCAACTAACACTCTATATGCATTTCTGGATTCGCCCATACGTGCTACATGCCCTGCCCATCTCAAACGTCTGGATTTTAAGTTCCTAATTATGTCAGGTGAAGAATACAATGCGTGCAGTTCTGTGTTGTGTAACTTTCTCCATTCTCCTGTAACTTCATCCCGCTTAGCCCCAAATATTTTCCTAAACACCTTATTCTCAAACACCCTTAACCTATGTTCCTCTCCCAAAGTGAGAGTCCAAGTTTCACAACCATACAGAAGAACCGGTAATATAACTGTTTTATAAATTGAAGAGATATCTGTGGCAATTAATATTAGTGTTGTTGGATTTAATCGATTAATCGATCAATTTCTGTTGTAAGATTAATCGATCAAAAATATTTAATCGAATAATCGAGTTGATTAAAATTAATCGGTTGTAGTTGATATTAATTATTATTTTGTTAATACAAACTCATACTAAAAATTCCGACAATATTTCTCTCTCGGAAATTGCTTACTTAAAAGCACAATAGTACTGTTATTTTCTAACTGTAAACCAGGTAGCGTAGCGAAAATCTTTGTACAAACACTTCAGAAAGAGATTGAGATATGAGGACAGTGACCTCGTCTATTTCTATTGAAAGTTGAAACAATGCGAAACCCTTATTAAGTTTTATGGTTTTCCAACAAAACTTCTACCTTGTTGTCAGCTCATCTTCCTAGCATATGAAATACACACTTTTCTGAGATTCGTCCCCCTCATCCCTTATAAAATAGCCATGTCTACACTGTGTGGAACGCTCAAGAAGAAGATGAGAAGTTGTATTGTAAATTTACCTATATGGACGGAACAGGCCATATTGGCCTAATAATGATGATTATGATGATGTTGATTATAAATTGAGTATGTTGAATATTTCAATTAAGCCTTGAAACTGATACAATTTTTATAGAGATCGTCTTATTGTTTTTTTTTGTTTAATAATAATAATAATAATAATAATAATAATAATAATAATAATAATAATAACAATGATTAATTTTAGCTGGCCGAGTTGAGGCCGTAAGGCTTTCTCTTTCACTCAACCAGCAAAAAGTATATACACATATGCATGAACTTACAAAGAATTTAACAGTTTGATTTAGATGAGAGTTGCATGTATACAAGAGTTATTTACGAATTAAACAACAAAATACTATGAACTATTAATTAAACACCGAAATAAACTGTGTAGCAGAATTAAGCTAAAATACATAGAATGTTAATATATTTCAAATAATATTAGATAATAGACTGTCGAAATAAAATTGAATTCAAACGCAAACTTACTAGGCACTTGGTCAGTAATTGAGACTCGTTCAGACATGGTTTCTTGTAAATAGTTCTTTTAATCTACCACAAAATATCTCAATATCCGGTAATTTCATCACTATAGAATTTTGTTATTGTAGGTTTAATTTGTAATTTAGTAAATACAAAAATATTCTTTGTTCTTAACTTCTATGATAAAATGTCTAGCTTTCATTAATCAGGTATTCTTGTCGTACTTTAATTTTTATTGTAATTGTAATTGTAAATTTAATATTAATTGTAATCTTATTGTTCATGTTATAGTTGTAATCCCCTGGTAGAGGGGCAGAGAAGGCCTGACGGCCTTATCTCTACCAGGTTAAATAAATAAATCTAATCTAATCTAATACTTTGTGGCAAGGAATTCCATTGACGCGAGGTGGATACTGTAAAAGATGATGAATAACAAGATGTTCTATGAAGAGGTATACTTAGCGTGCCACAGATAAGTGATCTGGTATTTACGTCGTGGTTAGAGTATAGATAAGAGAAACGAGACGAAAGGTAATTTGGTGTTGAGGTAGTCAACTGTCCGAAGACAGGTCTGAACTTCACAATGATACCAAGAAGTCACCACTTATGAGGCAACTAGGCCAGGAGATAATGGGGTAGAGTAGCCAATCCGCTTATTAAGTATTATATTTTCTGAATGTACGAGACGTGAAAGCTTCTCTGTTTAAAATAATAAATAGTCTAGTGGAAGATGTAAGTGATCGTAATACATTTTGTAGGTTTCCACGAAAATCTACCGTTACAATATTGAATTCTTTTTCCTCGAGAATATTGGTCATCTCTTTGACAGCTTAACGGATTTTCGATTTTATTATTGACAGACGGAAGTACATCTCATTGTGGATTTGATACGCCTCGTAAAAGCGTGAAGAAAAACATTTGTCCCTCTCGGATTTGGATGACGATTGACTTTTTTTTTATTACCTCACAGAGGTGTATTTTTCACCCCACTTTTCACTTGGAAGCAGATGGTAAGGGCAGGTGACTAAACTAAACTTAAAACCAGCCCCTGTTCCCTTAATGTGAGTAGTGTGGGGTGTTTCAGCCAGGTCTTTTAACCCCTCGACAGGCTGGCCTACATGCACCCATGTCGTTGTTCTGTACGCTTGGCTTCTCTTACTGCGTCTTGTAGCTGGCAGCTGTTTCCTGCATGAAAATAATGCAAACCCTAACATAGCGAACCGCAACTCTGGCCCCTTACGTTTGGCACGAAAACCTATAACACATAAAGCTGCAATATGCTGAAAGAATTTTCATGATAATCTTTAATAATTCGTTACATACAGAGAACTTAATTTTATTCTTTCCTTACGAATACAGCAGCCAGTGATAGCGAATGAATTACGATTATGATAGGATGTACAGTATGTAAATCAGATATCTTATAATAAATAATAATAGATATGAATTATAATCTTTTTTATTAATTATTTGTTTTTATATTTACGAAATAGGATTATTAAATACTTAATTCATCTAATTGTAGGATTATATGACACTCGGGAGGAAATTAAACGCAGAATAAATATGGGAAATGCCTGTTATTATTCGGTTGAGAAGCTCTTATCATCCAGTCTGCTGTCCAAAAATCTGAAAGTTAGAATTTATAAAACAGTTATATTACCGGTTGTTCTATATGGCTGTGAAACTTGGACTCTCACTCTGAGAGAGGAACATAGGTTAAGGGTGTTTGAGAATAAGGTGCTTAGGAAAATATTTGGGGCTAAGCGGGATGAAGTTACAGGAGAATGGAGAAAGTTACACAACACAGAACTGCACGCATTGTATTCTTCACCTGACATAATTAGGAACTTGAAATCCAGACGTTTGAGATGGGCAGGGCATGTAGCACGTATGGGCGAATCCAGAAATGCATATAGAGTGTTAGTTGGGAGACCGGAGGGAAAAAGACCTTTAGGGAGGCCGAGACGTAGATGGGAGGATAATATTAAAATGGATTTGAGGGAGGTGGGGTATGATGATAGAGACTGGATTAATCTTGCACAGGATAGGGACCGCTGGCGGGCTTATGTGAGGGCGGCAATGAACCTTCGGGTTCCTTAAAAGCCATTTGTAAGTAAGTAAGTAAATTGTAGGATTATAACTGAATAAAAAAAAAAAAACGAAAAATTGCAATCCCACTAAATACATCATTTTCAATCTAGCTTCCCAGTATCTTAAAACCTTTTATGCTCGACCATGCCGAAATGTAGTAATTATACACCTGGTAGTAGCCCTTTAATGCACCTCATTAAAGTACACCTATTCATTAAAGTTGAGGTGTTCAGCCAATGACAAATCACCTTTGTACAATTATAAAACCGTAAGTATCGATTATTCTCGGATATGCAATCGAAAGACAATTAGCGAAAAGTCACGGAGGCTGGAAATCCAATACTGTCGCAGAAGGTTATGTTCTGTTACTATAATAATTAGCGTTAATTGTAAATAATATTCAAATAAATTCAATTTATCTCGTTTTTCAATTCTAAATCAATTTCCAGGTTATATCAAGACTAATCTTCATGTTATTCTCTAGATTATATCAAGGTCAATCACATTCTTGCCTCGGAAAAAATCAATACTTTCGCGTCTGCGCACATCTCACAATTCAGGTCAGTTCCGCTCCTCACTTACATAACCATAACATGAATACTCATGAATAATTTCAAGTTAGAAATATGGTCGATCACAAAAAGTCGTATGAAACTTGCCTATAATGGTAATTAAGACGCTCGTATGAAAATTATGAAACGAGTGCAAGCGAGTTTCATAAACGAACATACTCGCGTCTTAATTACTACCATTATAGGCTCGTTGCATAATGTACTATAAATGGGTAGGATGGTATCTGGCAGAGTTCCTGGGTAGCTCAGTCGGTAGAGCGTTGGTGCGCTTAGCCAAAGGTTCCTGGTTCGCTACCCGGCCCCGGAACAATTTTTCCCTTGAAATTATTCGCACCAGCTTCACACGGAGTCATACCTAAAAGCTAGATTTGCATAATACAAGTCACAGTTTCTTAACAGAAAATCACAATTTAAGTCACACAAAGTTTGTGTGCACTCAATGTTGGATGTTTGATGGTTTGTCAGCCCACTTTGAGGTATGTGGATATAAAGGACAAATTGAGTCGGTGTCTGGTAGAGTTCCTGGGTAGCTCAGTCGGTAAAGCGTTAGTGCTCTTAGCCAAAGGTCCTGGGTTCGATACCCGGATCCGGAACAATTTTTCCCTTGAAATTAGTCAAATTATTTAATGAATGAAGTCAATGCTGTGCTTTTATTTAAGTGAGTTGCTAATAGAATATGTTATTAATGTTTTGAAAAGAGGAGAAACGATTCTGAAGTTTAAAAATATCAATTTAGACCTACAGGAAGATGCAAGAAACCAAACTAATGTATACTATAGCACATAAAATGTGTCGTTTTAGGACATTTTCAGGCATTGAAATTAAAAAAATCGGGAAAGAACACACTTATTACATATAACTATCTATCTAGCCCTTACGTTTATGTATGACTTTAGTATATTTATATTGCGCAAATTAACTTGCCCACCAGAAGATGACAATCTTCATTTTTTACCGCGTCATCATTCCACTATTTCAGTAAACTGCAATATGTTGTCGCCTATTGAGTAAATGGTAAACGTGAAGCAAAAATAATAATAAACACTATCTCGAAACAGAAATGGAAGTCCAGTGTCTGAATCATTTTACAGAATAATTACAAATGAATCGAATCTTCTAAATGAATCAGACTTCCATCTGTACGTAACATGGAAACGATGCGCAAGTGGGCCTATCTAACGTAATGTTCTCTACCTGATGCCAAAGTTTGTTGGTCTAATTAAGATACACCCTGTATAATACTCTGCATTACAGTTTCGAGTATCAGTTTGAATGGAGGAGAGTGTAAATAGAAAACGAATTCAGCGCAGTACGGAATATGACAGAATAGGATATTCTGTGATGAACTAGGACTAGAGAATAGAACAGAACATTACAGTATATACTAGACCGAAGAGGAAACTAGCTTAGGGTGGCATGAATTAAAACTTATGCGAATTGTAATACAGTAGTGTCTCTCCAAACTCCAGTTTGCTACCTTCATTAAATGAGATATACAGGTTTCTGATACAATGTACCTTCCTGAATAATACTATCAGAATAGTTGTGACGTCTCAACTGAATATTATACATGCATCCAGACGAAATAGTTGAGATTTACATGTAGTGTTGTAGCTGATGTGAAATTCCTCAACTTTGGTATTGCGAGGAATGGAAATCGATATATAGGTCGAGATTATTATTGCAAAAGTAACGTTACATGGTGCTATAGTGTACTATTTATAACAACACAGGTTTGTGTGGTTTCATGCACAGCAGATGCGTACTGCTAATGTATTGAAGACCTCATAGATACTCGATGTTTCGTGTTGTGCGCGAGTAGTACCTCAATTAACATTACTCTAGAAGTACAAAAACTATTCAGAGATGTGTATTACGTTCATCATTCATATTCCGAGAATATTTGTATTGGATAAATGTGCTTATTGAAAGCATGGCGCCAAAAGGATTAATAATACACATTTATCTCTAAAAGCTATTTTCTGAAACCTACATTTTCCAATTTATTAGGTAGGTACACTTTGTAGAAAAACTATGCAAGCTAGAACTTGGAAATTTTCAGTCTATCTTATCAACTGCTATCCTAGTAGATTTATTGAAATACTGTGTATTAAAATTATTGTTGTCTGTAAATAGCGTATAATAAGTAATGTCTGTTTTGGAGCAAAACGTTTGGTTCGAGTGTGTTGTCACAAGAAATTATCTAGTCTTCAAAGTAAAGACCAATAGATTCTGTGGTCTTGAGCAACCTTTCAGCGAGGTTTGTTATCCCACGACGGGTACCAGTTTGTTTGTTTGTTTGTTTGTTTGTTTATTTATTTATTTATTTATTTATTTAACCTGGTAGATATAAGACCATCAGACCTTCTCTTCCCCTCTACCAGGGGATTACAACTACAATATTAAGAATACAATTACAATTTATTATAATTGCAATTAATATTAAATTTACAAATACAATAAAAATCAAAGTACTGAAAGATTAACTGTTTAATAAAAGCTAGACAGTTTATTGTAAAAGTTAAGAAGAGAGAAACATTTTTGTGGTTTTTGATGCGAAGAATTGGTGACCCTATTCCATAACCTTCCAAATTTTGGAAATTTCTTCCATTCTTCTTGACCAAAAATATGGATTACCTAACAAATTTAATTTATACAGATTTTAAAGTATTAACTATTGAAGAAATTGATAAATATTGTTTACTAACTTACTACCACAGAAATCAAATAAAAAATAAATCTAATCGACATGAATATCGTACTCGAAGACAGAAGTCTATTTTCCCATTAATTGAGCCTAAATGTCATACAAGTGCAGCTCTTAAACACGGCCCAAGATTTTATAATAAAATTACAAACCATTTTCCAAATTTTAAATATTTTAAAATTGAAGCTTTTAAAACAGAAATTTATAAAATTATTCGTGATATATAATATTAACAAATGTATTTTTTTACCACTTATTTCTGTCGACTATATTCATGTTTTTATTGAATATCACTGGCTTCTGTCTGATTGTCAATTTATATTAAATATGCTTTTTTCTCTCTTTTCCTCTTCTTCTTCTTTTTGTTCTTGTGTGTTATTTATTGGTTTGAATTAAGTTACTTACTGTATTTAGTAAACTGTCCTTGTAAATTTTATGTTACATTATTGGCTAAGACCACACCGTACACGAGCCTGGCTCTTACAGTAGTGGCTAGAAACATTTTTGTTTTATAAATTTAATTTGTACTAGCTAGCTAATGAAATAAATAAAATTCAGGAAGCGGTCCATGGATCGAAACAGCTGGTAATCTTAAGGCTCAAGATCAGAGCTATATGCCATGTGTGGTAGCATTTAGATTTCTCCCAATTCCTGGATTTTTCCACGGTTGTTCTCGCATTATCCTACTGCAAGAAAATTCTATTTCGATCAACTAATGACTAGTATCTCTCTCTGCTGTATGAAAAATGAGAAGGGAAATGCTGAAATCAGATTTCTAATATCATTTAATTCAGGGAGTTATTCTTTGATATGTTTAAAATAAAAAAGTTTCATACAATTTTGTTCGTTTTTTTCTTCTTTTTCCAGACAAAAATTGTTTAATATGAAACATTTCATACCGTGTTTTGGGAAAGCAGTTTGAGGGGTTAGGTACAGCTTATAGCAGTAACATTTTTGGAAATATTCAACCTTTTTTCCCCATTACTGTATCTTGTACAATAATGAAAATTGGTCTGTGTAAAACACTGTCCTTCCACTAAATGAAAAAAAAATATATTTTTACGACTTAAAAAATACTTATATATATATTTTTTTTTCAAAATTCAAAATGTTTGCAGTTTACTGTGTAGCGATGAAGCGTTTCCCTCATAACTCATAAACTTGTTAACTTTGTCATGTTCTCTGTCTTTTATTTTATTGCTGAAATTCATGTTTACAATATCATGCTCTTTCAACTACATTCCTTAATAAATCATATTTTTTTTATTTTGTGTTAGAAGAAAATACTGATATTTGACCATTTTTAAAAATGAATTTATTTTTTATTAGACAATCTATCAAAAGTAGATATGAGATGCATAAATACACAAAAAAATGTCATCACAGAATGTTGGATAGTTTTTCAGTTATGTGGGAAATGCTTCATCACTGTACAGTGAACTGAGTTTTGAAAAAAAAATGTAATTTTTTTAATAGCAAATATATATATATATATATATATATATATATATATATATATATATATATTTTCATATAGCAGAAGGACAGTGTTTTACACATACTAATTTTCATTATCGTACAAGATACAGTAATGGAGGAAAAAATGAAGAATATTTCCAAAAATTTTACTGCTGTAAGGTGTACCTAACCCCTTAAGAGAACTGTGTATTATGATAATAAATAATTGAAAGAATTTTAGTTTTGTCCTTTAAATGTGCTGAAATTTGATCGGAACAAATGTAACATTGTAGAATTCTTTTTCAGAACGAAAAGTTAACATTTGTTCGGATCAAATTCTTAATAAAAAAAATTATTTTTATTAATTCATTTATTGTTGAACATAACGGGCAAAGGCCAATTACAATGTTCACGAATAACAAATTAATTTATAAAACATAAACAAGGAAAAGGAAACATACATACATAGAAATAAGAGAAATAAAAAAGAGAAATTGAAATAAGGTGTGAAAATAGCTTCAAATTAACTAATAACAATATTCTGTAAAATATGATAACAAATAATTCTGTGTCTAGAGAAATTCATATTGAAAATATCAACATTCGGATGAGGATGTAATTTATTGTATAACTGTAACATTTGGAAAACTGGGGAATTTTTGTGAGATTCGGTATTTGTCCTTGGTATGTGAAATAAATTTCGAAATTTCCTTTTAAGCTTAGGTGCATATAATGTTATATAAGAAAATAAACCAACACAGTCAAACTTATTGTTAATAATTTTATAAAGAAAGTTTAAAGATTGACAGTTTCGTCTAATTTGCAAACTAGTAAAATGAACATATTGAAGCATTGTAGCATAACTCTCATAGGTAGGATAATCATTATAAAGTCTGTAATATAACTACTAGCTAGCTAGTAGGAGGCCGAGACGTAGATGGGAGGATAATATTAAAATGGATTTGAGGGAGGTGGGGTATATGATAGAGACTGGATTAATCTTGCACAGGATAGGGACCGCTGGCGGGCTTATGTGATGGCGGCAATGAACTTTCGGGTTCCTTAAAAGCCATTTGTAAGCAAGTAATATAACCACTTTAACAATTTATTTTGAATTTTTTCTAGTAACAGAATATATTTGTTAGTTTGAATTTTTTCTAGTAACAGAATATATTTGTTAGTAACTGGGTTCCAGATAACAGCAGCATACTCTAAAACATTCGACTAAAAGAATCGTGCAGATATTTAATTAATTGTATATTTTATTATCTGAATGCTTTACGGTTGTAAAATATTATGCAGATTTGATATTATTTTTACAGGTAATTATTAGCTATTTTAATATTGTGAATAGTGTTTTTATAAAGTGTAATGTATGTTATATTAAGCACGAGAACTTGAGAAGCTTTTTCATTTTGCTTTTATAGTAGCCGAGATATAAAAAAAGGATTTCAGTAAATTTTTGCAGGCCAATGGTATACTTCCCCCCCTTAAGAATGTTCGTTTTTTCCACTGCCGGCTGGAAGAACCTACATAAAATACATTTTAACGAATATGAAATTAGACACAATCCTAACCAGCTCCGAAGCATTGTGTGAGTCTAGAAAAACCGGTCTAAGATTCTCCCCATTTTTGCCGCTTTCGAAGTGAATGAAATTTAGCAGCTTGGAGCGCTGGAACGAAGCTCATACCCACTTGGTGGGCCAGACCCTCCGCTCTCCGCTCTCTGTAATGAATTCTGGAAGAAGGGGATCATTGACAGACCCCTCCTTTCCGCTAACGGTTTAAATGATCAGAATAAAACATACAAACTTCTCTCTTTTTTCCCCTACGTATCAATGAAATTGAATAGTACCATGTAACCCGCATGCCAGTTGTCTTTGTTAGTGATCACATCTTTACCAATTGCAATAGAAAAGTAATCGAAGTAAGTACTCTCGATGTAGAGTGCCTAGTTTAATCTAACACTGCATCTAATTGCTTAAGATTTTTAGTCATCGTTATCAGAATTCTTAATTTAAATCGAAATGTTCTTGTTCCCAACTTCAGCAGTTTCTTCTCTTCTTGTTTTCTAATTGGTTTATTTTACAACGCCTTATCAACAGCTATGGTTATGTAGCGTCTGAATGAAGTGAAGGTGTAATGTCAGCGAAATGAGTCCAGAGTCCAGCGCCTAAAGTTACGCAGCATTTACTATTAATGGTTTGAGGGGAAACCCCCGGCAAAATAAACTTGAGCCAGGTAACTTGTAGGCTATCAACCAGGATTTGAACTCGGGCCCGCTCGTTCCACGGTCAGGCATGCTAACTAGCGATGGACTCCATCTCTTCTTCAGTGTCTAAATATTCCCTCTTCTTTCGTTCACAATTAAAAATTTATTGACTCGGTTTTAGCTTCACTCTATTTGCATGAATTTTCAAGTTTTGCTTGTTACTTTTTTTTTCAGACAAAATATTTTTATGATACAAAAATAATTTTCCAGAAATAGACTTTTCCAGCATCCCAGAAATTGGAAAAGTGTTTCTCCTGATCTGTTGGTCAATTTAGCCCTGAATGATATACTCTTCCCAAAAGAAAAGGTGGTCCGACTCTTAGTTTTGGAAAGCCTATGTTCTATACACGTTAACATTCTTTGTCTATAGTCGGCCTGGGTAGCGTAGTCGGTATAGCGCTGGCCTTCTGTGCTCTGGGTTCGATCCTGGCCCGGGTCGATGGCATTTAAGTGTAGATAAATGCGACAGGCTCATGTCAGAAGATTTACTGGCATGTAAAAGAACTCCTGCGGGACAAAATTCCGGCACACCGGCGACGCTGATATAACATCGGCAGTTGCGAACATCGTTAAATAAACCATAATTATAATCATTCTTTGTCTATATTTTGGAACGGTGCTTGCCTGCAGTGAGACGCATATATTTTAGTCTCCGCGTATGATCCATATATCTTAATGCTGTCTATCATCTGATATCTTCTTCTGCCCTGAACTTTTCTCCCATTCACAATTCCTTCCAGTGCATCCTTCAGTAGGCAGTTTCTTCTCAGCTAGTGACCCAACCAATCTCTTTTCCTCTCTCTGATCACTTTCAGTACCATTCTTTTTTCACCCACTCTTTCTAGCACAACTTCATTTCTTATTGTCTGTCCATTTCACTCGCTCCAATCTTCTCCATATCAACATTTCAAATGCTTCTAGTCACTTCTCTTCACTTCGTCGTAATGTCGATGTTTCTGCCCCCCCTACAATGCCACACTCCACAAAGCGCTTCAAATAATGTAGTTGTTATTGTTATTTAAAATGAATTCCTCCATGCTTCAATACAGTGATCGGTAATACGTACTACATTAACGTTGTACTCAGCATTCTACACTGCAAAACAAACAAATTCTTTCATATACACTATAGCCTGAACCGCTTTCGTTATCGAGATATGGCTTGGCGGTAGCGGTGGGAATCTGTAGTAGTCATCATGAGAGAATTAGACCTACAGGAAACACGCTGCACTCTACTGAAACAGCTGGTGTGAGAGACAGTCATCTGGAACGATGCGAGAGTCATATCCTGGCAGATGGATTGGACATAGCGGACTTTTTCTATGGCCGGCGCGTTCGCCAGACTGATACACTATGATTTTTGGTTGTGTGGTCACACGAAGAATACTGCGTACTCCCAACGCAATGCATGCCGGGAACACCTGTTACATGCAATTGTGTCTGCAGTAAATAATAGCCTATTTGGAATACGCCAAACATATTCAAACGCACAGTCATCATGACGCAAGAGAACTTGATTGTGCTGTGAATGTGCTGATGGATGCGTCTTTTGACACCTCTTGTAAAGTGCAATGTGCCACTATTCTTGCAAATAACATACCGTGTCAAATACCAAGTTTTGTTTGATTTTCTACTGTCATTGGCGCTGTAATGCAGTGGTTTCGGCTATATGTCTATATGAGATCATTTATTTTACAGTGTAAAAATACTGTGTACTACTTTAACTTAGCTACATAATTGATAGTCATGCTGTAGGCCTATATTGTCTTTAGTCACAGTTTCATCCACTTGTACTTGTAGGCATTGCGAATGGTTGCAATTAATCACGTGATTCCTGGCTTTCATGTCAACGTTATATTTATGTTCAAATTACTTTGTGAATGAAGCCCAACTCAAACAACCACTCCTTCATACTGCTCCGGAATTTAAAATCTCCTATGCATATTGCTGCCATAAGTTTTCGATCTCTGTTGAACTTTTTTAGTCTCTGTGTTGGCCGGAGGTGAAACCCAACATCGCACTGGCATTAGAAAAACTGTACCTGCAATGTTAGGTTCATAAAATATTTACAGAATCATTGCACTGAAATAAATGTTCTGCCTTGAGCAACGGATTGTTTTTGTGTACTTTTTTCTCTTAAAGAGACCTAATACAACATGGCTCAAATAAAGTTGTAGGAATACAAAAAAATACGTAAAGTACTGCATGTCATATCTATTTAACTGCTATACAAGAACATTATATTAGACGGTCTTGTATTTATGGGATCGTTTGGAGCGCCTTTTTTCTTTCTTTGGTTATTAATTCTGTTTGTCTGGTCGAGTTTTCATGAACGAACGCTGTACAGTGTCTGCCCAACTAGTCTACGACTTTTTGCCAAAGGCAGTACGTTGGTGAGGATTCTGTTCATCCTCTTAAGGGAAGACTCCACTGAAAATCATGAAACTTTTTTCCAAATTATTTTAGCTCATTCACTTATTCAGAATTTATATTTTCATAACCCAAATGGATTCAGCTCAATTCTGATTACAAATACTCGTATGTTTACACTTTTTAAATTAAGGCTGGAAGGGGGCGTGGAATTTAAAGAGCTGTCAAAATTGTTTTTCATCGAAGAATTCTTTTTTAAAATTTCTGATTACAAATCTAGTAACTTTTTGTTGGCTCCCTGAAGTTACTAGATGAATGTAGCGGAGGAGAATATTAATTTACATAAATATTCATTTTATTTTCAAATCTATTTTTCTGTGTTCATTTTTGTTGATTCAACACCAACTTTCTTCTGCCAGATATTAACCAATCTGGATGAAATTTTTACTGCAAGTATTTATGAGGTAGCTGCATATTTCCATGCATTTATTTTGTGAGAAATGCTGCTAGTTTATTTTATTAATATTTTTCTTAAGAAAAATATTAATAAAATAAACTAGCAGCATTAAGAAAAATATTAATAAAATAAACTAGCAGCATTTCTCACAAAATAGCTGCATAGAAACATGCAGCTACCTCATAAATACTTGCAGTAAAATTTAATCCAGATTGATTAATATTTGGCATAAGAAAGTTGGTGTTGAATCAACAAAAATGGACACAGAAAAATAGATTTGAAAATAAAATGAATATTTATGTAAATTAATATTCTCCTCCGCTACATTCATCTAGCAACTTCAGGGAGCCAACAAAAAGTTACTAGATTTGTAATCAGAAATTTTAAAAAAGAATTCTTCGATGAAAAACAATTTTAACAGCTCTTTAAATTCCACGCCCCCTTCCAGCCTTAATTTGAAAAGTGTAAACATACGAGTATTTGTAATCAGAATTGGGCTCAATCCATTTGGGGTATGAAAATATAAATTCTGAATAAGTGAAATAGCTAAAAAAATTTGGAAAAATTTTCATGATTTTCAGTGGCGTCTTCCCTTAAGCTTCTCTTCATGCTAGTGGAAAGGATAAAGGTAAAGATTTTATGTAGCAGTTGGTTTATTAGAGTATTGTCAAATCAGAATTACTTCAGTTCCGAGACACGATGTTGGCTTACTTTCTGGGTTAGTGACTTGACTCACAGTTTACTGACTTCTGATTTAGTGCTTCGACTTCGTCAGTTAGTAACTTTATTTTCTTTCTGGGTTAGTTAGTGATTTGGCTTACTTTCTAAGTTAGTTACGTGGCTTGCTTTCCGGGTGAGCAACTGGAAAACTTCTCGTACTGTTTCAGCGTTTGGCGTGATATCTCGGGTGACTTGGTATACTTCTTGGATGTGTTAACTGTACTTTTGGGTGATTTAATTCGCTTGCTGAATAAGTGACTATCAATTTGACTGTTTGATTGAATGAATGACTAAATAGATTGAGGTGAGAAGCCACTGCCTATCTCGATAATGTTAATTTCATGAAGCTTGGGTGCACGTTACTCAAAAAGTGTTACAGATATCGAAGAAAGATTTTGAGGGAATGTTTTTACATTCTTAATCTTTAATAATATCTACTACAAATTGAAGAATGTTAATAGGAGTTGAGATATAGGAGAGACTCGGCTAATTCCGCAATATTAAGAAGAAAATCTTTCATATTTATATCAAAATGTTTATTGAAAAATATTATCAAGGTATGTAGACATGGACGAAACCTTTCATTACCAAATGAGATAAAGAGACCTATTAAAATGCAAATATATTTAGTTGTACATACATTACAGTTGAAAAAGAACAACTCGGGTAATTCCGCAACAGTGCGGATAAATCCGCAATAGGACTTGGCTAATTCCGCAGTAATAAATAATTATGAAATACATTATGAAAGTAACATAAAAGGAACAATTTATATGTAACAATGCTCACTTTCTTCACAGCTGTGTAGCAAAACACGAAAAACAGCTAACTTTCGATGTTTCCCTGTATTGTTGACAGAGGTGTTGACCAATATCCTTATTTTTTTTTCTATAGCACTGCAGAGGACATGCCTCTTGTTGACAGCCTCTCAAAACTTATGTTAACGCTATTGTAAAGCCGCAGTAAAATCATATATGCACTACTGCGGAATTAGCCGAGTTTCCCCTAGATATAGTTATTAAATTCCACAAATATTTGGGCTAAAATGTAACATCAATATTAAAAAAAAAATTTCCATGAATGTCATAGCAAAATCCATAGCTATTTTAGTCTTATGGGAGTCTTTTGGATCTCGTTAATGCAAACAAAAATGCTCATTTATTTTGGACAATCGGTTTTTGAAAAAAAATGTACTAGAATGAAAAAAAAAATTAAAACTGAGAAAAAATTATTGTGGTGCATTTTTTTTAAACTTCCTCCAAAATTGATATCAAATTTTAGCCGAAAATATTGTGGAATTAAAAAAAAAATTATATCTCAACTCCTGTTAACATTCTTCAATTTGTAGTAGGTATTATTAAAGATTAAGAATGTAGAAACATTCCCTGAAAATCTTGTTTAGATATCTTGAACAATTTTTTTTTGTAACGTGCACCCAAACTTCATGAAATTAGCATTGTCGAGATGGGCAATACCTCATCTCCTTCAGATTTAGTGATTTGACTTCGTCAGTTAGTGACTTGGTTGGCTTTTTAGCGTTGTGACTTGCCTTACTTTCTAAGTTAGTTACGTGGCTTTCTTTCCGGGTAAGCAACTAGACTTACTCGTACTTCTTTTTAGCTTGTGACGTGACTTCTCGGGTGTCTTGGTATACTTCTTGGATGTGTTAACTGTACTTCCTGGGTGACGACTTTCTGGGTGACTTGACTCGCTTGCTGAATAAGTGACTACCAATATTTGACTGTTTGTCTGAATGAATGACTAAATAAATTAATGAATGAATAACACCTGATAGACTGACCTTAACAAACGAGCAGCTGACCCCCGACCTGTGTCAAGAGGAATAGTAATACCAACAATTTTTATTTCGTAAAGTTGGCTACACTGAACACGCCATCCCTGCCTCGTTATGCTGTTTTCTTTGTAGTAAATGGAACTCTGAAGAGATTTCCTTCCACACACGTCCCGCTCAAGTGCTATACAGTCTTTGTATTAAGGTCGTACTATACTCTCTTTTTGTATTATTTAAAAGTCCATTTTGTCACGAGGGGTGGCAGTCAGAATGGCTTACGATGCGCCCCGCTGGGTCAAACAGTAGTCGAACCAAAATACTTCTTTTCATAGCAGCTATTCCTGCGAACGTGTCGCCACCCCTGATGTTGCTTGGGGCTATTTTACCCCGCAATACTGCCTTATTTTGGGATTTAATGACACCCAACTCCATGACGCTGGTACTTCTAGAGGTTTCTTTTCTCTCTCCTTTTTTTTACTATGTAATACAACGATTTAGTACCCGAGCATGATACGGTAGGGTGGATACCCTAATGCATTTCCTATGCAATGTGTTAAGAGCCGTGGGGTATAGTGTGTTCTGTTAAAAAGTTCAGTGGTTGTTCGCGATATCTTGCTGTAATGTGCCAACATCGACCGCTGACGGCCCATATGTGAGATCTCGGCGACATTAACCTCTGTTAAATGCGAGATACGACGCCAGTGCGGACTTTTTTTTTCTCCGTTTGTGTACGATATATTAGCATCAGAATTCTCGGCTCTCACCGCGCTTAGCGTCAATTTATTTAGTGTATGAAGTGGCACTTGAATTCAGCAACGATATAACCAAATCATCAGCAATCAATGGAAGAAGGATGGAAGTTAAATTTTCGTTCAAACTTTGAACTGGTGTTTATTAGAAGTCCCAAGTAAACTTTTATCGTTTGGCGGCGACTTTGGTAAATAACAGAAGAAATATCGAACGTACTCTACGCCCTGTTGTCGCTAATATTTATTTTCAACTCAAGTTTTTTGATAAGTTACATCATTATTTAACCCTGCGATGGCTGAGTGATTACTGATTAGACCTTCAGCCTGTCACGCAGGCGGTCGGGGTTCGAGTACCGGTCAGGCCTGGGATTTTTCCATTAGAGTGACACTTGAGACATTGTTGTGTATTATTTTAAGAAAAAGAAAGGGTATGCCATGCCTTTGCTATAAATTGTGAAATAACAATTCAAGGGTTTTGGGGGGGGGGGGGAAAGAACCATAGTCCAAAAAATTCAAATTTCAGATTTTAAGCATATGGTGAGCTTATTGTAGCAGTCATCTAGTAAATTAGTTGCTAGTGAAAAAAAAAATCGTAGGCCTATGCTATAGGACTGGAAATTTTCAGTGGTTTTCATAAAACAACTTCTTTGTGAACACAACCATTGTCCAGGACGTTGGTAGCATATACCAATATTCCATTCATGTCATCTTGAAACATTTATCCATACAATTTTAAACTGTAGTAGATTGGCAGTACTGCTTCTTATGTACGCGGCAAAAGCCACCTCAGAGAAAAATACTTTAGCACGTGAATTGTGTTAGTTATGGAGTCATCTTTAGATGCAGAAGTAACCACATGGAAGAAACGTAAGCAACGAAAAGAGAAGAAACAGGATATAATAAAGAAAAAGAAGATTAAAGAAAAGGCACTTCAGCCACAACAGAGTATTTTTTCTTAAAACAACCATTGTCCACAGTGACCTACGTTTACACATGTATATTTTTTCGAGGCAATATAAGTCATCAATTTACTTCAGTTTTCCAAAGTTTCTAGAACAACTTAAGAAATGGGATAATGAATTTCGTACTTGAAGTGTCAACAACACCCATGCCAGATATTTTTTTGTTTCTCCTGAAAAATTTATGTTTTTGGACTATGGTTGTTTTTTCCAAAAAGAAGGAAGAAATTCTTCAGTTCGTATACACCTAGAAAATAGAAAAAGGAGAAGTTAAGAACTCTTACTTCCCTTCCGCTCTGAATACTTTTGTCAGTATTTATATCAAGAGCGAGTCTTATTTTGGATAGACTGTAGTTACGAAATTAGCATTTAAAATTGATGTGAATGCTACATTGTATTCTAGCGCAACATAATGAGGCTTACTAGAGAGAATTCTACCTTCATTTGCTTTAGGAGTTCACTCACACGTGATGTTTTCTATACTCGCAACTCTAATCCACTTAAAAATACAAGAGAGAGGCCGTTCCCTTTTCTGACTGCTCTCAAATATTATGGAATCCGGTAATTTTACAGCGAAATTGTCATCATTTTGCAATTATTATTATTATTATTATTATTATTATTATTATTATTATTGCTTGTATTGTTCCTATATTGCTATTATTATATTTGCTATGTGTTGTTATACAGGTTGATTGGAAGAGAAGGTCTTCTGGCCTTAACTGAGTCAATAGAAATAAATAAATTAGCCATAATTTATTAATTGCCGCTACAAAAACGTTTCTCAGACGTTACTAGACCTAGTTCTACTGAATCATTAGTTAGTTTATGCTCGACCATGCCGAAATGTACTAATTATACACCTGGTAGCAGACCTTTAATGCATGTCATTAAAGTACACCTACTCATTAAAGTACAGGTCTTCAGCCAATGATAACTCAGCTTACATGTGTTCAGCCAATGACAAGTCAGCTTTCTACCGTTATAAACCCACAAGTATCGATTATTCTCGGATATGCAACGAAAGAGAATTAGCGAAAAGTCACGGAGGCTGGAAATCCAATACTGTCGCAGAAGGTCATGTTCTGTTACTATAATAATTAGCGTTAATTGTAAATAATATTCAAATAAATTCAATTTGTCATCTCGTTTTTCAATGTCGAATTCAATAATCAAGGTTATAATATTATAATATTATCAAGTTTAACGGGACTACGTCAAGGTCAATGACATTATTGTTCCTCGGAAAAAATCAATACTTTCGCGTCTGCGCACATCTCACAATTCACGACCTAGAACAAGGTCACTTCCGATCTTGTCAGATACAAATAAAATGTATACATCTGAATACCGGTAATTTCAAGTTAGAAATATGGTCGAGCATAAAAAGTCGTATGAAACTCGCCTATAATGGTAATTAAGGAGCTCGTATGAAAATTATAAAACCGGCTTGCGCTCGTTTCATAAATATCCATACTCGATTCTTAATTACTATCATTATAGGCTCGTTGCATAATGTACTATTATTATTCGTCCTGTCATCATCTCAATCGTATTTGATCTTTAGTTGTTGTGCTACATTCTACTAAGCATGTCTTTGATGTAATTTCTTGTCAGTCTTATTTCTTTCTTGCCAAGTATGTTCTCCTCCGATACTTACTTACAAATGGATTTCAAGGAACCTGGAGGTTCATTGCCGCCCTCACATAAGCCCGCCATTGGTCCCTATCCTGAGCAAGATTAATCCAGTCCCTATCATCATATCTCACCTCCCTCAAATCTATTTTAATATTATCCTCCCATCTACGTCTCGGCCTCCTCAAAAGTCTTCTTTCTCAGGTTATTACAACTACCACTCTATATGCATTTCTGGGTTCGCCCATACCTGCTACATGCCCTGCCCATCTCAAATGTCTGGATTTAATATTCCTAATTATGTCAGGTGAAGAATACAATGCATGCAGATCTGCGTTGTATAACATTCTTCATTATAAATTCTAACTTTGTCTTTTTCAAAACAGACTGGATGACAAAAACTTCTCAACCGAATAATAGCAGTCATTTTCTATATTTATTCTGCGTTTAATTTCTCTCCTGAGTGTAATATATATTTTGTTACTGTTGCTCCAAGATATCTGAATGTTTCTACTTTTTCAAAGAACAAATGTTCAATTTTTATATTTCCATTTCGTACAATATTCTCGTCACGAGACATAATCATACACTTCGTCTTTTCGGGATTTACTTCCAAACCTATCTCTTTACTTGCTTCAAGTAAAATTCCCATGTTTTCCCTAATAGTTTGTGGATTTTCTCGTGACATATTCACGTCAACCGCATAGAGAAGCAGCTGATGAAACCCTCTGAATTCCAAAGCCTCTATGTTATCCTGGCGAATATAGGCCTACTGGATGAAGATAATCAGTGTTCAAGATATGATGTAAGTAATGTAAATTATTTTAGTAAAATAGCATATATTTTGTGTTGAATTTTTCTTTTCGAGTGCATTATGATAGTCCTCATAATTGATTTATTGATGCTGGTTTATTATATCTGAACTAACATTTATAGTTCAATAGTTTTGTAGACTACAAGTAATAATATATTTTGTACATATTTCTTATATCTTTCTGAAACACACAGCCATTTCTAAGATTAATATAAATAAGGCCATTCGTTCTACACTTTCTCCACCCTTACCCAAGGCAGCTATAAAAATTAAAAACGAATTTAGGGGTGTTACCCTTCCCTTCATACGAAATATAATTCAAAACGCAGATGCGGCTTGCAAATGCGTGTGTGCGGGGAAGAAGAAAAGAATAAAATATTATCCTCGATGATCTGATAAGCCCCATTCCCTGCAGGAAGGGGTTTAGAAGAAGAAAATAAGAGAATAAAGACAGTCCCTGGATCCCCCATTTCTATAAGTAAGGCTCGGGTGTTATATTTTTAAACTGTTGGGTTGGTAATAATTGTTTCCTAGCAACTGCGTTTTGATAACGCTGAGGTCAATGGATTTCGCTTAGATTTAACTGCTGGATATTCGAGTAGAGAACAGTCACAGCTGTTCGTCTGGTTCTTAATATGGCCATGTGCTGTAGTCACGGACATTAATACAGGCACACGCAAGGCTGCATTATTCACCCTCCTCGTCAGTGAAAACCTGCTGACAACATAGAGCATTACCCCAGAAGCTATTGATTATTGTTTGTATCATCGTTTATCAAATAATAGTTGTCAGATTCGTCGTCATAATCATTGTCGTCACACGTTAATTTGTTTCGGGAGGAGTCGTCTTCAAGAAGTAGATCAAACTATTGCCCGGGGGCGGACATAGCTATATTGATGCATATTGATCAGAAGTCTTCTTTATCGCCGTCGGTATACCTTCCTCATCACTGTCGAGTCTTCTTTGTCGTCGTCAGGAGCCTTCTTTGTCATCGTTGTCGAGCCTTCTTTGTCATCATCGATAGTCTTTCTCATCGTTGTCGAGTCTTCCCTGTAGTCGTCAGGAGCCTTCTTTGTCATCGTTGTCGAGCCTTCTTTGTCATCATCGATAGTCCTTTCTCATCGTTGTCGAGTCTTCCCTGTAGTCGTCAGGAGCCTTCTTTGTCATCGTTGTCGAGCCTTCTTTGTCATCATCGATAGTCCTTTCTCATCGTTGTCGAGTCTTCTCTGTAGTCGTCAGGAGCCTTCTTTGTCATCGTTGTCGAGCCTTCTTTGTCATCATCAATAGTCCTTTCTCATCGTTGTCGAGTCTTCTCTGTAGTCGTCAGGAGCCTTCTTTGTCATCGTTGTCGAGCCTTCTTTGTCATCATCGATAGTCCTTTCTCATCGTTGTCAAGTCTTCTCTGTAGTCGTCAGGAGCCTTCTTTGTCATCGTTGTCGAGCCTTCTTTGTCATCATCGATAGTCCTTTCTCATCGTTGTCGAGTCTTCTCTGTAGTCGTCAGAGGCCTTCTTTGTCATCGTTGTCGAGCCTTCTTTGTCATCATCGATAGTCCTTTTTCATCGTTGTCGAGTCTTCTCTGTAGTCGTCAGGAGCCTTCTTTGTCATCGTTTTCGAGCCTTCTTTGTCATCATCAATAGTCCTTTCTCATCGTTGTCCAGTCTTCTTTGTAGTCGTCAGGAGTCTTCTTTGTCATCGTCGATAGTTGTTACTCATCGTTGTCGAGTCTTCTTTGAATCGTCAGGAGCCTTCTTTGTAATCGTCGATAGTCCTTCCTCATTCGTTGTCGAGTCTTCTCTGTAGTCGTCAGGAGCTTTCTTTGTCATCGTTGTCGAGCCTTCTTTGTCATCATCGATAGTCCTTTCTCATCGTTGTCGAGTCTTCTCTGTAGTCGTCAGAGGCCTTCTTTGTCATCGTTGTCGAGCCTTCTTTGTCATCATCGATAGTCCTTTTTCATCGTTGTCGAGTCTTCTTTGTAGTCGTCAGGAGTCTTCTTTGTCATCGTCGATAGTTGTTACTCATCGTTGTCGAGTCTTCTTTGAATCGTCAGGAGCCTTCTTTGTAATCGTCGATAGTCCTTCCTCATTCGTTGTCGAGTCTTCTCTGTAGTCGTCAGGAGCCTTCTTTGTCATCGCTGTCGAGCCTTCTTTGTCATCGTCGATAGTTCTTCCTCGTCGTTGTCCAATCTTCTTTGTAGTCGTCAGGAGCCTTCTTTGTCATCGTCGATAGTTCTTCCTCATCGTTTTCCAGTCTTCTTTGAAGTTGTCAGGAGCCTTCTTTGTCATCGTCGATAGTTCTTCATCGTTGTCGAGTCTTCTTTGAAATCTTCAGGAGCCTTCTTTGTCATCGTCGATAGTTCTTCCTCATCGTTGTCCAGTGTTCTTTGTAGTCGTCAGGAGCCTTCTTTGTCATCGTCGATAGTTCTTCCTCATCGTTTTCGAGTCTTCTTTGAAGTTGTCAGGAGCCTTCTTTGTCATCGTCGATAGTTCTTCATCGTTGTCGAGTCTTCTTTGAAGTCGTCAGGAGCCTTCTTTGTCATCGTCGATAGTTCTTCCTCATCGTTGTCGAGTCTTCTTTGTCGCCGTCGGTAGCCCTTCCTCATCGTTGTCGAGTCTTCTTTGTCGTCGTCAGGAGTTTCTTTGTCATCGTCTTAGTCCTTCCTCGCCGTTGTCGGGAGTCTTCTTCTTCTTCTTCTTTGTCGAGAATCGTTTTCGTCTTCGTTGGAAGTCTATTTCTTCGTCACCATCGTCATCGTCATCGTTGGAAGTCTTTTTCGTCGTCGTTGGAAGTCGTCTTCTTCGTCATCGGGAGTCTTCTTTTTCGTCTTCGTTGTAGTCTGAGTCATCATGATATAAAATCATCGTCAAAAATAGACAAAACCGCGATGTTTTCAGACACGCGAACACTTTTTCATGACATCGTAGGATGAATTCAGATTAACCTATGAATAATTTCAAACGGCATGACAATTCTTACGTTATGGATGTATGTACCTTCAGTCAGATCTTCGCCGTCGTCGTCGTCGCCATTTTCATCATATCACAGCCATCATCCTGTTGTGTCATTGCAATGTTTCATCGTCATTTATATCAGTAGATATCTGCTTCACCATTTCATAGCTTAGTCTCTGCAGCCTCTTCCGGCATTACAAATGTAATCTCTACGAGTCCCTTCTCTATATCTTTTTCCATTTGTCATTGCTGTCGAGGATTGAGGCCGATGACCCATTCTGTCCCCGCTTCTCGAACCAACGTTAATCATATGCAAGTAGCGGTACTATCTTGTCCTACAGCCGGCATGGCGCAACTCCACTCATTATAGACGCACACCCGGTTCACGAGAGAACGTAATACGTCATATTAGCTTCTCTTCGTATGGGATGCTGTGTCCAAAATCCTATTTTGATTTTTTCCGTTGACATTTATAGGCAGATAATTTTCGATAAATCTTATATTATGTTATATCTTTATATGCACTGCTCTTTGAATTAGAGATTGAAACTTCATTATCCGCTCAAAAGGGGAGTGTATATCATTACTGTATTATTTGGTTTGATGATCATCTGCAGAAAAGAGAGTGTTTACCTACATTGCATTTTTTTGTTTTATTGTCATCTGCAGAAAGGGAAGTGTTTATCTGTTGTATTTTTTGGTTTTATGATCATCTGCAGAAACGAGAGTATTTATCTTTGTTGCATTTTTTAGTTTGATGATCATCTGCAGAAAGGGAAGTGTTATCTATTGGATTTTTTGGTTTGATGATTATCTTCAGAAACGAGTGTGTTTATCTATTGTATTTTTGGTTTGACGATCATCTGCAGAAAAAAAGTGTTTATCTGTTATATTATTTGGTTTGATGATCATCTGCAGAAAGGAAAGTATTTATCTATTATATTATTTGGTTTGATGATCATCTGCAGAAATGGAAGTGATTGCATTTTTTGGTTTGATGATCATCTGCAGAAAGGAGAGCATTTGTCTATTATATTTTTTGGTTTGATGATTATCTGCAGAAACGAGAGTGTTTACCTATTGTATTTTTGGTTTGATGATCATCTGCAGAAACGAAACTGTTTGTCGTTATTGCATTTTTTGGTTTGATGATCATCTGCACAAAGGAGAGTGTTTACATTTATTGTATTCGTGATCATACGCAGAAAGAGAAGTGTTTATCCATTAAATTTTTTGTTTGTTGATCATCCGCAGAAAGGGATGTGATTGCATTTTTTGGTTTGGTGTTATATGCAGGAAAGGAAATGTTTATCTATTGTATTTTTGGTTTGATAATCATCTGCAGAAAAGAAACTGTTTGTCGTTATTGCATTTTTTGGTTTGATGATCATCTGCACAAAGGAGAGTGTTTACATTTATTGTATTCGTGATCATACGCAGAAAGAGAAGTGTTTATCCATTAAATTTTTTGTTTGTTGATCATCCGCAGAAAGGGATGTGATTGCATTTTTTGGTTTGGTGTTCATATGCAGGAAAGGAAATGTTTATCTATTGTATTTTTGGTTTGATAATCATCTGCAGAAAAGAAACTGTTTGTCGTTATTGCATTTTTTGGTTTGATGATCATCTGCACAAAGGAGAGTGTTTACATTTATTGCATTCGTGATCATCTGCAGAAAGAGAAATGTTTATCCATTATATTTTTTTGTTTGTTGATCATCTGCAGAAAGTGAAGTGATTGCAATTTTTGGTTTGGTGATCATCTGCAGAAAGGGAAGTGTTTATCTATTGTTTTTATGCCTGTCTTGTAAATTTGTTTCCGTTTGGGAATAATTTCATTCAGATAGATGTTCAATAATGTTAGTTTCATTGATACCGAGATATAATCAAATCAGATGTTTATTCGCAATTGATATGAATGAGGTTCGCACCTCTCTATCCGGATGTGTGTTTTAGCACAACAAAGGACCCTTCCCGTTTAGGGCATACATTATGCAGTTTTTTCCCTTACGATGAAGGGTTTCTAACCCTTCGGCCGACCCCTGCTGGTTGTCCACGTCTGCTCATTCAACATATCGTCGCAACCACCCTCCCCAACTGAAGACCGTATCCTCTTTCCGCAACATGAGAATGCAACATTATATCTCATAAATAAATTACCTCATGTCTCATTACACCCTCATACAAATTTCACCCTTATTCATCCATTTGTATCACCAAAGATGACGGCCTATAACCTGGGTAAAGTATCGGGAGAATTCGATAACAAGGCGGCAGTACTTTACGAAGGACAGAGAAAATACATGCCGCCTTAACCAAATATTCAAAATGAAGTAAAAAAATGACAGGGGATTTCTGGATATGGCTGTAGTTGCTTGCAACGTCTGTACAGGGATTAGGGTAATGGAACTGGAATAAATACAATTTTATTGATGATCTGCGTATTTGTTAAAAGGAGCATCTCCTGCGGACATCTGGAAAAAGAACTAAGTAAGAGACTAATGAAGTGCTTTGCATGGAGTGTGGCATTGGATGGTGGCAGAAACGAGCGTTACAACGGAGTGAAGAGAAACGACTAGAAGCATTTGAAATGTGGATAACGTGGCTCAGTCGGTTAAGGCGCTTGTCTGCCGATCAGGAGTTGCACTCGGGCGTGGGTTCGATTACCGTTTGGGCTGACTTTCTGGTTGGGTTTTTTCCGAGGTTTTCCCCAACCGTAAGGCGAATTCTAGGTAATCTATGGCCAATCCTCGGCCTTATCACCAGTTCCATCGACGCTGAATAATGTAGTAGTTGATACAGCGTCGTTAAATCGCCAACTAAAAAGTTTCCTGGGTGTATTAGAGTCTGTAAATTTGTATGAATGAGAGTCCGATTGCGAATGTTATTAATTAACCAATACAAATACAGGATGAATTGGAAATAATGTGATTAATTTCAGGATTTATTCTTTGAGATATTCCAAACGAAAAAGTATTATACAATTTTGCTCGTTCTTGCTTCCTTTTCGAGATAAAAATTGTTTTATACGAAACATTTCTTAACGTGTTTTGGGAAAGTCATTGATTTCATTTCCAATATGCTCAGTCAATTTAAGAGAACAGAGAGAGTTGGGATATGATTGTAGAGACAGGATTAATCTTGCTCAGGATAGGGACCGATGGCAGGCTTATGTGAGGGCGGCAATGAAATTCCGAGTTGCTTAAAAGCCATAAGTAAGTGTATTATGATAATAAATGAGTGAAAGAATTTTAATTTTGTCCTTTAAATATGCAGAAATATGATCAGAACAAATGTAACTTTTCGTTCTGCTAAGGAATTTTACAATGTTACATTTGTTCGAAATTATGTTACTACACTGATCTTTAAATTGATTGAGCATATTGGGGATTAAATCAATCGGCTGTCCCAAAACACGCTATGAAATATTTCGTATAGAACAATTTTTATCTCGAAAAGGAAGCAAAACGATAAAAATTGTGTTAAACTTTTTTGTTTGAAATACTACGAAGAATAACCCCTTCAAATTAATAGCATTACATACGGTTCATACTGTATATCTTCTATTCCTTCGTACCTGTCACACGCTCTCGCCATGAAACAATACTAACAATACTATCCCATCGCACCTCCTCATACTCATCCTCTTTCACAATAGCCCTGCCAAGACTCTGGAATTCGCTACCTGCTAGCATCAGGGACAGTCGAAATAAAATTGAATTCAAACGCAAACTTACTAGGCACTTGGTCAGTAATAGAGACTCGTTCAGACATGGTTTCTTGTAAATAGTTCTCTTAATCTATCACAAAATATTTCAATATCCTGTAATTTCATCACTATAGAATTTTGTTATTCTAGTTTTAATTTGTTAGAGAGGGCTTGGAATTGAACAGGTTACATCAGCTGCTTATCTTTGTGGATGGCGTGAATATGTTAGGAGAAAGTCCACAAACGATTAGGGAAAACACGGGAATTTTACTGGAAGCAAGTAAAGAGATAGGTTTGGAAGTAAATCCCGAAAAGACAAAGTATATGATTATGACTCGTGACGGGAATATTCTACGAAATGGAAATATAAAAATTGGAAATTTATCTTTTGAAGAGGTGGAAAGTTAAAATATCTTGGAGCAACAGTAACAAATATAAATGATACTCGGGAGGAAATTAAACACAGAATAAATATGGGAAATGCCTGTTACTATTCGGTTGAGAAGCTTTTATCATCCAGTCTGCTGTCAAAAATCTGAAAGTTAGAATTTATAAAACAGTTATATTACCGGTTGTTCTTTATGGTTGTGAAACTTGGACTCTCACTTTGAGAGGGGAACATAGGTAAAGGGTCTTTGAGAATAAGGTGTTTAGGAAAATATTTGGGGCTAAGAGGGAGAAAGTTACACAACACAGAACTGCACACAATGTATTCTTCACCTGACATAATTAGGAACATTATATTCAGAAGTTTGAGATGGACGAGGCATGTAGCACGTATGGGTGAATCCAGAAATGCATATAGAGTGTTAGTTGGGAGGCCGGAGGGAAAAAAGACCTTTAGGTAGGCCGAGAAGTAGATGGGAAGATAATATTAAAATGGATTTGAGGGAGGTGGGATATGATGATAGAGAATGGATTAATCTTGCTCAGCATAGGGACCAATGGCGGGCTTATGTGAGGGCGGCAATGAACCTCCGGATTCCTTAAAGGCCAGTAAGTAAGTAAGTAAGTAAGTAAGGTTTAATTTGTTATTCAGTAAATACAAAAATATTCTTTGTTCTTAACTTCTATGATAAATTGTCTAGCTTTCATTAATCAGGTAATCTTGTCGTACTTTAATTTTTTATTGTAATTGTAATTGTAAATTTAATATTAATTGTAATTTTATTCTTCATATTATAGTTGTAATTCCCTTGTAGAGAGGCAGAGAAGGCCTGAGGGCCTTATATCTACCAGGTTAAATAAATAAATACTGCTACTATTACTACTACTACTACTACTACTACTACTACTACTACTACTACTACTACTACTACTACTACTACTATATCAGGACTGTCGCTGGGCAGAAACCTGAACACACGTTTCAACGTCACATTTTTCGCATGTAACGCCATCAATTAGCACAACGAGAAAGCATAAAGAGAGGCTAGAGTGTTAACAATGAATTTAATATTCATTGCCGTGTACCACTTCCCTTTACAATGATATATGGATACGCCACTGATAATTTGTACGCCGTTGCTACGGAAACCGAACGTGGCTACATCGATGCTTTTATTTTGAGCGGATGGGACTGTCTGCTGGCGGGATTAAGTCAGGGATGCGATATCATTGTAGTCCGTCGTTCCCACGATGTGGCGGAGGGACACACGACACTGACACGACATTAGCTTAGTTGAGCCACAGGCGGACAAAAGACTTAAATAAACCCCCAACCCGGTCTTTCCACGCATTGGATCTGAAAAGAAGACCGGGTTTAGCAATCTTTTTCTCCTCCTAAATGCCTCACTGGCTGCCATGTTGACCTGAACCGACTTCAAAGGAAAGGAAAAATGCTTCTTACGGAAGCCGTTCATATAACGAAGTTTGTGCTGATTTAAGCCGGCATACATATAAAGGGAGAAATGTTTGCGAATAGAGGGTGTAGGCCGCGCGTTTTTTGGCGTTTCGTTTACCCCGAATCGCTGTTCTCCGTTTCAGTTGAAAGGTACAAAGAAATTCGCTACACCACACTAAATCTCTGAACAGCATTCCCCGTTTGATACAAGAAATTTGATATATTCACAACGCGTTGTTTATCCTTGTTTCTTATGCAAACTAACGTCTTTAGATACCAGCAATTCTATGAGATTTTATTTATTTATTTATTATTTTTATTTGTTTCTTTGTTTGTTCGTTATTTCATTCGTTCGTTCGTTTATTTATTTATTTATTTATTTATTCATTTATTATTTAATTAATTATTTATTTATTTAATTATTTATTTGTTGTTTTTTTATTTATTCATGTGTATATTTATTCATATTTATTTATTTATTTATTCATTTTTTTATTAATCACTTATTTAATTATTTTTTAAATTATTTATTTATTTATTCATTTATGTATTATTTAATTAATTATTTATTTGTTGGTTTATTTATTCATTTATATATTTATTCATTTTTTATTAATCATTTATTTAATTATTTAATTATTTTTTAATTATTTATTTATTTTTATTTATTTAATTAATTATTTATTTATTTATTTATTTATTTATTCATTTATATATTTATTCATATTTATTCATTTTTTATTAATCATTTATTTAATTATTTAATTATTTTTAAATTATCTATTTATTTATTCATTTATATATTTATTCATTTTTATTAATCATTTATTTAATTATTTAATAAATTATTTATTTATTATTTATTTATTTATTTAGTTACTGAGTGACTTATTTATTTACTTATTTATTTATTTATTTCAGGGCTACTTGCCTATAACAGGGCAATGCCCCAATTACAGAAGTTGGTGTGAAATTGTAGAAAGTGTAATCATTGCTTATACCATGAAATGAAAAAGAAAGAGATAAATAATAAATACAAGATACAGATGCTTAAATACGAATAAAAATGGAAGAAAAAGAAGAAGAAACAAAGAAGAAGAGAGAAATAGAGATTATTAATTAGAAGATGTAAAATGTGAAATTTCCTCTTCTCCTTCTTCATCCTCTTCTCCTCCTCCTCCTCCTTCTTCTTCTTCTTCTTCTTCTTCTTCTTCTTCTTCCTTCAAGTATTAGGCCATATGGCCTGTTACGATCTCACAGTTGAATTTTCAATCCAGCGCTTTTTTGGAGGACCACGAGGTCGTCTGTGACGATGGTTGGCTCCTATTGCGTTCCTCGTCATGCACATTTTGGCGTCGTGCTGAAAATTGTCTACAGCAGCAACGCACCATCTGCTTGCTCATGACGTTAGGCCCATAGACCTGGCTCAGCTGACGATCAATTTCAATCGGCGCTATGCCCTGTGCATTCAAAAAATTTATCACTGACCGCACTTCACGCGGCGGGAGCTGGAATAGGAGCGTCCATCTTCAACCAATGCAACGAAGCTACTGAGAGCAATCGGGAAGTTCCGCTAGCGCATGCGCCATGCCAGGAAATTACTCTATCACGTACAAGCAGTCGCTTCGCGCAACATATGGTGGGACGAGTGGGAAAGTTACTTTATGGGCGCTCCTCGGAATACATGTTTTATTTATTCGCTTGGTAGTTAAGGTCTTCAGGCCTTCAACGAGAACTACTACAAAAACATAAAATATAATGTAATAAACTGAAATAAATATAATGAATTTATTTTACAAGACAGTAATGACACAAACATTCAACCAATGATTATCTCCTGGCCTAGTTGCCTCATAAGTGATATGTTGGTATCACTTGTGAGGTTCAGACCTGTCGTCGGACAGTTGACGAAACAGAAACAATAGCGTTTAACCTGAATATAAAATTTGTTGAATTTAAAAGAAGACCGCACAATGAAGAGTATATAACATAATTATGTGTATATTTTGTTTGTTGTACGTCATAATTAGTAACCAGGCAACATCAATCGTCACCGACCAATGCATTGAAACGGAAGGACATCAATTCAAACATATGCTATAGCTGCCTATGGCTGGTCTTCTTTTAAATTGAACCTCTGTATAAGTTACACTAAGAAATAAATGATAGTATTCAATAATTGACTACTATATATTAAGCGTAGTAGTAATCACAAATAGTAAAATTAATAAGAGAGAAAGGAGATAAAATTACTGTATGTACAGACAAGTCATACTTTATATCAAACATGGGCATCGTGCCTCACTTGAGAATTTGTGCCTTACTGACCTTCACAGAGCTTATCGCTCTGAGTGAATCTTCACGGTCCCCGTTCCTCCCTTACGTAGCTCCAAGACGTGGGCAGGTTCTATATCAGTTTCATAAGCAATATCAGTGGTGGCATAATGGCATTATCAAAGCAGTGTGTACGCGTTAGAAAACGATTATTTCATGAGAAATGGGAGGAAGAGTTTTTTTTTTTTTTTTTTTTTTTTTTTTTTTTTTTTTTTTGGAATGGGAGAACATACGATGCATGTTATGCTCGAAAATCCTATTAGGCATTAATAAATTTAATATACAACGACATTACTCCTTATGTCATAAAGAACATGCTGAATTAGAAGGTAAGACAAATTAAATGTTTCGCGCTATTCCGAAGAAAATTTATGATCTTAACATTTGCATAGTATACTAAATGCGACATTATACCTTAAACACGCTGCATTAAAAGGTACGAGGAATTAAATGTTGTTTGTACGTATTATTTCCAAAAGAAAATTATAAAAAATATCAAATGTGCGTAGAAAACGAAATATGATTTTCTGAAATTAGTTTAGGTCGAGGACGTGCAAATCTATTAAGTAATCTTGATAAACGCCGGAATATTCAAGAAAATAAACGTAGACAACGTGATGGAATATTATTGGCTAGTTACGCAGTTTCTCGCCTGTCATTTAAATCAATTCAATGATGGAGAAATAGTGAAGAGGTTTATGATTAAAGCTGCCGAATTAATTTGCCAAATTGAATAAAAGTTTTCGAGTGTCTCACGTTAACCAAGCGCTTTCCTAATAATTCGCCACTGACCGCCTTAGCGATTACGATAAGGTGTCGCAGGTCACAGCAGTTTATAAAGGGTGCGTCAGAAAGAACGGATGGATTTCAAACTATCGATACGCAACGAGGAGAGAGATATAGTGAGGGGGACCACGACTGTTGGGTCAGCCATAGAATGCAGTTTGAGTTGAGAATATGGTGTTGGTCTGGTGTACAACGTGCTTTCATCGTAGAGACATTTTTGAAAAATGAAGAGTCTGTGATCGCCACTCAGGACTCATTTCGACATCGGATGTCACGCTAGGATTCCAACTCGGAATACAATTTTGCGGTGGGTGGCTTCATTTCGTATCACAGGTTCAACATTAAAGAAGAAATCACCTGGACGAAATTCTATTGCACTGAGATTGTCCGAGGCTACGGTAAGATCTCGCGCCCTGCGACTTCTTTTTTGGGACCATTTGAAGGCGTAAGTTTGTAAACATCGATCACATACACTGGACGAACTGAAGACAGCGATTCGTGGAGAAATCGTGGCAATTGCACCAGCTATGACTGTGAAAGTGATGGCGAACATCAGAAAACGCCTCGATGCCTGTATTGAAAGCCAAGGACATCATATGGATAATGTTGTTTTCCATAAATAAACTGCATGTATTGGTGAATATGTTGATAACAATAAATTTTTGATTTGATGAATCTTTACAATTTTCTTGCCATGTGAAATCCATCCGTTCTTTCTGACGCACCCTGTATTTCCCATCCTACTCTGGAGTCTCCTCTCCTAGTAAACAAACTATTTCAAATCGAGTGCCTCACGTAACCGAAAATTGTGGCCACGTATGCTTTATATTTAACAGTAGTGAAGTGTTTGATTGTATACGGAATTAATGGTCAGTTTCTTTTTCATTTTGGCAGCTTTGATGCGACGTATGACCGCATAATTAAATAAATTTACTCGTTATTTTATCTTATAGATGTTAACATATCGGATAAATTATGCATTTATGATATATACGAAGGTATGGATTAATATGTAACATGAAGCTCATTTTTAATTACATTAAAATTGGTCACTACATAATTATGGCCTCTGGAAAAAATGAAAATTCATTATATTCCCGTCTATGATAATAATATCTGGCACATTATAGAAAACGTGCAGTTCGTTATTGCATTCTCTCTCCCTTTGTTCATCACAGGATCTGTCCAGAATCGAATTCTGACCCCTAATTCAGTAAAACTACCGACAGCTTAACTACAGCAAAGCCCCTCCATATGGTTATAGATAAAGTAAATTAGAACTTTTTATCCATGTTATAAAACTGATGTAACGGATGTTGATATTGATTTGCTTTATTTTAATCATTACCGATAATGAAGATAGTGGGGGCCCGAGGCTACTGTTGGAGCGCCTGATGGTAAACAAGTTCGATTGTTATAGCACAATATCTCCCTCCACTGCACTCCACTCTCCCTCTCTCCCATTCTTCAATTCCCTTCGCAATTCCCCGGCAATGAGTCAGATGTTCGGCTTAATGAAGAAATGCCCCGTTACATAATTTTTTTCAATATCTGCATAATCTTCGTTCACGCAAGTCGCTTCAATTTAGAAAGAGGGGAACAAACTACTGATGGTTTTTTATTCTCTAATTTAATAAATTCTAAGAAATAGCGTGTAAGAGCGTTTAACTTATGTCACTCTTCAAAGAGTCTAAGGCATTGAAATTAAGTCGTTCCATTATTGTTAGGCTACATATCATACTATTTGCTATTTATTAACATAAATCAGAACCATATTCATTATTATTAACTACCGTCAGTCATCATCATCCATCATCAACCATCTTATATATTTATGAATTATGCGTCTTCATATCTTATCTCTATTTACCTCTCATGCATGTTCATCTCTCTTTCTCTCTCCTCAATGTCTTCTCTCATCCATGTTTATCATTCATCCATGTACAATATGTTTACCTTTGATCAATTTTTATCTGTCATTTGTGTCAGTCATCCACGTTTATATCTCATTCATGTTTATCTCTTATCCATGTTTATTTGCCATTCATCCACGTATGTATCTCATCATGTTTAGCTCTCATCCATGTTTATTTGTCATTCATAAACGTTTGTATCTCATTATGTATATCTCTCATCCATGTTTGTCATTCATCCACGTTTGTTTCTTATAATGTTTATCTCTCATCCATGTTTATTTCTCATTCATCCACGTTTGTATCTCATCATGTTTATCTCTCCTCCATGTTTGTCGTTCATCCACGTTTGTATCTCATTTATCTCTCATCTATGTTTATTTATCATTCATACGTTTGTATCTCATAATGTTTATCTCTCATCCATGTTTATTTGTCATTCATCCACTTTTTTATCTCATTTATCTCTCATCTATATTTATTTGTCATTCATACGTTTGTATCTCATAATGTTTATCTCTCATCCATGTTTATTTGTCACTCATCCAGGTTTATATCTCATTCATGTTTATCTTTCATCCGTGTTTATTTGTCATTAATCCACGTTTGTATCGCATTATGTTTATCTCTCATCCGTGTTTGTCATTCATCCACGTTTGTATCTCATAAGGTTCATCTCTCATCTATGTTTGTCATTCATCCACGTTTGTATCTCATAATGCTTATCTCTCATCTATGTTTGTACCTATCAATGTTTATCTCTCAGCAATGTTTATTTGTAATTCATCCAGGTTTATATCTCATTCATGCTTATCTCTCATCCGTGTTTATTTGTCATTCATCCACATTTGCATCTCATTCATGCTCATCTCTCATCCATATTTATTTGTCATTCATCCCCGTTTGTATCTAATTTATCTCTCATCTATGTTTATTTCTCATTCATCCAAGTTTGTATCTCATAATGTTTATCTCTCATCTATGTTTGTACCTATCAATGTTTATCTCTCAGCAATGTTTCATCGGCCTTTTTGTTTCACCATTGCTTAGCTCTTACCCTAGTAGGTCATCCATATTTACCATTCATCCATTTTTTATATCATCCATGTTTGTCTCTCATCCGCATTCATCATAATTCACTCATATCTACTTCATCCACATTCATTCCCTCTCGTCCATATACACAATCTTTTCACCGATATTTATAATTATTCTTGTCCCGTTACCATAATGTATCTCATCGTTGCCAACCACCCCTGCACATGTCCATCGCCGATATTTATTTCACGTTATCTTCATAGTTCTTCGTTTCACTTTTGTCTTTGATAATAGTTCATTCCCATCTTCACCATACATGTTCTTCATCCACCAACCATCTTTAATACTCTACTACCACATCTTCTCACTGACATTGAGCAACCGTTGTAGCTTAAATTAAGAACTGTTTGAATACTATACTGGTCAGTGTCGTCATATGAATCAGAGTAGCAGCCACTACCAAAACATCCTTCCTGTACGACTTGCAAGGTAAATACTATTGTCTTCCTATTCGTATACTCGAAGGCTGTTGTTTACGTAAATGTTGTGCAAGTGTGAAATTCTGTGCGTCATGGCCAGCTTATTATGGCTGGGACTGTGTTAATGAAGTTCATTTAAAAGTCACATATAAATTAATGATTTCCGAGGCGGCGAGTCAACAGACGAAGGACCAGATGTTTCGTGTGATATACATGGCAGATGTCTGCAACTTTTGTTGGAATTCTGCCACGAATAAGGAAAACTATACATACTGCTACTGAGAATACATTCTTTACGATACGGACGTCAGAAGAGAGGTTGACTAGGTGCGATTATTTTTGGTGTTGCAATATTAATGGAATGTTTCCATTTTTCTTGAATTTGGTGCACAATTTAGTTTATATTCCAACACGTTGTCAATACCCGTTGACTTCTAACTGCTTCAAAACAGTGTTTTCCGTTGCGTGATAGCCCCTGGACGTTCAAATAATAATAATAATAATAATAATAATAATAATAATAATACTTACTTACTGGCTTTTAAGGAACCCGGAGGTTCATTGCCGCCCTCACATAAGCCCGCCATTGGTCCCTATCCTGAGCAAGATTAATCCAGTCTCTACCATCATATCCTACCTCCCTCAAATCCATTTTAATATTATCTTCCCGTCTACGTCTCGACCTCCTCAAAGGTCTTTTGCCCTCCGGCCTCCCAACTAACATTCTATATGCATTTCTGGATTCGCCCATGCGTGCTACATGTCCTGCCCATCTCAAACGTCTGGATTTTATGGTCCTAATTATGTCAGGTGAAGTATACAATGCGTGCAGCTCTGTGTTGTGTAACTTTCTCCATTCTCCTGTAACTTCATCCCTCTTAGCCTCAAATATTTTCCTAAGAACCTTATTCTCAAACACTCTTAATCTCTGGTCCTCTCTCAAAGTGAGAGTCCAAGTTTCACAACCATACAGAACAACCGGTAATATAACTTAAATTCTAACTTTCAGGTTTTTGACAGAAGACTAGATGACAAAAGCTTCTCAACCGAATAATAATAGGCATTTCCCATATTTATTCTGTGTTTAATTTCCTCCCGAGTGTCATTTATATTTGTTACTGTTGCTCCAAGATATTTGAATTTTTCCACCTCTTCGAAGGATAAATCTCCAATTTTTATAGTTCCATTTCGTACTATATTCTGGTCACGAGACATAATCATATACTTAGTTTTTTCGGGATTTAAATAATAATAATAATAATAATAATAATAATAATAATAATAATAATTAGGCTTCGTATTCCAGCTACCTAAAGACTGAAGTTAAAGATACAGATGATGCAACAGATAAGGATATAAACAAATACATCGTCGCTGCGTGTCCGTGGAGTAGCCTACAGTTATCTCCCGACATTCTGAAGCTATACTAGTAAACGCATGCTTGAGCCGTGATGTTCATTTTCGTCGTGATCTTTGCAGTGAATAATAACGTGCATCGTAAGTTACGGAACTTGAACATAGGCTATGCGGATTCACTTGAAATGATTTTATATTGCAAGAAATTCTTCCAATAGCACTTGACGTTATTGGTGCACACAATTATTGTAAGGCCTGAAGATGATAATAGGTATATAACATTACGCGGTCTTCCATTATGGAAACGAAATCGATATTAGGTCGACTCTTTCAAGCAGACGATGAGATGCAGATTCCGCACTGACATTTTAATTTGCGTGTTCGTTTTTATACCCTTGATTTGATAGGAGAATAAAGTTTGTCAGCTGCCTGATTAAATTAAATTGATATCAAACAGTGACACTGCCTTTCCCTTACTCTGGATGTGTCCATGGAGATGGAAGTCACCTGCCTTCCCGATGCTTTGCATGCGGCCAGCTGCTTCGTAAATAGCCGTATTCTCATTTCCTGTGCCCCCGATGTGCTTATCAATACCGCCCTCTAAATTACTTAAAAGCAAGTTTGGTTTGAATGCAATGTCGGTGTGTCTTAAGCTTTAAACTAGGGTAAGTACATGTTATACAGAGCTTGGCAAACAGCTTGTTGAAAGGCTAGAACATTTCTTATCACGTCAGAGACCCGAGTTCAATATCCAATTGAATGTGCAATTTCTAAATGGGCACATCTCTGAAAAGTAAAAATATTCAGGAATTAATTTTAAACCGTTGTACACAGAACAACAAAACTTTAGAGTTAGCATTTTAGGGTCAAAACATAATATAATATGAAAGAAAAATATATATTTAAGATATTATCATATGATATTTTTAGGTGTGCCCTTTTCGAAATGCCTCAAACTAATATCAGTTCGGAAAATAATAATTATATTTTATATCGTACTTATGACTGCCTGCTTGCGAAACGATTGTTACATCCTGTCCGTCTGAATTACGTCATTAGTATCAAATAATATTGAAGCATCCCCCTATAATAATTAAGGTACAAGAAAATGACAGAACACTATCCCCTGCATCAATGGGAAGGTTACTTCTTACTGGCAAGACAAACTCTTCAGAGACGGCGGTAGTAACAGTCGAAGTAGGTATGTAGTAGATATAGTTAATGCAAGTTATCTTGAACCTTCTGAGCGGGGACAGAGGGGCAGAGGGAAGGAAGCGCGTAACGCGGGTGGAGCCAACTGAGTTGTTTGCGCATGCTCCGCAGCATAATCTCTTGTCAAGAAACATAGAGCTATTTCCTTCACTGCGTACCAATAGTGTTACCATGGAGCAGCAACCACAGGGTAGTAATTATGGTGAAATCACACCACCGCGGAGAAAAAGTAACGCTGTTATCCATAGCCGAGAAAGAGAAATTATCGCAAATATAATAAATTTAAGCGTTGCGAGAAGGAAAAATTAAACAAATATTTGCTGGAACCTCTTGCTAAGGAATATGAGAGAGCGGCTAAATACTCTGGCAAAAGTATTAGTTCCGTGAAGAGAATTAAGAATAATATTGAATTACAACCGAATGAACCTCACACTACTCGGGAAAGAATAGTTATGTAATGTTTAGAAATTATTGCTATAATAGTTATGTACAATAGTGTGTGTACTGTGAACGACATAATGAATTACTATTGTAAGTTATTATTTTCTTATAGTTCTACTAAACATATTATTTCATTCCAGAATTAGAACTCCTGTAAAGTTCAAGTGGACGACTTCGATCAACACGTTATTCGGGATACAATCGAAGAATTCTATCGTGTTCAGAAAGTAGTACATAGTCTACGATTAAGAAGATAATTCCGAATGGATGATGCCATTGACGAAATAATTAATTTTGGAACAAGCGATGATGGCAGCAATGATAGGGATATGGATTGTGTATAATTGTAAATTAATGTAAATTCAAATAATAAGCCTGTAAAAAATTGTTATAAGAATATGTACATATTAGCTGAAGGTGTAAGTCATGCAGGCCTATATAATGTACAGAAGTAGCTGTAGTAACTCCTCCATTGCCGGTCCCCAGCCCGGATGAGAGAGGAGTGTACACACGATTATATTTAAATACTTACTCATTACAGGTTAATTAAAGCTTGCTACGAAACTATGTTCTCCTCTCAAAACCGGAGTATCGAGAGAAGATGATGTCTGTATTGAACCAAGTTCTTTTACAGTAGAGAGCCGTAAGGTAAAAGAGTCAACGTTTTCTGAAAAGAGTCACGTTACCCGAGGGAGGGGCATCCTTGCCTTGCCGTGCCGTTACGTTGATGAGTACACGCCGTACCGAGCAGTTCCAAAGACAGACTTAGGGGATGTAAGGTTCAAGATAACTTGCAATGACAGTATATGCCCACCAACTTCTTATTACCGATTACAAATGAGGTCGCTGCTAGTGCTACAAACAGGAAACGTGTAACGATCTCAGTAGTTCGGACTCCTGCCGTCGGTAATCGGAATTTGGCTGGCATATAGCAAAATTTTTATTTAGGCGTACTTATTTACTTAACTTTATTTTTTTTTTAATTATCGCATTTATTAATTTATTTTCTTATTTTATTCAATGTATTTAATTAGGTATTTAGTTCACGTAATTAATTTAACTTTCTTAAATTAAATAATTTAATAAAATAAATAAATATCTTTCAATTATTTTGTTTATTTATTGTATTTGTTTCATTTATTTGTTTATTTAATTATTTATCTATTTTATTTATTTATTTTATTTTTCTCTTGATTTATTTAATTACATTTATTTATGTATTAATTTAATTTATATAATAATTTTAATTTATTTACTTATTTTATTTATTTTATGCATTTACTTATTTATTTACTGATTTCTGTATTTTTGTACTTATTTACGTATCTATAACAGGACAAATTCCAATTACTATAGATCCTTACCCCTTTTATTGTGGATTTTATTTAATTTTCGTATTTTCTTCTTCTTTTTATTATTATTTTATTACACTCCATTTTGATATATTCTTCCTTACGTTTTCCATATTAACTATTTGTACTGAATGAGTTGCTTTTATTATATCCCAATGTATTTTACTTTCTTTTTTCTATTATGGTATTATTTTCATGTTGTTTAGTGTCGATTTTGTTATGCTATTAATTTTTTTTGTAATATGTTAGTATTCTGTTCTTTAACTTTCTGTTAAATTTTCACTGCTTGTATACTTTGTGATCTGGTAGAGTGTAAGAGAAGGCTCTATGGCCTTAACTCTGCCAGTATAAATAAATTATTATTATTATTATTATTATTATTATTATTATTACAGCCTACAAAATTATAGTGATATGCCATTAAAAATGAAGTATGTGAAAAACGAAAAAGCGTTTAATACATATATAAATACAAATGAAAAATACAAATATAAGTGAAAAAGTAAGATAAATATAGATAAATACAAGTTGATAGTAGTTAGTAGAAGTAGGTAGGTAGGTAGGTAGGTAGGTAGATAATTAGGTACTAGGTAGGTAGTGAGTAATATAAGTATGTAAACAGTTAAGTGGAAAGTAGATTCTTTTAAATAATTATGTAGTAATTAGATCTAGTAGATCTATTGTAAAAGATTTAAATATTGTGTTTCACATTTTAGGAAAAGTTGCTGAAAAAGGAAATAAATCAAGGTGTTATTAAACAATTAAAGCTTTTAAACCGTCATGCTGAATAAATGGATCGTATGGGGAGACTAAGAGGAAGGCGAATAATAGGAAAGATTTGGTTGAGGTTTTTTCCGGGGTTTTCCCTCAACCCAATAGGAGCAAATGCTGGGTAACTTTCGGTGCTGGACCCCGGACTCATTTCACCGGCATTATCACCTTCATATCATTCAGACGCTAAATAACCTAGATGTTGATACAGCGTCGTAAAATAACCCAATGGAATAGGAAAGATTGGAGAATGCTGGGTTTGCAGTGAAGGATTTGCCCTTGGTCAGTAAACTATGAATGAAATGAGTACAGAATAATTGAATGTAAAAATTAAAACGTGAAAGAATGAATGACATCGACCTTATTTTGGAATTCTGATTTAACTCTTAAGTTGTTAGCAGAAATATTGACAAAAGGAATGGCTCCAATAATTTTTAACATCTCTTAACTTCTAAAGACCATGTTGAACGATCATGATGATTATGAGCACTATCATTATTCCTGGCGCAGCATAAATTAGCCTCGCTGGCCGTACTGTGGTCAACGTCCAAAGATGACAGTGATCTACCGCTTCAGCACGCTACACGTGGAGGCGAAATTTCAGGTCACTGATGATAACATCAACTACCTGACATTAAAAAAGAAAAACAGCGATATGTACGTGCGCCATTTGATGTGTTTAAAAAGAGCTTTCTTTCCTCGATTAAAAATTTTCATAAATATTTTATAAAACGTCCGTCAAATTTTTGCATCATTATTTTGTGTTAGTTCTCGCGTAAGTAACGCTGAGTGATAGCAAAAACAGGTTGATGGACGCTTTATAAAAATTGCAGTTAATGAGAGCAGTGTTGCAAACTTAGAGGATTTTCCTCCAAATTCAGTGTATTTCTGAATTTTAAGGGGGGATTTTGGGGGCTAAATATTTTTTCGTGACATTATTTAGGGGAAAAAGAAAAGATTTTTTTAGAGGATTTTAAATTCTTCATTAAGTCTTTTTCTTTTCTTTGATGATAAATATATTTATTATATTTCTACATGATATACGTTTTATTAGGATACTTGTAAAAAATTCTGTCTTCATGATCTTCATTCATAATATTTAATGGTTAAATGCAGTTAAATACAGTTTCAAATGACCCTACGAAGTTTTTTTACAAACGTTTTTGAAACATGGACACAGTTCCGAGGCACCAAAAGGTATTGTACGGTAATTTATTTCAATCAACGTACCTACTTGATCTAAGCGTTACTTCGGCGCAGAGACTACAACGTGTTCATAATATGTGCGTCCGTTTCGTCTGCAATATTCGCCGGGCTGATCACGTAACACCATCCCTCGAAATGTTGTCCTGGCTCCGTCTAGAAGATCGTAGGAAAATCCACTGTCTTTCCCTACTCTTTCACATATTGCATTTCTCCACTCCTGTCTATCTTGTGTCTCGTTTTCAAAATTTATCCACCCATCATAACCTAGACACACGATCACAACACTCCTCAATATTATCCATTCCCTCCCACCGAACATCCTCATATTCATCTTCTTTCACTGTGGCTGTTCCTCGGCTTTGGAATTCCCTACCGAGTAATGTCAGGGACTGTCAGACATCAAACCAATTTAAGAATAGACTAACGAAATATTTTTCTAACAATTCTTGTTAACAATAATAGCTGTTTCAGGTTTCTCAATGTTTAATGGTTATATATATCACAGAATAAATATTTAAATTATCTCATTATTATTATTATTATTATTATTATTATTATTATTATTATTATTATTATTACTATTATTATTACTATTATTTTTATTATTCAATGTTTATTATTGTCACACTAACATTAGTTATCCAATTTTCATTATTTACTTTCATGTTGTTTTTATGATCTAGATATTAATGTAATAACTATGTTAGCAAATGTATTTAATTAGAATTAGAGTCTGGCTGGGAAGAAGAGAAGGCCTACTGGCCTTAGCTCTGCCAGATTAAATAAATAAATTATTAATTATTATTACCTGCAGGGGTTAGCACTTTCACAATGACGTATCTCTGAAATGAGACTTCGCCAGACCTGCGTTCCTTATCTCAAACGGCTCCAAATGCCATGCCCAACCATCCTACGATACAGCTTTTACTATATTTTTTAAACACTAGGTTACATGGAAAGAAAAGAGAACTTATTTTCAAGCAACATCTTTACCTGCAGGAGTTAGCACTTTTGCAGTGGCGTAACTCTGAAAGGAGGCTTGGGCGAACATACATTTCTTATCTCAGAAGCTCCAAATGTGCTGCCCTATTATCCCACGAAGTGTTTTTTACAATCTTTCTTAAAACACGGATACAATTACGGGACACTAAAACTGTCTTTAATTTCAAGCAACATGCCTATTTGCAGGAGTTAGCGCTTTTACAATGACGTAACTCTGAAAGGAGGCTTGGCGTAGATACATTCTATGTCTCGAACAGTTTCAAATGGCCCTACGAAGTTTTTTTTACAACCGTTTTTGAGACATGGACACAGTTTCGAGGCACCAAAAGATCTTGTACGGTAATTAATTTCAATCAACGTGCCTACTTGCAGGTGTTAATGCAGTTACAATGTAGGTCTGAAAGGAAGCTCAGTGGACATGCATTCCCATCTCAAATTTAATAGCTCTAAATGCCCTGATCTACTATCCCGAGAAATGTTTTACAATTTTTTTAACACCCTGTATATAGTTCATTTAATTCCGTTTCACGTAGTGATTCTCTATGTTGTATTACGTAGTTCTGTTTCGAATTAGAAAATGAAAGTTGGTTTATTTTTGTTGTTTATTATTGAGAATTTCTTTCTTTTATTGTTTCTCCCCGTATATATTCGCTTTTAGGAGAACTGCAACGGCATCGGTTGTCAACACTGAATGAGGGACAGGTTGCAGGGAGAAGTATGTACGATAAATTATTTCTGGAGAAACTCCGTTCTCTGTTTCAAAATAAACCGTTTGATTGAAAAGGGGAATACAGAGTTGCAGTGTCAGTTGTTTCAAAACGAATGCACATCAGCTCTCTGCATCCGCGTCACTTTCTTCGATATGTGATGCGCTTGTGAGAAGGAAAGGAAATTTATTTTTCCCTTTTTCCTCGCATGCAGGCAGTTCACTCTCTTCCTATCACTTGGAATGTATGTATGCATCGAATATGTTTTGTACTCCATGTAAAATGTTAGATACGTTGCTGAAAGGAACGTTCTTTTTTCTATTTCTTTATTGGAAACGTGGTGGTTTGTGGGATGTGTGCGATGGTTTTCAAAGCATTCAATGCGTTTTTTCAGTGGATACAGTACAGGATTGTTATTATGTAAGAGTTCGTTCCTACAATCATATCTCGACTTCTTACTTTCGTGTACATATGCTGTAAAAATGAAGTGAACCGAACAGTTAGCGCAACAAACTGGATGATAATATTATATTCACCAGGGGCGTTTTCTCAGGGCATGCTATGCTTGCTGCGCAAGCCCAATATTTTCGTAGAATTTGTATTTCTCAAAATGGCGTTACGTACATTAAAATTTATTTTGATTTTTGGAATACTGTATAGGCGTAATACCATCCGCAGGTTTCACACCGCAAGTATCGCAACGCTTGCTCGTTTCTTGGAGCTACAGGAAATAATTACGTAGAAATAGCTAGAATATGATGCGCGCGCAAGTGCCTTCCTCCTTAGTCCGTCCTAGGCGCCCATGCTTCTGTTATGTGTTGTTTGAAGCTCTGGTCCGAGAGCTACACCAACGACTATTTAACGTTACACAGAGCAGTATTGACAGCGGGAATGTGCTGTGATTTGCGAGTGCAATGTAATTGTATGGGCGGAATGCATGTGTTAGCTGCTGCATGTTTTATTAATTCTTAAACATTAATTTGAAGTATTGCAATGAGTTCGGGATTGTGTGTTATTGAAACCTTATTATTAAATCCATTTTCCCGAAGGACTATTCAAGAGAAGACAGACATTACAGAGAATATGTGCGCTCGTTCAGTGCAGCTCAATACAACAATATGCATTGGTTGGCGGGTCGAAAAAACTAAATAAACTGTTTTGTTGGCCACGTTTGTTATATTATATCGAACTTTTACATCTGATAAGCGAATATGATCCATGACTCATAATGTTTTCATAATTATAAAATAAATTATTTATGTGGGTCTGATTATTTTTATGAATTATAAATTATTATACCCTCCCATCTTCCCTGTGAACAAAAGAGCAAGCCTAACTTTCGTGACTAGCATTCGCCCCTGATATTCTTACCGTGGGTAATATCTACATACATGAAATGCTAGACATATTTGAATAGCTTGTTCGTGCCTTAGAAACAGTGTTGCCAGGTTTTTACGAAAGAAAATCCCTCAGGTGGGTTGAAAAATCCCTGAAATTTAGAAAAAATCTCTCTTGGGGTGGTATGGTCTAAACTCCAGAATACACATTTAAAAAACGAATTAAAATAATAAATTAGAACGAGACAATGTTCCTAATAAATATCACAGTGCAACAGAGCACTCATCCTCAGATCGGCATATTATTGATGATCCTGTTCAGATTCTTCTTCTCCCTCTTCTTCTGCAACCAACAGCCCAGCTATTTTGTTGTCTCTTGAATCCTTGTTGTAGGCTACATAATATTTTCATTGAACAGTTTCAACATTTCTTCGGTGATTGGATAGTTGTAACACTTTTTGTTCATGTTGCTCATGTCAAGTTTCACCCGCACTAGAGACGACACTGTCTTTCTTCTTCTTCTTCTTCTTTGGCACTACGGCCCTTGTAGTCTAGCCTTGGCCTCCCTTAGGATTTTGGTCCATTCCTGTCCAACCAGAGCCTTCTGCCTCCATCTTCTCACGCCTAGAGTCCTTAAATCTTCCTCCACTCCATCCAACCATCTTAGTTTCTGTCTGCCAATATTGCGCCTGCCTTCTGGTTTTGTGTTTAGAATCTTTTTTGGTATTCTCTGATCATTCATCCTGATTACATGTCCTAACCATTCCAACCTACGGGCTTTGATTTCAGCAACAATATCTGGAGATTTATATTGAGTTTTCAGTTCTGTATTATATCTAATCCTCCAGTGCCCATTCTCATATTTAGGACCATAGATTTTCCTTAGAATTTTCCTTTCCCATGTCATCAGTTGTTGTTCCATTTTCTTCGACAGAGTCCAAGTTTCACTGCCATAAAGCACAATTGGTCTTACGACTGTTTTATATAATGTAAGTTTTGCTTTTTACTTATGCATCTTGCTCTCAAAGTTTTGTTAAGGGCTCTCAGGCATCTATTTCCCCAGCAATTTTTTGCCTCATATCCGCATCTGCAGTGTTTTCTTGGGTAATTAGAACTCCTAGATATTTAAAAGAATCTACTTCCTCATATTTCTGTCCATTTATTATAATATCTTTATTACAAATGCCACTTGGTCTTATGTTTCTCATATATTTAGTTTTCTCTTTATTAATTTTTAACCCCATGTGCTCTGCTTCTGTTTGAATTTGGGTTACTATTTCATTTAGCACTCCAAGAGATCTACTCATGACCACAATATCATCTGCATAGGCCATGCACTGTCTGGTCCTATTAAATATGGTACCATTAAAATTTATATCAATGTTCCTAATGACTTTTCAAGGCCAATATTAAACAGAATTGTAGATAAGGAGTCTCCTTGCCTCACCCCATTTACTGTTAAGAATTTATCAGATAGTTTTGTTTGTATCTTTACCTTATTATATGTTTTGGAGAGGGTTATTTTTGTTAAATTTACCAATTTGGTAGGGATACCAAATTCTCTCATAGCCTCCAGAATTTTAAATCGATTCATGTTATCAAATGCCTGCTTAAAGTCTATAAAAAGCATATGTATGGGGATATTATATTCACTTGTCTTCTCTAAACACTGTTTGATTGTGAATATGTGATCGGTTGTACTTCGTCCTTGCCTAAAACCACACTGATATTCACCCAGGCATTCATCTGTATATGCTTTAATATAATTAGATACTATATTTGTAAAAATCTTATATGTAACATTCAGCAGCGAGATTCCTCGGAAATTGTTACAGTCCAGCTTGCTGCCCTTTTTGTGTATGGGGCATATCAGGGCTGTTCTCCATTCATCAGGAATTTCTTCTTTGTTCCAAATCGCTAATATTAATTCATATATGTAGGTCCAGAGACGCTTTCCACCTTTCTGTATCAGCTCTGCTGTTATCAGATCCTCACCGGGAGCTCTGTTATTCTTCATTTTCCGACACTGTCTTTACTGATAGTTTATTTCTTTTCTTCGCTTTTATATCACTAACCATTGAAAATATGCGCTCTGCAGCCAAATTAGAATGGAGCAAAGAAAGGCAAATTTTGGCTAGTTTTCGTCAACTTTTTAACAAAAATTCAGAATTGAAACTGTGACATTCTTCTATTCGCTTCCAAAATTCTAGTACAGGAAAACTTAGATAAGTAGTTTTCTCTTTAGAAGAAAAGTAATTGGGTAAAGAACTCCATTCATTTAATATTGATTCTTAGTTTACTTTTATCTTATATTTATCAACTAATGAAGTAAGTGTGATACTGGACCTTTCAACAATCATACTGGCATCTAATGCAATTTTTGGATCTAGAAAAGTCAAATTACTTACAACATCTTGTTGAAGGGGCAATCTTTTCAAGGACTCATTGAAAGCTACTTGATGTAACTCCGAACATCGTAATCTGAACTTTTACTTTGTCATCAGATGGCTTTCTGGTAATTCTGGAGACATTTTTGAACTGTAATGCATTTTTTATGCGAAGGCGTGGAGCTGTGCTTTCTAATTCACTCTTACCGGCCGATAGTTCCTTTTTGCAACACAAAACATTTTACAATACACGGATTATTAGATTTAGCCATCCAACCTTTAAAATGAAGTTCCTCCAACCATGATTCAATGAATGATTGTTTCCGCCAAGATTTCTCACTTTTAGATAACTCTCCCGATTTCACGTTTTTTTTTTTCGGCGTGGACGGCCCTTCTTGAGGATCACTCATTGTACGAATAAAATAAAAACACGCTTAAAATATCAGTAATTTAAAACTAAGGAAATAAACAGACACTTAAAAAATGTCAACTTAAAACTATGGTCATAATGTACATTTATCCCGGCTGTTAACACAAGAACTGAAACTAAAATATATTCCTAACGTACTCATGTTCACAACAATCTACTGTCTACTGAAGTACTGAATCGATTTGAATATAAAGCGGGAAGACGCAAACGACAATGGTAAATGGCAGCCAACAAGCGGTAAAATTAAATCTCATTGGTCGTTTCTATATGAATCACTCAACTCTTTGAATTAAAATTATATGTTATAACAACCCATTATTGGCAAGCCAAATATTAAGCATATAATAGAGTTTTCAGTGTTAAATCACTTTTATGTGCTTTTAATAAAAATTAAGAGACTTATTTCATGTCTGAAAAATAAAAATATTTTGAAAGATATTAAAAAAAATAGAAAAATTGGAAAGGTGTGAAAATCCCTTGTGTCATTCTGTCAAAAAATCCCTCAATCCCTTTACGATCAAAAAATCCCTACGCCGAGGGATAAATCCCTCAACCTGGCAACATTGCTTAGAAACTGCTGTTACTGGCTCTAGGCGTGTGTGTACGATCTATAATTGACCTTACCTGACCTGGTTGACTGACGGATGTTACTATTGACCTGACCTGACCTGACCTCACAGACCTAACGACATAGGTGTAGGCGTCAACTCTCTGAATCTCATAGTTATTGCATCTTGCTTTCTGATTTCCTCAATTTTCTGTCGCCTCTTTCCTGTTTTCCCTTCACATTTATTTATTTCTTCTATGAGTCTTCCTTTCCTTAAACATTACCCCATTTCGTTCCTTAGTTCCAAAAATTACAGCGTAGCCATAATGCCTCTTCGGTTTATATGTAATATCCGTCTCTATGATCATATCTCACCATCTGTCAATGAATCGTCTTGGATCCAGCTGGCTGACAGACGCAGTTTGCATTGCCTTTCTCTTCTCTATCAACATCAACATCAACCCTTGCATCACGATTTCATAATCTTTCCACACATCATAATCTGTATACCCAGTCACAAGAAGATAATAGTTGCTGCTGCAAACTAAGTTCGTTAGACGTTCAAATAAAAATTTTTCAGATTTATTTTTAATGAAGAATACTTGTCTTTTTGAGAGTTATTTCCTTCCATAATAATGAAACATACTCCCTCTGAATGGATTTTTTTAGGCCAAATACTTTTTCTTGAACCTATCCAACTTCAGTTTTTGAGTTTCAACTCGAAAACGCAAGTAACAATGTCAGGACGATAGCAGTAGCTATTTCAGGTCATTGTGGATTGCAGGCAAAAGTTAAAAAAATGTCAGTTTTGCTAAGCTTTGGATCAATAGCATTTTCGTATAGCTGCTGCATGTAGAACTTGAAATGCAGAGCGTAAAATCATTTTGTCCTACTAAGAGATCTTGCTGAAATGATCTGGAGACTACAAAATTTTCTAGGCCTGTTATTTTATCAGTAAGTAATACCTTTTTATCTTTCCTTAGGAACTGTAATTTTTGCGCTCTCTCGAGCCAATACTGAAGACAATGACACATATCAATATCTACACTACACCGCCATTAAGTATATGAAAAAGACCCAATCCCACTGGTTTAATAAGTATAAAAATATTTGATTTTTAATAACAATATTATTATCTTACTTAAGTTTTATAGTTATAGCAGTCACTCAGTAAATTATAGAAATGAAGATCTAAATTAAGATATTTTCTACATTTACTTACATAACCTCAAAACGTTTCACTTTCATGTCATCAATATAGCATCAATATTATGTACAATTAATGAAAAATAGACGCATCATGATATTAACTATAATAATATTTCATTTCTAATGGTAATAATGTCATCAAACCACCTCAAGTTTCGTTCAAGATATTCTATTGTCAGTCCCTCTCCACAGAACATCCGCGTATTCTTCGTCTTTTACAATAGACACTATTCGTTCTTGGAATTCATTACCTGCAGATGTTAGGGGCTGCTCGAACTTAAACGCTTTCAAGTCCAAAGTGAAACATCTTATTTCAAAACTCATAGTGTCCCAGGGTATGTATTAGAATTCACAATTGTAACTATTTTCTAAAGTAATCGTGGCCACCGGCGTGGCTCAGTCGGTTAAGGCGCTTGCCTCCCGGTCTGAAGTTGCGTTCGGGCGCGGGTTCGATCCCCGCTTGGGCTGATTACCTGGTTGGGTTTTTTCCGAGGTTTTCCCCAACCGTAATGTGAATGCAAGGTAATCTATGGCGAATCCTCGGCCTCATCTCGCCAAATACCATCTCGCTATCACCAATCTCATCGACGCTAAATAACCTAGTAGTTGGTAGAGCGTCGTTAAATAACCAACTAAAATTAAAAAAAAAATAAAGTAATCGTGTAATTTAATTTCTCATCTAGCTTAAGTAAGTATTTAAGTTCGATAATTCCCTGACCTATGGATATTTTTCTGTTTCAATTTTGTCTTACGTATGCTTATAACTTTCGTTTGTATTAACATTAGATTATCATGTATTTCCTTTTTATCCTCTTATAAAGGCCTTATAGCCTTAACTCTACCAGAAAAAAATAAAGCAACACCAACTGAGCTATCCGGGAACTCTACCAGACGCCAACTGAGCTACCCGAGAACTCTACCAGACCAGAGCGTTGGTACGTTTAACCAAAGGTCCCGGGTTCGATGCCCGGCCCCGGAATAATTTTTCCTCGAAATTATTCAAATCAACTTTACAGGGAGTTATACCTGAAAACTTGATTTGCATAATACACGTCACTGTTCGTTAACAGAAAACCACAATTTAAGTCACACAGAGTAAGTGTGCACTCAGTGTTTGTTGCTTGATGGTTGTCAACCCACATTGAGGTCTGTGGATATAGAGGGAAAAATTGGATCTGTGTCTAGTAGAGTTCCCGGGTAGCTCAGTTGGTAGAGCGTTGGTACGTCCCAGGTTCGATGCCCGGCCCCGGAACAATTTTTCCCTCGAAATTACAATTTGACGCTGTTTTATAGACTGACTCAGCAGGTATGGAAGCTATGATCTTCGCGCATGTATGTTTAACGGCACAATAAATACAAATTGAGGTCAGAAGTATATTGTTTGCATTTTGGATGTTCCTGATAGGGAGGCTCTAGGTCAAATTTGTCTGTCATTTGTCCCGAAGTTAAATTTCGAATTTGAATAATGTCTGTAGTTGAAACCGTCTTTAAATGAAATATTACAGCCAACAATTTCTCTTTCCAATTTTTTCTCTCTGTATTCTTTTTTTTCTCTCTCTCTTCTTTCTATTCCTTTCGTTAGGCACACTTAAATCTTACAGCTAAAACTATTTCTGAGAGTGTATGTATATGTTACTCTTGTTTCGTGAACTTCAAACTTGAGACAAATAAATAAGTAAAGCACAGACGAGAAGTTATGGCACCAGCGCGAGGGACGCATTTTAGTTCGTTTGCTTGGACTCGCCCTCACACTCAAGTGGAGGGGTGTTGGGTTAGTTGGTTACTAGCATTCCGAGTGTTCAGATCGTTCTGCTACTACCGCTATTGTTAATACTGAAAACATTGTCCTTCTGAGCGCCCTCATTATGGCATTGCCTAAGGTGTGAAATCATAGAGTAGTTCATAGTCAAGGACATGAAATAGCATACAATGTATGGAAATTCATGTCAGAAGAGGCTATAAATGGAATACCAGTTCCATTGAAAAGCGTGTGTGCAAGAGTACTGGCTGCCACTGGTATTTCAAAGCGAACCTTGGCAAGAATCAGGAAAGAAGGGAAAAATATTGAGGCAAGAACAGCAGATTCTTTCTCCAGTCCGGAAAAATCACAGCCGAAGAAGAAGATTGTTGCGGCTGTAGACAGTTTTGATGAGGAAGTCATAAGAAGACTCATCTATAATTTCCACGCTACGCATAAGCAGAGGCCGACTCTGCAATCGCTTCTTCCAAGAATGGATATCAGTGTATGATTATGTGAAGAAAGTAGAGAACAATTACATTGAAAGTGAGCACGTGATGGACAGTACTTTGGAGAACATTTCCATAAACTTAGGGACATCTGATTCCAGCACAGATCAGTCGTCTGATTCGGACGGAGAATAAGAATATAAAGATGGAATAGCAGGCGTAATTTCATTACGTATAGTCCGGGTCAGCTTACTTCATACCCTAAGGGTGAAACCTAACAACATTTCCACCATTACTACATATGCTAGTGGATTGTGGTGATTTTCTGGTTTGCAGGTTGAATTTTCTTTTGCCAACTTCGTTTCGAATTTCGATACTGACAAATACTACAAATGGTAGTGATTTAGTAACTGGTATGTTGGCAGCTGAGACAAATATCGACAATATTTATCGGTACTGGAGTTCCATGAAATTAAAATCGTACTAGAATTCTGAGGCGGTTACAGGAAGCTAGTGAAATATGAACATACTAATAATTAATTAATATCAGTATTAATATTAATACTTAATAGTTATTTTATGTGTTGCATTGTGGTTATAATTCAAGACTATAGTCAGGTAAGTTTTCGGAGTTAGTAATAATAATTTCATGTGGTCAAAATACATTTTTAGGTTAGGTTTCGTGAGTCATTGTTTAGTCACACCAATGAATTTCGTATATGCCAGACAAAATACTTGACAAGTTGATCCCTTTCTCATATAGTTTGCCTACGAAAATATGTTATAAATTATTGAATTATTTAGAATAACCTTCCAACAAAGTATGGTAAGTAAATAAGTCATTTAGTACGTAGGATCGTGTGATATCTGGTAACAATTGGCAATACTGACAAGACGGCAATATTTGCTGTTTAGGAACTGTTCTTATGTGACTCTCACTATACCTTCGGAATCTTGAATAGGAAAGTTGTGATACTAAGGTAAGACCAATGTTTTTAGAAAGAGATGAAACGGATAAGCCTGCCGCTCTGAGCTTGAGAACCGTAACCCAAACAACCCCCACTCCTCTGCACTGTTGGCCGGCAATTTAAAACTTCGCGCAGGTTGGTGCCATAACATCTCGTCTCTAAAATCATGTTGAGTAGGCCATAAAACTAAGAAAAACACTATTACTAACCAAACTTGACAACAGATGCTCAAAGAGAGAACCATTCACAGCCAAACAAAGTCCCAGTCTATGACGGAAACATTACGAATGATACACCAGGACTCGAAAGCCGATCCCCTTCGTGAGAGCCCGCCATCCTGCAGCTCCGGGGTTGGTTTGCGTTAGGCATTCACAGCTGCGAATTATACTTAAGCTGAAAGAACGTGATATGCTAAAGAGAATCCAAGGGACTGGGGGAACGATAGGAAACTACACTTTGGGAGACCCTCTGTATAAAATTTCAAATCCAGAGCCCATGAGATTTAATAGGTACATCTCCCTTTTTAAAGCGCGCGTCGCGGTGTCGGGTTCCTCCCTCTGTGTGCATTTTGTAGTGGAAACGCGTGTACAAGGAGGCTGAGGTATCGACACGTGCGGCTACGGCTCGCGCCAGTCATCTGTTTGGTTTCCCTCTGCTGAAAGGGATGCTGCTGCCCCCCTCCCCACTCTCGCGCTAATGTTGCCCGGCTGATGATGATTATGATGGCGATGATTAGTAATAAATGGTTTTAAAACATCTGACAGGGAAGCGATGTGTTTTGAAGTCCTACAGCCGTGGAGAGTGCAGAACCTTTGTAAACGTATGGGATGTACAGTCTGTTCGATTTACACGTCATGCGTTATTGAATTTCGTATCGTGTTTCGTACCTTCTCGTTGAAGAGAAATGTGTTTTAATGCTGTGGAAAATTTAGTTTCAGATCTTTACAAACATTTAAGTTTCGCCATTCCTCATAACAAACACACATTTTTCACCACAGTACCTGTCTCCCTGCCTGTCTGCCTTCTGTCTACTAAAGTTTTTGTCTTTATACAGCGTGATTCTCGAGGATTTACCGTCCCTTACGGAGCTTATGTCCGAAAACATTCTGAGCAATAAATGTCATAGTCATGTCATTTGTCCTAATCTCAATATTTTCAGAGTTACACTAATTTGAAGCCTCTACGTCTTTATGTCTCTGCTTCTAACACTGTATGTCTCTGCTTCTAAGTCTGTATGTCTCTGCTTCTAACGCTCTATGTCTCTGCTTCTATGTCTCTGCTTCCAACGCTGTATGTCTCTGCTTCTACGTCTCTATGTCTCTGCTTCTAACTCTGTATGTCTCTGCTTCTACGTCTCTATGTCTCAGCTTCTAACGCTGTTTGTCTCTGCTTCTACGTCTGTATGTCTCTGCTTCTACGTCTCTATGTCTCTGCTTCTAACGCTGTATGTCTCTGCTTCTAACGCTGTATGTCTCTGCTTCTACGTCTCTATGTCTCTGCTTCTAACGCTGTACGTCTCTGCTTCTAACGCTGTATGTCTCTGCTTCTAACGTCGTATGTATCTGCTTCTAACGCCGTATGTCTCTGCTTCTAACGCTGTATGTCTCTGCTTCTACGTCTGTATGTCTCTGCTTCTAACGCTGTATGTCTCTGCTTCTACGTCTCTATGTCTCTGCTTCTAACGCTGTATGTCTCTGCTTCTACGTCTCTATGTCTCAGCTTCTAACGCTGTATGTCTCTGCTTCTAACGCTGTATGTCTCTGCTTCTACGTCTCTATGTCTCTGCTTCTAACGCTGTATGCCTCTGCTTCTACGTCTCTATGTCTCTGCTTCTAACGCTGTACGTCTCTGCTTCTAACGCTGTATGTTTCTGCTTCTAACGCCGTATGTCTCTGCTTCTAACGCTGTATGTCTCTGCTTCTACGTCTGTATGTCTCTGCTTCTAACGCTGTATGTCTCTGCTTCTACGTCTCTATGTCTCTGCTTCTAACGCTGTATGTTTCTGCTTCTACGTCTCTATGTCTCTGCTTCTAACGCTGTATGTCTCTGCTTCTACGTCTCTATGTCTCTGCTTCTAACGCTGTACGTCTCTGCTTCTAACGCTGTATGTCTCTGCTTCTAACGCTGTATGTCTCTGCTTCTAACGCTGTGTGTCTCTGCTTCTACGTCTCTACGTCTCTGCTTCTACATCTCTACGTCTCTGCTTCTACGTCTCTATGTCTCTGCTTCTACGTCTCTGTCTTATGCTTCTATATTTCTCTGCCTTTACATCTATGTCTCTGTCTTGTCTTTACCTGTCTGCTTGTCTCAGCATCTCTTCCTCCCTCCCTCTCTCTGTCCCCCTCTCGCTTTGCTGTCCCTCCGTCTCTCCATCACTCCATCTGTGTACGAACTTTCACCCTGTACTGTTGTTGATATTTTGTTCGTGTTCATCGCTTAATAGCCAGTTTATTTGAGATACATATGCACATAAAATTACCGTCCTGCTCGTATTGCACGGCTACTTTATGCTGTTAAAGTCCTTCAAGTAATTAAGTCTGTATCTGGACTAGACCAACATACGGCTGGACTCCCGTGACAGACGGCCTCCGGGTCCGCACCTAAAACAACACAGCACACCACGTTAATAGCGGACAAGCGCTTGCCGTTGGCGGGATTCTAACCAACACCTATGACTTCCATATCCTATTAAAGCTGCCCTCACAGCCTACAACTGAACGTATTACGGCAAGATTAAGCAGTGAACTTCGTTGTAGGATGTGTGTTGAATTTACGAACAGGAAGGAATGTGAAAGAATTATTGTGGTCGAGGTTAATAGTTGAGAAAACTAAGAGGATAAAATTGTCCGCCTCAAGTGTCGCTAAGAATTTTTCAATGAAAAATTTCAGGCCTGACCGGGACTCAAACCCGGGCCGCTTGCGTTACAGGCTGAAGGTCTGACCACTCAGCCACAGCAGGGCTTAGTGCAGTGGTGGATTTTACTATTTTGTAGTATTTATATAGGCTATATTGTTTCTATTTTAAGAGTCACTTGGTATTAAATTAAAATATATGGTACTCTTTTATTCTGCAATCGACGCTGAAATAAATTTGTTGTTTTTTTTATTCCATTTAAAATATTCATTACTCATTACCCGGAAATATTTAGCCAGTGTGTGTTGAATTCTACCAGTGACTTGCCTGCTTCCCATACTGAAGACAAAGTTCGTTGCCAAACACCTTACTGGTTGTTCTTATGCTCGGGGAAGAAAGAGAATTTGCTCTTTACACCGTCCGACCGTCAGTGCACTCAAGTGTATAAGTATATTTACTATCATCGAGTACATTTCGGAGGCTCCTTTGAACCCCCGCTTAACACATTTACGACTTCCTACACAAACACCTCTGATCATCCCATCTTGTCTCCCATTCCAGTGCTCACAGGTGCCACATTCAATAATATTCTCGTGCTAACTGACGGAATTCTTTGAATTCGAAAAAGATGTGGCAACTCTCTCTCCACGTGAATGTGAAGGGAACCTGTCAATTTTTCTAAACGAGTGTTGTAAATGGTTACTAAGGGGCGAAAACAAGATTTCCGTCACAGTAAGGAAGGCATTTATTTTTTCATTTATTTTTGTGGGTTATTTTACGACGCTTTATCAACAGCTTAGGTTATTTAGCGTCTGAATGTGTTGAAGGTGATAATGCCGGTGAAATGAGTCCTGGGTCCAACACCGATAGTTACCCAGCATTTGCTCATATTGGGTTGAGGGAAAACCCTGGAAAAAACCTCAACCAGGTAACTCGTCCCGATTGGGAATCGATTCCGGGCCACCTGGTTTCGCGGCCAGACGCGCTAACCGTTACTCCACAGGTGAGGCATTTGTTTATGACAACCAATTAGTAGGGGGCCAATAGAAGGTCTGTCGGCAAGTCCTTCCTGTGAAACTGCACTCCACGATATAAAATCAACTATACAGTGGCGCTACGATCTCCCACAATATCGACAGTGTTACCACTTCAGTCTATGTTTCATTTGAAGGAACCCGATACTTCCTTAAATCTACTTCGCAGACCCCAAGTTCTCTACCTCAGAAATGCTCTATAGGTTTAACTTTAAGTTTTGCACGCTTTTCTGAACCACGCTGTATATTACTACGTTGTCATTTTACTTTGAAGGTGACTGATTTGTATGTATGTATTTATTTACACTGCAAGTGGGCAGTGGTACAAACAATATAAACAATACACAATACAATTGCAATACACAATACAATAAGAGTACACAATACAATTATACACAATAATTACAATTAATAATTATATACAAAATAACCTAATTAATAAGTGAACCTAATTTTACATTACAACCTGCATATGTATAGGCCCTACATGAGTTTCATATTGGTACGGATAATAATCTTTCACTTTGCTCTCATCTCACTCACTGTACTGGCACTATAACACATTTCACTGACACTATACAACAAACATTTCACTGACACTATAGAACACATTTCATTGACACTATAATTTATCACTAATCAAAACTATTCACTACATTGTAAAACCATAACTTCACTGACTCACCACGCTTCACTCATACAACAGTTCAAATAAGACAAACAATTACATCCTTATGCATACTTATAAACAAAACTACATTTAAACTAAACTTACAATTCAAACCAAGGGAGTAACTCGTCAGGCTAAATAAATACATGTCACCTTAAAAAAAAATAATGTCATCTTAATTTTAATTTACACTTATACACAACATTTTAAGTTATTCTTGAATCTCCTTAAGGAAGGACAGTCCTCAAAGACCGCTGCAGGCAATCATTTATAGTTCTATTTAAAAATGAGAATTTGCCTACATCCGTTTTCTGTTTCCTGATTTGTATTTTTGTCCCACCTATCTTTAAATTTTGATTTGTATTTTTGTCCTGTGCAATTTTTTGTTTCGCCCTGTCTCTACTTTATTTCATGCATATGTCCTGTACTCCTTTTTTCACGTATTTTGGCGTATTTTATTCCTGATACTTCTGTGGCCAGGAAGAAAAAGGTCTTAAGTAAAAATTTTACACTTTTCAGGAAAGCAGTAGAAAGATTGAAATTGGTGTCAATTATAGAGTTCTTTTAATTAAGAGGTTTTTCCTGGATATTTGTTTATATTTCTTTCAAAATAGGTAATGTTGCTCATTTAACAATTTTCTTGATTATTTCCAAAAATAGCCGCACTTAAGCCCTTTTAGGACTACAATCCAAACTGAGAAGAAGGGACTATTAAACATAAGACCTTTTTCATGTCAAAATAAATGGGAAATGTAAATTATTAGGAATTGCAAAATGGGTCTTATACAATTATAGGACTGTTTACCTAGTGCTTAAAGTTTTAAAAGGAAAGGGCATCAGTATATGATAAAATAGCTAAAATACAAGTTAGACTTTTTAATAGAGAAGCATGGAAAGTAAACATGTGATGGTTTGTAAGGAATAAAGTATTAAATATTCTTAAGTCCTTTATTCTGTGTGTGCTCGATTCAAAAAGTACTTAGGACATTTGGTAACGCTCTATAAATCCAGTCAGAAGTCTTTTTTGACTTCAGCCGTTTTACCAGAATGTAGAGAATTGTTTCCACTTTCAGAATATATAAAAATCTCATTTTCACAAAAAATTGACTTAAGATCTTTTTCCTCCCGGCCACAGACTTGTATCTTTATAGGCCTATCATTGGGTACACTGAAAGTTCTGTTAGGTAGTATTAAGAATTCTTCAATAATTATTCATAGCAGTTTTATAAATTAATGCACAAAACGTGTTATGGAAAATCATCGCGAAATGACGCATCACAAAATTCGTTCACGTGACGATACTCAATATAACTTTTCCAGGTCAAAATTTTATTGTAAATAATGGAAACATGACTGCGGACTTCCGAAATGTTGGCGGGGCCGACAGCTGTCAGCGGATTCTGATTCGTATAATACTCGATTGCTGCCCTCAGCTCCCTCCGTTAAATTTATGTATCTCTCTCACTGGCAGGACTTGATCAATGCAGCGTCAGGCGTCATGGACATTCTGTGCGGGAGGCTCTCCGTTCGAGTCCCGCACTCCTCCGCTCAAGCACATGAAAAAATTACTCGACTGTTACAGTATATAGGACGTTCATTGTCATTTGCATGTAATGGTAGAATGGCATTGTCAGCGGATTTTGAAGTGCAGTATACACCGACTTTAGAAATGTTACATTCCTTAAAAATTTTTGGTAAATAATGTTTTTGCCCCATCTGAAACCTCATTTCTTCTAGTTAAAAAAATATATATATTTATAACTCGTATTTATTAGCTCAATAATTTCATAATTATTTAGAAATTTATAATATAAGCGCACTATATACTTTCTATATCTTACGCCAGTCATGTCAATTGATGCCCACAGGAGCAAGCGCGCGCTTTAGAGCTCAGGAGAGCCTGAGCGCTTTACAGCGGAAAGGAAAGAGACTGACGAAAGAGGTAGTATATGCCGCTTGGTCGAGCTATATTCAGGGATGGCCAGCACTAATTCAGTAGATAAAGGGAAGAGAACTTATTAAACCTGTATCCATGTTAATTTTTAGATTTAACCTGAGAAATATAAGTGCATTATAAGAATGTAAGTTTTAATTTTAATGCTCATTTTTCACAAGTTTGATTTTTTTATTCAAAAGAAGTCTTTTCTCAACTTTTTTTTTATAGAAAAGTGAAATTTTCAGATATAGGCCTATTTATTTAGTAGCCTTACAGAATGTTTTAGTAAATCTAATATACCGTATATACGTATTACTGAAGATACTGTATTGAAATTTTTGAAAATATTCTCATGGAAATTGTTTGTAAGGAAATGAATTAACAAAGCAACTACTGTTACATCATAAGCAAAATATACGTGCCCATGTGTTGTAAAATTGTCAGCTCTATAGCTTCAACAGATTTCGAGAAAGTAATTTAATATTCTGATGATAGGAAGTTGCTCACAAATATCACCTTAAAAGCATAATGCGATAAGAGTTTTCTTATGGAATATTAGTTACACTTAAAACATATACAGCACCTAGTAACTTTGCTTTGTACTGTAATATTGTTTTGATTAGTTTATTGATTACTTTTATAAGGCTAAAGGTACCACCAATATCAATTCCAGCTTATCATGTCATAATCTCTTTTTTATTTTTTTGGGATATCACTTTCTTTGTGAATAATGTGTTTCATCCATTTAGTACAATATAGTTGTACTACTGTGGAATTTATGTGAATATTCCTTCTTAACTCTTTATTATGTTATTAATATTTAAAACACAACTGCAATATAAGAAACTGGTATTAGTACTTTTGTTTTACAGACAATATAGATAATATTAAACAGAAAGAAACCATATAAACATAACGACATAAAATTTCACGTTCCGTTTGAAGTTTGTGCACCACTGTTTTCTTAATCCAACAGGCTGCTTATTCATATACACAACCCTTCCTCTTTCCATACTTAGCGCTTGATGCCCGCGCACGACGTCAAGGTGAGAAAAATGCGCTTGCTTTGACATCACTGCCTTACGCCATCTCCAGTGTTTGTTTTCTCCCATTTCACATTTTCCGACACATAATATCCTTCCGAAGGACGAAAAGTAGACTTGCAAACGGGCAAAAGACTTCACTAAGGTACCAAATTAAAACTTAAACATGTGGCTATATTGCCAACTGAAAGCATTATTTTCAATGGTATTATATCCCAATAATGTAAAATATACATTTATTTTTTATGAAGTATTTATATAATGTGACATTTATTGAATGGTTCAAGATTAATAATTTTAGTTTGCAACATCCTCCATAATATAGGGGATCATTTTGGCGAAACAAATTTTACCATAGATCAATTTCTAATGGCGTTAAGTCGGTCCAAAATTTTATCATTATTATTTTTTAATTCTTTGGGCCTCAAATTCGATTTTCAAGTTTGAATTATATAAATTGCTTAAATTAACCCCAGAATAGTTTCGCCTAGTTTTGAAAGATATTAAAGAATAAATGTGGATTTTTATCCAAAGAGTTGATGTATATCTTAAAAAGTGAAAGGGAAATCATTGAATCCCCATAATTTCGTGAAATGTTTATGCTATTCACGATTCTTATTACTTCATAATCGCTTCTTCATTCCATAAGATCTAGTCTCGAGACGATATGTGTTAGAGGAAGAACAATTGTTGCGTATATCTCAAGTCTGATCAGCCAATTACGTTATTAGTTACCGATATATCCAGTACTTGCATACAAATGGCTTTTTGAAGTACCCGGAGGTTCATTGCCGCCCTCACATAAGCCTACCATCGGTCCCTATCCTGAGCAAGATTAATCCATTCCCTACCATCATGTCCCACCTCCGTCAAATCCATTTTAATATTATGCTCCCATCTACGTCTCGGCCTCCCTTAAGGTCTTTTCCCTCAGGTCTTTCAACTAACACTCTATATACATTTCTGGATTCATCCATAGGTGCTACATACCCTACCCATCTCAAACGTCTGGATTTAATGTTCCTAGTTATGTTAGATGAAGAATAGAATGCGTTGTGTAATTTTCTCCATTCTTCTGTAACTTCATTCCTCTTAGCCCCAAATATTTTCCTAAGCACTTTATTCTCGAACACCTTTAACATCTGTTCCTCTCCTTGCTTTTAGCCCGCAGTGAATTGGAAAAGCGTTAGACAGACAGACTCTGCTGTACGTTTCACTGAGACACATTTTAATTAATCAAACTAGCTTTTTGGGAATACCAAATTCAATAAGAATATTATATAAAACTTCTCTCTTAACCGAGCCATATGCCTTTTTGAAATATATGAATAATTGATGTACTCTGCCCTTATACTTCCATTTTTTTCCTCCAATATTTATCGAATGGTCCACCTGGTTGGCGAGTTGGTGTAGCACTGACCTTCTATGCTCAAGGTTGCGGTTTCGATCCCGGGCCAGGTCGATGGCATTTAAGTGTGCTTAAATGCGACAGGCTCATGTCAGTAGATTTACTGGTATGTGAAAGAACTCCTGCGGGCATCCGGCACATCCGGCGACGCTGATATAACCTCTGCAGTTGCGAGCGTCGTTAAATAAAACATAACATTTTATTTTATCGAATGCAAAAATCTGATCAATAGTCCATCTATTACGTCTAAAACCTCATTGATGATACTCAATAATTTCCTCTACATACGGAGTTGATCTTCTGAAAAGGATATTGGACAAAATTTTGTACGACATCAATAGAAGTGATATTTCTCGAAAGTTACTACAGTTGGTTTTTCCCCCCTTCTTAAAGGTAGGTACCAGAGTGCTGCATTGAAATTAAATCGCTCGCTTGAACTCGGTCGAGTGTCGCATCCTCGAGTGAGATACGATCGGTCGTGATGCGCTCGTAATAAATGGAAGCACAGTACAAGGTCACCTCACCGACATGTCTTATCTTGTTTGGAAGGCGACAGATAAGATACACATGTTTTGCTCACACGGTAAAAATAAGGCTTTATTTTCTGCGTTTATGACAAACGTTTAATGGAACAGTCAATGTAACGTACCAAAACAGAAACATGAAGTTATAAATAAAATAATATGAAAAACTTCGATATACAGTTATTATTGCTAATTAATAATTATTCAATATTTGATTTACCACATATATAATATGAGAGGTCCATACATAGTGTTCCGCCTATATACTGCGACAATGTAGAAACGTTTTACAAAATATTATTGATATAGCAGTACATTAATAACAATATTAGTACAGAGATAACGTCACAGAAATATAATAAAACGAATGATCATGCTGCACAACTGTTACAGACGCAAATATTGATACACTAATTATTAAATATTATTATTATTATTATTATTATTATTATTATTATTATTATTATTAGAAAACTTGATACAGTTCTTGCATTATCGTGATTTTGTTCTCCGTTTATAATAATTACATTTACATCCAATAACATCTATCAGATGTGGCAGAAACAAAATCACTCCTGTGTGGGGGAAACATTTACCTACAACATTTATATTACATTTTAAAGAAAGTTTTGTAGTTGTACTATGGAGAGGTTAGTTAAACACTGCAAAGTTTTGTAATGATAAACATTTATGATGTTACTACACAGTTCATCACTGTAACAAGAACGAATGTCTAACGCTCGGGTTATACCGTTCGAGGATTTATCGCTCGTGACAATTTTACCCATCATGCATGTGCGCTACCTATCGGATTATGCTATGAACTACTTAGCGCTCGAGCAAAAACGTCCGATGCAGACCTCTGGTAGGTACAATTTATGGACTCCATGCAGTAGAGGGAGAAAGGAACTGACCACCCTACATAATTACCTCCTGGCTTAATTGCCTCATGAGTGATGCTTTATTGGTGTCACTAATGAAGTTCCAGTCAATGTTAGGACTGCTGACTTAATATCTGAACTTTAAATTTGTCAGTCTAATTTAGATACACCCTGTATATCCATGAGGCAATGCCTCCATTGAGAATGGCGGCGTTGGTAGCAATTGATTAGCGTGAATCTCAACGTTTGGGACATACAAACTGATAGAACGGTGCTCTAACACAGGAAAATGTATACTTTTTTTTTATGAAAGTCTGCCACAAAGATGTTTAGAAGATTATCCCCTCGAGGAGAGAGAGAGAAGTTTTCTCAACTTGGCAGCCATATCTAGCGTGATGCATTACGGGTATCATCAAGGAAAAGTCAAACGTCTTCTTCGCGTTGGGGGAGGCGGGGAAGTGGAGCCATAGCTTAAGGGCACTGTCGAAAAGGCATTTTTGTAAATCGCACCTTAAATGTCAGTTTATCTCGTAAACATTTACACACAAGGCAGTGCTTGAGTGATTTGAGGCATGGGGCGGCGCGCCGCCTGAATTGCCTCGCGCCTCGCCCTCTATCTTTCGAGATAAGATGGTGTTCTCTCCGCGTATCGACGTTTTAATCATATCGATTTATTTTATGCTTTCCTGAGTTGTGTATCGTGCCAAGCACGTGCAGAGATTGTGTCTGTTCTAGATACGTAGGTATACGGACAGCCTAGGAACCTATTTGATGTTGGAGTCATCACAAAGTATGCAGGTTTATAATAAGAATGGTTATTAATCCAGAGAATATTCATTACCACTCAATAATAAGGAGCGGATTTCTGTGTAATTAAATATTCTTTTTGCGTGTGATAAAACACAATTAACAAAGTTAAGAATTCCGAACATGAAATTTCAAGTTTAAAACCCGAATTTTATTTCACATAGAAACACACATTTTCACAACAAAATTATGTAAATACATATTTTCAGGAAATCTATTATAAACACATAAATCTTGGAGTTTTTTTTACTTAATTTTTTACAAGAACTTTTAAACATTTTAAAACTAAATCAATTACGTCACTCAGAAGTACGTTATTTTTTTAAGAATTCTTGGTTGCTTCGTGTTTCTAAGCGCTGTGTGGTGTATCCGTGATCCATTTTCGTAATAGTATCGCCTCAAGTTCTGAGAACTGCTAGGCAGCATATCAGTGTTATTATTAGAGAATAAATTAACATGGACAAGGAGGAGAGATCTTGCAACACATAATTAGGAATGTTTATTGTTGCTGAAGATGATTTCATTCCACGCTTTGTTTGTGAAACACAACAGATAAGAGCTCGGGTATGAACATTATTTAATTTAAACAAATCTCTCGCCTCTCGCTCATGTCCATCAAGTAAGGAAATACATCTTGTGATTCCCTTTATCGGGCTTCGTCAATCGATATCCTTCAAGATATACTAAAAGATGGTTGTTTAAAAAACGATTTGGCTTTCCTAGTAGAAAATTTAAGCTTTTTGTGTGACACCATAAAAAACTCGAAACATCCAAAAACCTGTTGTCTGAAACAGGGAGGTGCGTGCCATGAAAATTAAACTAGACTCGCTACCAGGTTCCGAAGCACAATTACTAAGGGACAAATTCCAGAATGTGTTTGGGAAAAACACTGGATATAAAAAAATGTGTAAAGTTGATCAAGTATTGGAGGGTGTGCCTGTAGGTGAAATTGACGATGTTTGTGTTTGTGACATTCCTCTCTTTAAATATGCACGTCTGACGTCCTGTGATGTGGAAAGATCGTTTTCACAGTATAAGTCGTTGTTGAGAGATATTCGCATTTGTTATGGAGAATTTGGAGATGACCTTTGTTGTTCACTGCAATTCTCGGCCAACTAACTTACTAGCACTCAAGTGTGGTTGGTGAGTACCTAGTAACATTTTTTTCCAAGCTAAATAAGGTATTTTTGTCATATTAAAAAAAATATTTTTTTTTATTTTTAGTGAATATTTTCGTACTTTTTAGCTCATAAAAATAAATATATTTAAATTTTTTAGCACATGAAAATCCGCTCCCTACTCATTAAAGTAAGGATATTCAATTCTATTATACTCTTCCAGTCTTACTAATAAACAGTGTATAGTTTTTATACGAGACTTATGCAGAGTTGAGACAGAAAACGTTACTAATAAACCGTGAATAAGCTATGGACGTATAAACAGGCTGTAACTATACAATGGGAATTGCTTTGCAGTAGTTATATACACGAAACCCCTTGTTTAAGCGTTGTATATAGGGAAAAAATAGCCGCCCCTTTAACAGCTGTTCGTATCGACTGTCATTTTATGATGATGTTTACCTTGTAACCACAGAATAACAAACCAAAGATCATAAAATCATATTGCTGTAGCTTGTACTCTTAGACCAAAATGTAGTGTGGTAATCGATTAGAGCCAGTTGTACAATCGATATTTAACACGCCACACTAGTGCGCTCTGTCGGATGCAATAGAGAACCTCAGATATTCTATTACCTTTCGTAACGAAGTAATGACGAAACTATGACGTAGTTGTGTAACAGTTGTACTGTTATACACGACGTATGTAGTGATTATTAGTAAGGAATTTACACACGACTGATAAACGTACTACTCATTATATAAGTATAAGACAGTTAAACGTCTGTATATAGAGTTTTTATTAGTAAGACCGTTCATTAATTAATTATTCCCCTTGATACAACAGTCGTTCGATGTTTTCTTTTGATGTGAATTCTGTGTGATTATAACAAGCTTACGTTTGTTCTCTCTTTCTGTTTCAGGTGAGTATTGAAGCCTGCTTTATTTTAACGATGTTATCCCCTGATGAGTACTTAGACCTTCCTCTGAAGAAAGAAGTAAGTATGTACTTGAGAACGGCCACAATAGATTAATAAAAGCACGCCCAGAGGGCAGTAAAAGAAGGAATAATATTTCGTGCATTAATTTCCCCCTTTGTAAGAAAGCGCAGATGATAATTTGCAATTTCTTTACGACTCCCCCAAGTTTATTTTAATATTAAAAAAACTGTCAAGTGATGTACGTAAAAAAGCGAAATTGTATTTCTCTGAGTAGATCGTGGAAGAAGGAAACAAAAAGTGATATAAGATTAGCTGTCTTCGATAGAGGAATCTGAACAAAAACGTAATAGAACGTAAGCAAGTTTATTTATACTTGTCTATCACTCAATGTGCGTGTCTAGCAAGCAAGTTAACACTGGTCCACAATAAACCGGGAACGGAAACGACAACTATATTTATTTATTTACTTATTTATTTAGATATGTATAGTAATAGGATCTTGTAAAGACAAGATATAAGAAAAGATCCGTTAAAATAGCATTTCTGAGAAGTTATCGTAGTTGCAAAGTATTGTATAAAATTATGTTAGATGCTTCAAATCAAAAGTAGAAACCCTGATTATAGTTCGACATTTAGAAAAGAATTAACAGCCATAGAAGAGGGTCTAAAACTTAAGGGTGTATGTACGTGAACGACCACAAATACACTCAGGGACAAAAAAAAACCGGACACTTCTATATTTGCTTGTATTTTGTTGCCAATTATTTCAAAATGAAACAAAACCTATTTAAACAAAATAATGTTTCATTTAGCACCTTATACGACAACATTTGAAAAAAAAATCTCCGATGAAAAAATTTACAAAAAATTACAAAGGGCGTATAACTATGGCGTCGTTTGGTCTAACTGTTTTTTTCATTTTATGGTGCCTTAAACATTAAAACTCTTTTAGTAACGGGTATTACCCCTCTGGCTTGAATAACTGCATCCATACGTCTTGGCATGCTCTCAATTTGGTTAGCAATGTCTTCTTGAGGAATAAGTTCCCATTCTTCGCCAAGTGCTCGCCTCAACTCTTGTAACGATTCTGGTCTCGGTCGTCTATTCTTAACACGCCGTCCCAGCATGCCCCACACGTGTTCAATTGGGTTCATGTCTGGACTCCTTGCTGGCCATGAAAGAACGTGGATTCCCACTTCTTGGAGATAATCTCCGACCGCATGGGCAGTATGCGGCCGTGCATTATCATGCATTAAAACAAAATTATCGCCTACAAATTGGCAAAATGGCACAACATGATCAGCCAAACATTCATTTATATACCTATCAGCTGTTAGTCTTCCATTTTCAACAAAAACCAACTCTGTACGAGCATCCGTACACACTCCTGCCCAAACCATCACTCCACCACCTCCATACGACACATTTTCGGAAATGCAACACTGTGAAAATCGTTCTCCCCTCCTTCTCCAAACTCTTTCACGTCCATCAAGTGAGCACAGATTGAAACGGGACTCATCGGTGAACAGAACATAGCTCCACTGTCCATTTCTCCAATCCCTGTGATCATTTGCAAAACGCAGTCGTTCAACTCGATGCATCCTGAGAAGTCTGGGACTAGTTGCAGGTCTACTTGATATCAGTCCACTTGCTTTCAACCTCCTGCTAACTGTTTTGGCCGAAATTGGGCGTCCATGCATGTTAGTAAATTACTGGCTACACTAGTAGCTGGCAGGTTGCGCTCCCTAAGAACTCTCAACACCATATATCTGTCTTCATTTGGATTTTTAGCCCTTGGACGACCCGAACCTGGTCTTCTGGTATATTCTAGGGTCTCTCTATACCGTTTTATGGCATCATGGATTGTGCTTCAAGCCACATTCATAACATTTGCAATGTAACGTACACTGCGTCCATCATCGTAAAGGGCTACAGCTCGAGCCACATCTTCAGGTCGCATCTTGTTTTAAGACAAATGTTACAACCCCACTTAAACTCAGAAGATGTAAAAATAAAGAAATAACGAATGATAACGATAATGAAGCACAAAATGGTTGAGACAAAATTGTTATAGCTGAGACTCCGAAAGCAAAATTGGAATATTTGGTTGTAATGGCTTGTTTATAAAACAAAAAAACAATCAACAATGTATACACGTCTCCATAACAAGAGATGGCTACCATAATATTGTATGAGAAGATGATGTTTTGCAAAATACCAGCAAATATTAAAGTGTCCGGGTTTTTTTTGTCCCTGAGTGTATTATCAGAAAATACAGGCTCTAACTTTCTAAAATTTTATAAGAAAATGAACTCACAATTCGACAAAAATTACATGGTACCACAACAAGACTTATTAGAACTTAAATATGTGATAAAAGTATAAAAAGGTTTACTTTTCAAATCAGTTTTATCAGAGTATGAAAAAAAATTCTGCAGTTACATCATTTGGTAACCATAACATTGTTATGGTCTCTCTGGCATCTTTAATATTTTTCCTGCATTTAATAAACACTTATTTCTGAAAAGTAGACTGCTCTCAGACAAGTAGAGTTGTTTATTTTAATACAATTAATTTTTTATTTATCCTATATAAAATATATTAAAATTTACATAATGTTTTGTGACCTAATTTTTCTTTTTCAAAGAAATGGGCATTATTGTAGTCTACCTTTTGCATAAATGCATGTTAAATCAGTGTACATTTCAGAATTCTATCTCTAATGGTTGTGGAGTTATGAAATAATACGTGTGAAAATTTTCCAATTTTGTGCAATTTAATTTAAAGTAAAAAGTGAATTCTTAAAAATATTATTAGTAACCTTTTTATACTTTTATCAAATATTTAAGTTCTAATAAGTCTTGTTGTGGTATCTTGTAATTTTAGTCCAATTGTGAGTTCATTTCCTTATAAAATTTTAGAAACCTATAGCCTGCATTTTCTGATAATAATTGCGGTCGTTCACCTACATATACCCTTAATAAATTACGGACAAAAGAAACTTATGGATACCTGCAGACAATTTGATAGTTGTTGCATTGAAGTCTTACTAACAACATCTAATTGATAAGACCAGTACTAATATTCATTCATTCATTCATTCATTCATTCACAGTTTTCTGCCCAAGGGGAGGTTCTTCACTGCGATCCCAGCATTCTCCAATCTTCCCCCCCCCTTCGCCTCCCCATATGATCCATATTTTCTTCTGCTCCTAACATTTCTAGCGTTCACCATTCCTTCCAGTGTATCCTTCAGTAGGAAGTTTCTTAGCCAGTGACCCAACCAATCCCTTTTTGTTTCTGCCTCATACAATGTCACACTCCACACAAAGCACTTCACTAGTCTCTTTGTTACTTCTTTCTCCAGAGATCCGTAGAAGATGCTCCTGTCCACACCTTTGGAGTAACGGTCAGCGCGTCTGGCCGCGAAACCAGGTGGCCCGGGTTCGAATCCCGGTCGGGACAAGTTACCTGGTTGAGGTTTTTTCCGGGATTTTCCCTCAACCCAATACGAGCAAATGCTGGGTAACTTTCGGTGCTGGGCCCCGGATTCATTTCACCGGCATTATCACCTTCATTTCATTCAGACGCTAAATAACCTTAGATGTTGATACAGCATCGTAAAATAACCAAATAAAATAAATAAAAAAAGATGCTCCTTTTCTATTAAAAGCTTCTTTTGCCATTGCTGTCCCCCTTTTGACTTCCTGGCAGCAGCTCATGTTACTGGCTATTGCACAGTCCAGGTATTTGAAGCTGTCCACTTGTTCCACTGCCTCATTACGAATTCGCACGTTTACCTTATTTTTCTTCCGATAGTCATAGTCTTCATCTTGTATGCATTTATCTTCATCCGATACTGCTCGCAAACGTCATTTAACTTCATTATCATATCCCATAGTATCGTCTCTGTTAACAGTGCCATATCATCAGCAAAAGTTGTGTACTTTATTATTATTTCTCACCCATATTCTGAAAATAGTTCTTCACTAAATCTTCCAAGTAGAAGTTGAACAGGGTAGGTAATGAAGGGTATCTTTGTCGTACTCCTCTCCCTATTCTACTTCCCTCTGCCATTTCTTCTCGTATCAAGATTTTTATTCGGTGTTTCATACAAATATTAGGTATTGAACAGTCTTCTCTCTTTCCAGTTCACACCAATTTTCTTTAGGATTCCAGTTCACACCAATTTTCTTTAGGATTCCAGTTCACACCAATTTTCTTTAGGATTCCAGTTCACACCGATTTTCTTTAGGATTCCAGTTCACACCGATTTTCTTTAGGATTCCAGTTCACACCAATTTTCTTTAGGATTCCAGTTCACACCAATTTTCTTTAGGATTCCAGTTCACACCAATTTTCTTTAGGATTCCAGTTCACACCAATTTTCTTTAAGGATTCCAGTTCACACCAATTTTATTTAGGATTCCCATAGAATGTAAATTAGATACGCATCCTCGAACCTTGGGTCATCAGCATTGTTGATGCAGTGAAATTATAAAATTAATTGGAAATTCAACTAATAAACCGCAGTTGTCTCTTTCAGTAAGTGAATTTTATTACTTAACGGAGAAAAATATTGACATGCAAAGTTCAGCGGTTATACAAGTTAATAATAATAATAATAATAATAATAATAATAATAATAATAATAATAATAATAATAATTTATTTAATCTGACAGGATTAAGGCCATAAGGCCTTCTCTTCCATCCTACCAGATAGCACATATAAATACAAAAAGAAATACAAACACTGATGAAAATGATACAAATTAAGTTAAAGCCCTATAGAGGGTCAACAGAGTCAAAAGTACATTATAGTGCTCTCATCGAGCTAATACAACAAAAAGAAAGAAAACAGAGATAGCAATGATGATATTGATAACTGACAATAATAATAATAATAATAATAATAATAATAGTAATAATAATAATAATAGTAGTAGTAGTAGTAGTAGTAGTAGTAATAAATACATTACATATTAATTTTCAATTTTACAACAGCATAGTTACAATATTTACTATATGTCATGGGCTAAGCCGAAGTTGCGCAACCTGACAGGTGTTCAACAAGCAATTCCACGAACTAGAATGTGATTTTTTAATTTAAATTTGAATTTTGATATTGTCCGACAGTCTCTGACGTGGTCAGGGAGAGAATTCCAGAGGCGTGGAATAGATATGCTGAAAGATGATGTCATTGTATGTTATAAGAAATATTTAATATATCACATGAACTATAAGAAAACGAAATATAAAAGCTGAAGGGGTTAATTATTTTTAGAAAACGTGTAGGCCCTACACTTGTACCATAATTATTGTAAAGCGTGTACTTAGTTCTTACGTGAAATCGTACAAACGCAGAAGAGAAACTTGCTAGCTGACTGAATATAAAGTATGGTATATCGTTTCCAGGGCAACTTGTAAAGTTGTAATGAATATACTGCATTGTGTTTGAGCGTGTACTGGGTTTCCAAGGGCACCTCTCAGTTTATCAACGCCATTTCAAAGCAATCATAGTTCTCTTTTCATATCACATCGTTTCAACTGGAGCGCAGAATCCTTCCAAAGGCACTTGCTGGCAAAACAATAGACGATATGAAAGCGACCAATGATTTCCTCTTCCTCCTACAGACATTTGTTGCTTGCTGAATAGAAACTGATAAAAGGGTAGAAGTGAGTAAATATTTGAAGCAAACAAGAATAAACAGTTGAAAAGACAGACTTCAAACCTCATCATCTGTCCACACCTGGGGTAGCTGCACCTGAAGATGGAAAAATTGTATTTTTGTCGTCCATCTTATTTGCCTGTCTTTGTTTTTTTTTCCGTCTCTTTCCTCTGATATTTCTCCTAAAATTTTTCTGTATTTCATCTTTTATTGTGGTATTTTCTCTTGTCGCTTCTCTTTTTTTTTCTTCTTCTTCACTCCCTCCTCTGTTTTATAAACGAGTGATTGGTTAGTTCAGCGTGTTTCAGAACTCATTTTCTATAGGTACAGTAAAAGTGGCATCATTTAGGGGGGTAATGGACCCCACATTTTAAGACTTTAAAAAGTAAAAAATTGAGTACTACTAGACCTACTACTAAAGAAAAAGGTGAGAACTATAGGCCTACTTTTAATATTAAAATATTCCACTGTTATAAACGCCTAAGAAATGAAAGACAAGCTAGTACTGACTTCGTTTAAATGAAATCAAGGCTATCTTTCCTACATTAGTGGTTGGTAGGCCTACATATTGTTAATAAAATTCCAGTTGTTTGTTAATTCAAATTCAAATTTTTTATCAATAAAATTGCGTGTTCATTGTTCGCACCTGCTTCATATTACAAATAAGTGCCTGTAAATTGCGTGTCATGCAAGTAAGATAAGAATTTAAACTAGGTATATTTTTATTGGTTATTTTACGACACTTTGTCAACTGCTATGGTTATCTAGCGTCTGAGTGATATGAAGGTTATAATGTCGTTAAAAAGAGTCCAGGGTCCAGAGTCGAAAGTTATACAGCATTTGCTTTTAAAGGATTGAGGGAAAACCCCGTAAAAACCTCAACCAAGTTGTCCCCCCTCTGATTTTAAGATATAAAAATAATTGAGTACTAGTACTCCTAAATAAGAAAGTTTGAACTAATATGTTTTAATATTAAATTATTCCACTTCTATAAACGGTTAATAAATAAAAAAACGAGCTGGTTAGTAGTGCGTTGGTCTTCCACCCAAGCTGCAAATATCCTGGCCACTCGCCCGGGCGTTGGATCGGAAGAGGAGGTCCGGTTGCATGGCCAACCCGTTCCCCCGATCTGACGCATTTCGATTACTTCTTTAGAGCCATATAAATAGTTTCGTTTATGACACACCGGTAAACGACCCGGAAACATTGTCGCCAGGATACTTGCAGCATCTGACGTGAATAATAACAGGCATTTCCCATATTTATTCTGCGTTTTATTTTTTCCCGAGTATCATTTATATTTGTTTCTGTTACTCCGAGATATTTGAATTTTTCCACTTCTTTTCCACTTTCTCTAAATTATGTAGTAATATTTTGAGGCCATCTTCAGAATAAATAAATAATACTTGGTCGTCTGATAACAGTGTCTAAATCGAGTTTGTGTATAGCTAATTGGTATATTGCCATGAGGAAACTGTCTCCATTCTTTAATTATGGTATACATGTAAATTATGAATAAGGAGCGGATTCCTATGTAATTAAATATTATTTTTGCGTGTGATAAAACACAATTAACAAAGTTAAAAATTCCGAACATGATGTTTCAAGTTTAAAACCCGAATTTTATTTCACATAAAAACACATATTTTCACAAAACAATTATGTAAATACATATTTTCAGGAAATCTATCATAAACACATAAATCTTGGAGTTTTTTTACTTAAATAATTTTTTACAGGAACTTTTAAATATTTTAAAACTAAATCAATTATGTCACTCAGAAGTACGTTATCTTTTTAAGAATTCTTGGTTGCTTCGTGTTTCTAAACGCTGTGTGGTGTATCCGTGATCCATTTTCGTAATAGTATCGCCTCAAGTTCTGAGAACTGCTAGGCAGCATATCAGTGTTATTATTAGAGAATAAATTAACATGGACAAGGAGGAGAGATCTTGCAACACATAATTAGGAATGTTCATTGTTGTTGAAGATGATTTCATTCCACGCTTTGTTTGTGAAACACAACAGATAAGAGCTCGGGTATGAACATTATTTAATTTAAACAAATCTCTTGCCTCTCGCTCATGTCTATCAAGTAAGGCAATATATCTTGTGATTCCCTGTTATCGGGCTTCGTCAACCGATATCCTTCAAGATATACTGAAAGATGGTTGTTTAAAAAACGATTTGGCTTTCCTATTAGAAAATCTAAGCTTTTTGTGTGACATCATAAAAAACTCGAAACATCCAAAAACCTGTTGTCTGAAACAGGGAGGTGCGTGCCGTGAAAATTAAACTAGACTCGCTACCAGGTTCATAAGTACAAGTACTAAGGCACAAATTCCAAAATGTGTTTGGGAAAAATAGTGGATATAAAAAAATGTGTAAAGTTGCTCAAGTAATTGAGGGTGCGCCTGTAGGTGAAATTGACGGTGTTTGTGTTCGTGGCATTCCTCTCTTTAAATATGCACGTCTGACGTCCTGTGATGTGGAAAGATCGTTTTCACAGTATAAGTCGTTGTTGAGAGATAATCGGTATGCATTTGTGATGGAGAATTTGAAGATGACCTTTGTTGTTCACTGCAATTCTTAGCCAACTACTAGCACTCAAGTGTGGTTGGTGAGTACCTAGTAACATTTTTTTTTTCGAAGCGAAGTAAGGTTTTTTTGTCATATTTAAAAGAAATTTTTTTTTTAATTTTTAGCAAATATTTTCATACTTTTTAGCGCATAAAAAATAAATATATTTAAATTTTTAGCACATAAAAATCCGCTCGCTAATTATGAATAACAAAGGGGACAGTCCACATCCTTGTTGGACTATTCGCTTAATTGGTTTCCAGATCTTTGTTTGCTTCAACAGATATTAAGTTGTTTCTGCATAAGCTAGATACACTGTTGATCATTTGTTTAAGTGTAAATGCACTCTTTGTAAAATCGATGCTAAGCTTATGCAGTTGAGAATGTTTGAAATTTCATTTTGCATTCTTCGTATCCTGTAAAATAAGTTCTTAACCGTAGTATCTTCGTCGTCAACGTTATGAGCTAGGAATTCCGTGCAGATTAACATCGCAGGTATTTGACACCGTTCGTTTCACAATTAGACTGCGATGACAGCAGGGATGTTTCCGGTCTTCCGTTGACGTGAAGTATGTCTGCAGGATCGTTAATTATCGTAGATCTAGTTGCAGTTTGCAGACGTTTTATTGTGCGGAGATATGAGCAACGCGGAAGTTCTGCCTCTAGACAGATGGCAGCGTGCCTGGATCATGATGGACATGCAGCATACGGACGTGCTTGCTGGCCTTGCAGCCACTTCGTCAGCCGAATGCCATCTTGTGTGTTCTTTGCTGAGCACCGCCGTTCCGCGTCCTCAGAATGAGGCGTGCACTTGTACTGTTTACTCAAGGAACTTTTGCTCCAAGTCGTGTGGAGATTAAGATTTTGTGTTACACGGATTGTGGTTGAACTTGCCGGCAGTACTTCTTGGAGTAGTAGCCTTCGTACTCCCTAGGCCTTGGATCTTATCTCAGAATCTGGTCACCGTGACAGTTTTTCGTAGACGTTTGCTCGGTCTCTCACGATAAATTTTTCATAGGCTAGACAATCTTTAAACGTTACCCAGGCGTGTTAAAAATTATATTGCACGGTATATTGCGAAACAGTACATTATGCAACGAGCTTATAATGGTAGTCAAGTTTCATACGACTTTTTATGCTCGACCATATTTCTAACTTGAAATTATTCACAAGTATTCATGTTATTCTTATCTGACTAAGGAGCGGAATTGACCTTGTGCAATATCTCGTAAATTGTGAGATGTGCGCAGACGCGAAAGTATTGATTTTTTTTTTCCTAGAAACAGATGTCGACATTGACCTTGACATTGAAAACGAGATGACAAATTGAATTTATTTGAATATTATTTACAATTAACGCTAATTATTATAGTAACAGAACTGACTTTATTTCAGATATAGGTGATTTATTGATTTATTGTTGTCTTTCGATTGCATATCCGAGAATAATCGATACTTGCGCTTTCATATTGCTACAATGGTATTTTTTGATTGGTGGAACACCTGCACTTTAATGAATAGGTGTACTTTAATGAGGTCCATTAAAGAGCTGCTACCAGGTGTATAATTACTACATTTCGGCATGGTCGAGCATAAAAATACTTTCAATACTCTACTATGTCCCATAATATCTGACAGGCGACGTAAACATAGCCGCCAGATGAAGGGAGAAAGATAACTGCTATTTAGTAGTAGTAATATTTATTTATTTATTTATTTAACCTGGTAGAGATAAGGCCGTCAGTCCTTCTCTGCCCCTCTACCAGAGGATACAACTATGATATGAAGAATAAAATTACAATTAATATTAAATTTACAATTACAATTACAATAAAAAATAAAGTACGACAAGAATACCTGATTAATGAAAGCTAGACATTTTATCATAGAAGTTAAGAAGAAAGAATATTTTTGTATTTACTGAATTACAAATTGAACCTAGAATAACAAAATTCTGTAGTGATCGATTAGGGTTGCTACACTCTGTCTGCATCCTCGTTTCGCGAACTTCTCTACTCACAAAATAAAATGTCATTTTTAACACTTGTATCGTAAATAATTGTGTGTTAGTTTGTTTCCAGATAAGCAGGAAAACTAATTTTTTCTTTTTTGTCCTTTTCTGTCTTTTACCTTTTCAGTTTTAGTTTCCTTTTTTCTGAATATTTTACTCCGTTTCGTAGTTTTCTTCAGCTCCCACCTGTTTATATTCTCTCGTTTTGTGTTTTTGTTGTTTTTCTTAGTTCTTTTATTCTGGTTTTTATTTTCACATACGAAGTATGAAGTAAAGGAATCCTTCTTCTGAAAATTTATCGAAAATCACATGTTTTGACCAATAATTATAAAAATGAAATTCTCTCGTGCATGCCTTCCGTTTGTCCGTCTGTGTACAGCGATTTTTGCTAATGTATTGGATGAATTTTGTATATATTCAGTCAGTATCTAAGAGACAATTTTCCCAGGAAATGATGTGTATGAAGTATAATTGTTTACTGAAAAGTTAATAAGACCTTTATTTTAAATCGAAATAAAAACTTGACCGTAAACTCTAAATTTATTCCAGTGATTTTTATTTTTTTTTCTTGGATAAAATGAAGAGGAATAAAATGACATTTCCCCAGGAAATTAGGTACTTACTTATTTACTTACTTACTGATTTTTAAGGAACCCGGAGGTTCATTGCCGCCCTAACATCAACCCGCCATTGGTCCCTATCCTGAGCAAGATTAATCCAGTCTCTACCATCATATCCCACCTCCCTCAAATCCATTTCAATATTATCTTCCCATCTACGTCTCGGCCTCCCCAAAGGAAATGAGATATATGAAATATGATTGCTACTGAAAAGTTAATATGCTATGACCTTTATCTTAAATCAAAATCAAGAAATGACCGTAAACTCGAAATTTATTCCAGTGTCTTTTTTTTTCCTTTGTTTCTTAAATAAAATGAAGAGAAATGAAATGAAAATTAATATCTCCAGTCATCTATATTTCGGAGAAATTACTTACTTATTTCACTTATTAAGTTATACAGAATTATTTCTCGTCTGAATGAATTTATTCTTAAGCAAAGTGAATATATTATACGGCTCAAAATGATCACTCAAAACATTTCGACATCCTAACTCCAACAAAACAAACAAAGGTACACAGTATACGAAGCTATTTACATTTGACAGTTCTTCAGTTACCTCGAATGTTGTTATACATTTAAAAGCGTATCGCTCTCTGTTTGTCAAGTCGTATACCTCCAGCTTTGCTTACCTCGTATAATGAGATAACAGCTTGTTTGTGATATTAATGGTGCCATAAGTAGAGCAAACGGAGAGGTGTGCTCGCTCGTGGGTGTTATAAGACATAAGGCATTACAGCTGACAAGCTTTACGTGTGTCATTAGATGAAGAATATACGGGGTACGTTGAAGCAAGGTAGTAGCTTTGTTTCTATTCCAAGGATTCTATGTTTTTTAATTCCATAACGGTCTCCATTACTTGTGATCTGTCTGTCTGTCTGTCTGCCTGCCTGCCTGCCCGTCCATCTATCTATCTATCTATCTATCTGTCTGTCTGTCTGTCTGTCTGTCTGTCTGTCTATCCATCCATCCATCCATCCATCCATCCATCTATCTATCTATCTATCTATCTATCTATCTATCTATCTATCTATCTATCTATCTATCTATCTATCTATCTATCTATCTATCTATCTATCTATCTATCTATCTATCTATCTATCTATCTATCTATCTATCTATCTATCTACCTACCTACCTACCTACCTAGCTACCTATCTATCTATCTATCTATCTATCTATCTATCTATCTATCTATCTATCTATCTATCTATCTATCTATCTATCTATCTATCTATCTATCTATCTATCTATCTATCTATCTAATCTGTCTAATCTGTCTGTCTATCTATCTATCTATCTATCTATCTATCTATCTATCTATCTATCTATCTATCTATCTATCTATCTATCTATCTATCTATCTACCTACCTACCTACCTACCTACCTACCTATCTACCTATCTATCTATCTATCTATCTATCTATCTATCTATCTATCTATCTATCTATCTATCTATCTATCTATCTATCTATCTATCTATCTATCTATCTATCTATCTATCTATCTACCTACCTACCTACCTACCTACCTACCTACCTACCTACCTACCTACCTACCTACCTATCTATCTATCTATCTATCTATCTATCTATCTATCTATCTATCTATCTATCTATCTATCTAATCTGTCTGTCTATCTGTCTGTCAAACCTATCTATCTATCTATCTATCTATCTATCTATCTATCTATCTATCTATCTATCTATCTATCTATCTATCTATCTACCTACCTAGCTATCTATCTATCTATCTATCTATCTATCTATCTATCTATCTATCTATCTATCTATCTATCTATCTATCTATCTATCTATCTATCTATCTATCTATCTATCTATCTACCTACCTACCTAGCTACCTATCTATCTATCTATCTATCTATCTATCTATCTATCTATCTATCTATCTATCTATCTATCTATCTATCTATCTACCTACCTACCTACCTAGCTACCTATCTATCTATTTACCTATCTATCTATCTATCTATCTATCTATCTATCTATCTATCTATCTATCTATCTATCTATCTATCTATCTATCTATCTAATCTGTCTAATCTGTCTGTCTATCTGTCTGTCAAACCTATCTATCTATCTATCTATCTATCTATCTATCTATCTATCTATCTATCTATCTACCTACCTACCTACCTACCTACCTACCTACCTACCTACCTACCTACCTACCTATCTATCTATCTATCTATCTATCTATCTATCTATCTATCTATCTATCTATCTATCTATCTATCTATCTATTTATCTATCTATCTCTCTCTCTCTATATATATATATATATATATATATATATATATATATATCATCGAAACGGATCCGAATAACCTAGCGGCTTTCTCTACACTCTACTTCAGTTTGAGTCGGCTAGGTGGCAGCAAAAATCATAAACAAAAAAATTATCCAAGATATACTATGCTCAAAGTGCAACAGTCTCCCCTAATCTAACGGGAGTACCCCGGGAAATCTGTATTGCCTGCGTTGACGACAAATTCCGGCCGATCCGGAGATCGAACGTGAGGCTTCTGGATAAAATGCAATTACTCATGCTCTGAGCCACAGACATGGCAAGTAACTATTCGACGTGAACTTGCTTATTTAGGTTACAGTAGACGTAGTGGCTTGGCACTGGAGATGTGCATACTTGATGCCTTATTTGATCGTCCAAGGATGTCGCCTTGATCCGAGATAAGAATGTAGTCTCGTAATTGTTCACGGTCCCTGCATCTTCACAATCGACTAGAGCCAGGCTCTGGTTATGTGTCTACTTCCGGTCGGATGTTGATGTTCCGTACTGCAGTCGTCGCCGCTGTCGTATTCTGGTTGTTTAGAGGGTCGAAAATCGATTCCGAAACTCCACCATGAAAAAAAAGAGGAAAAGTAAACTTTCAATTATATGACCGAACCCGGAGGGAGAATTGAATTGTATTATATTTTTGTTGTTAAAAAAAATAGGATGTTGAGGGAAACCAGAAATTTGTCATTTCGTGTGGAAGTATTTTTCATCACAGCTGTTTTTCCACTCCAAGCTTCTATCTTTTTTTTAACCCCACTTTCCTCACTCAACGAAGACGCTGCTTTTCTACAGACAGTTGATCTATCTGTGATCGTGTTTGATCTATGAGGCGATAAAAGGGACGTGAATGTGTCACAACTCAGCCGTAGCACTACTCGTCTAATGGCTTCCTATCGAAATGTCCAGTGGTTCGATTCTAGACTTATTGTGTAAGATTTGTGGTGGAATAAGAAACGTACTTTAGGGAAGGGAGTCTTTTTTCCAAGAAATGAGATTTCATATACAGTGTTCATCCTAGCATTGCTTGATTACAGTTTCTAAATACGCAGAGAAAGAAACCAGTCTGAAGATCTAGGTCGAACGGCAGTACCGGGGACGGTAAGTCCTTGTGACAAAATTCTCCGATTCGTTCAATAAAATGTAGGCCTTATTTTTTTCTTGCTTGAATTTCTCCCAACTTCATGTGTGGAGCTTGCAAACAAAACCTGTCATTTCAAAAATAGTTTTTTTTTTTTCAAGAAGTAGATAAAACTGTGCATGTTACGTCCGTTCTGAAAGCGTCAATAATAATGATTTTAGTTATTTTCTGTGGATTTTATAGATTCAGACGTTTGAGATGGGCAGGGCATGTAGCACGTATGGACGAACTCAGAAATGCATATAGAGTGTTAATTGGGATGCCAAAGGGAAAAATACCTTTAGGGAGACCGAGACGTAGGTGGGAGGATAATATAAAACTGGATTTGAGGAAGGTGGGATATGATGGTAGAGACTGGATTAATCTTACTCAGGATAGGGACCGATAGCGGGCTTATGTGAGGGCGGCAATAAACCTCAAGGGTTCCTTAAAAGCCATTTGTAAGTAAGAATGTTATAGAACTTACGAATTAGCAGAATTACTGAATTAACTACATGAATGCGCAATGCCAATGAAAAAATTTTGTCACACCTGTAACATTCAGTCTTCCTCTTCCCCTTTTCTTAGACAAAAGATATTGATTTCATGATTATGGATCAACAACTAGGTAAGTAGAGGTATATACCTAGTTTTTACAACTGCCTACAAGATAAGAAATTAACATCATCTTAAGTCATTTAGTCAATATAGGCCTAACTAAATATTTGTCATAACCGTAACAAGGGAATGACCCATGTGTAGAAATCAATTAGCCTAAATTTTATATTATATTTTATATTATTTTGTATTCTCTTTGGTTTCTTTTTCCATAAATTGTTCTATTTGGTGGAATTACAAAATTATGTAATTTAGTATCTATTTTTATATTATATTATATTATATTATATTATATTATATTATATTATATTATATTATATTATATTATATTATATTTTATGCTCGACCATGCCGAAATGTAGTAATTATACACCTGGTAGTAGCCCATTAAAGTACACCTATTCATTATAATTCAGTTGTTCAGCCAATGAGAAATCACCATTGTACCATTATAAAACCGCAAGTATCGATTATTCTCGGATATGGAATCGAAAGACAATTAGCGAAAAGTCACGGAGGCTGGAAATCCAATATTGTTGCAGAAGGTTATATTCTGTTACAATAATAATTAGCGTTAATTGTAAATAATATTCAAATAAATTCAATTTGTCATCTCGTTTTTCTTTGTCTAAGTCAATTTCAAAGTTATATCAAGATTAATGTTTATTTTACTCTCTAGATTATATTAAGGTCAATGACATTTGTTTCTCGGAAAAAATAAATACTTTCGCGTCTGCGCACATCTCACAATTCAGGTCAGTTCCGCTCCTCACTTACATAACCATAACATGAATACTTATGAATAATTTCAAGTTAGAAATATGGTCGAGCATAAAAAGTCGTATGAAACTTGCCTATAATGGTAATTACTATCATTATAGCCTCGTTGCATAATGTACTAATATATTATATTATATTATATTATATTATATTATATTATATGTGATTTCATTGCAACTCCTCCTTATTTTAGTTTTCTTGTTTATTTCTGTATTCATATTGTATTTCTGAACTTTATCAAACACGAGCGCTGCTCATTCAGTACTAAAAATATATTAAACATTTTTATATCCTCAAAAAATTATAATTCCATACTAATATAAAATAGAAAATAAATATGTTAATAATAAAATGATGTTAAAAGTAATACCAAAAATAATTAGATCATAGATGTTGAATTGCAACTTATACGAGGTAACCCCTGGCGTAAGCAACCCGCAGCGTATATTCTTTAAGGTCGTTTTTCCTATTTTATAAAGAAAGTTATTGACCTTAGCAAAGCATGCTTGACGTGCAATATCTCCTGGTTCTATAGGCGTTTGGACACCCCTGCACTAGATGTAGGATATATATATATATATATATATATATATATATATATATATATATATATATGCTACAGATGAACAACGATCGAGAAAGCAAGACTAACAGCGCCCTCAAAGTCGAAAACCCGCACGACAATGTTTTATACGTCGTGTCGTTGATGTAAAGACTGCTTGTGAGTGTTTCGAGACGCCGAGATTGATCACTCCTGAAGTCCCGAATGTCAAGCAGCCTTGAATCGCCACAGTTGTTTATACCTGACTGAACTTCTATCTACTTTGACAATTGTTATATGTGTATAAACAAACAAGTAGTGTATTTGAAACATCATCTCTACTTTCAGTGTATAATAATCCGTTCCCCAATCTTTATTTAGTTGTTAGGCCCTTATTAAAAGGCCAGGAATTTTATTTTCATATGTTTGAGATCAAGTGTGCAATCTCAAGTAAAAAGATATGAACGTTATGTTTTATATTTCTTAGAAATGCAAATTTATTAGAGAATTGTTTTTTCTATTTATATAACCATAGGTAATATCGTATAATAGAACCAGAACATTTTGATAACTAAGATACTGTTCTGTTTTGTACACCAGTCATTGCAATACAGAAACTGCTCTACAATATTACTGTTTTTTCCGCTTCTAGTATCATGTATTTTTTGTTTTCTAATGTGCAATAGAGCAGTTGCAAAGTTTTAATTTAGTCCAGTGCCATTTGAGTGCTTTAATATGATTCATTATTCCTAATACATTATTCAATTGTTTTTCTGCTCTGAAGAACTAAGGAGTGGTTATGCTTTCATTTGATATTGTTCAATTTTAGATTAACGTTAATTAAACGTTTATTTAATTTTTAATTCTTTTTTGTTCTGAAATGTAAACTAGTCTGGATTTTAGTGAAATTAAACGGGTTTTTCTGTGTTAGCATTCATTTATTAGATGATAAGTTATTCAAAACTTTGTACGTGAAATATATTATATTTTTATGAACAAAAAATCCATTACCATAATAAAGTTATTAACAATAAATGATTATAAAATAAAATTATCTAAATTAGACTCGTAGAAGCGCAAGTAAATGTAAAGCTTGTAGTTCGTCACACAGTTGGTAATATGATGATTTGGTATAGCGCAGTGTTAATATGAAAATAATAATTGAAACAGAATTATTCAAACGGAGCTTGCTTTGCAGCTGAATTGTCCATAACAAATCCCACGCTGTCGGGATCGAAGTTGTGCCCCTCTGGCGAGAAGCCAACTTAGCTGTGACAGTGTTGGAAATGCGGACGTGCAAAAGACGGTTCGGGGTTGTTTTCATTGCCATCCTAGCGGCGATGTACAGTGTCAATCCTTCGCTACAGGGCACAAACTTTTGTCCATAAAAATTGCCATTTACTTAAAGTTAGTCTTGAAATTTTGTATGCACATACCTCAACAATATAAAACAGTATCTAATCTCTCGGAATAGGTTTGGATCCTTCCATTGACCTTGATTGATTTTTGTTCCGCTACACTGTATTTAGGTATAGTGAGCATTACATAAGAGTAGTTCTTAAAAGACTAGTTTGGCTGTCTCTTCAGTGTTGCCAACAAATACAAGATGTCACCAAAGAGGTTAAGGTACAATGCCATGTACTGAAATAATAATAATAATAATAATAATAATAATAATAATAATGTCTTACATGTTTACTTATTTACCACAACTCCTCTTTATATTGGTAGGTGTTTTCTAAATGATTCAATAATTTGTGAAAAAGTAGGCTATATTTTTCTCCTGGACCTCTGCACATATGTTGGTAATTAGTAGGTTAGTATGATCTAATATTAAAATGCGTTTTGTCTGACAACATGAAATTCATTTCTTTGACTACACAGTTTACGACTCACGAGACCTAACCTAAAAATGTATTTTGTTTGATCACGGGAAATGATTAGTACGAATTCCGAAAACAGAATACCACTTTGAAATGTATACCGTAATTAAAGATTTTAAGTATGTAATTTAAGTTAAAATGATTCGCTACAATACTATTTCCTCTCTTGGAGAGTTTAATAAAAATCTGATCATGCATGTTTCATACTAAGTAGGTCTTTAAGTTATATCTTTTTTAATTACACTTATCTGAATATAGATTTTTATTGTATTCACAACGCAACACAACTGAATTGTGTATTGATATTGATATTAATACCGGTATTACTAATTATTTGATTACGTTCAAATTTCACGTGCGTCAGATACGTGTGCAACATCCGACGATATGATCACATATCACCGTCCTTCGCAAGTCTCTCGTGGCTCCGACTTAAAGAACGCAGAACTTTACACTCTTTGTCTTTACTCTTTCGAATTCTGCACACCTCAACACCAAATTACCTTTCGTCTCGTTTCTCTTATCTATACTCTAACCACGACGTAAATACCAGATCACTTGTCTGTGGCACGCTAAGTATACCTCTTCATAGAACATCTTGTTATTCCTCATCTTTTACAATATCCACCTCGCGTCAATGGAATTCCTTGTCACAAAGTATTAGGGGCTGCAAGACAACAAACACCTTTAAGAACAGCTTGAAAGATAACCTTATTAGCATTTCACTCCAATCATACTGATTTTAACTATCACTGACTACACTGTTACTTTTTTCTTTAGACATCATCCTGATTGTGCTGTATTTTCAAAATTGTTTCATAATAATCTCTTTCTATTATCTAATATCATTTGAAATATATTAACATTCTATGTATTTTAGTTTAATTCTGCTACACAGTTTATTTCAGTGTTTAATTAATAGTTCATAGTATTTTGTTGTTTAATTCGTAAATAACTCTTGTATACATGTAACTCTCATCTAAATCAAATTGTTGAATTCTTTGTAAGTTCATGCATATGTATATACACTTTTTTGCTGGTTGAGTGGAAGAGAAAGCCTTACGGCCTTAACTCTGCCAGCTAAAATAAATTATTATTATTATTATTATTATTATTATTATTATTATTATTATTATATTATATTATATTATATTATTTCCATTTCATCACTAAAATTATTGCTGCCAACATAACAGTTAGAAAATAACTGTCAGTTGTCGTATTTGTCAGTACTGGAAATTCGAAACAAAGTTCGTGAAAGAAAATTGAACCTGGCATCTAGAAAATCACTATAATCCATTAGCATATGTAGTAATAGAGAGAAAATGGTTAGGTTTCACCCTTAGGGTATTAAGTAAGCTGATCCGGACTATAGTGTTGGCTCGAATGTCTAGGGATTAACAATGTACACCATAGAAGAGTGCGTGTTCCTCGTTTGTAAATACTGGAAAACGGATACATTTAAAGTACGTCAAAGGGCATTTCAGGTTAAATTTAGTGTGAGACGTGTACCTTCAAAGTGTTGTATCCAGAAACTGGTAAGAAAGTTGGAGACAACGGGAAGCCTTGTCACACAGGATTCAGGAAGCCGGAAACTATCTAAGAGACAATACAGGATGCAAAGAAGCGTCTACTGGCGTCACCATCAAAATCATAGCGAAGACTTTTCCAAGAAACTAATCCCCCATATTCACATGTCAAAAGCTGCAAAAGAAAAAAATCAAAACTACGCGCTTACCATGTGTCATGTGTTCAAGAATTGCAACCGACGGACCATGAAAAACATGTGCGGATTGTTTATGGTTTCAAAATTTAAATTTATTGAAGGGAAAAGTGTACAGAAATAAATCCCACACAATTGCAACCCTGAAAGATGCTATACGTCAAGGGACTGAAGTCATAAACCGGGAATGAGAGCCAGAACGAGAAAGGGAAGCGAAGAACGTGGACGTGAAGATTTTTTATTCACAATAAACGGAGAACAGAAACGGCTATACATATCGATATGTAGGCTATGACAATAATAATATGTAAAGTCGATATTAAGCGTTCTGATGTTATTTGTCTACGCTTGATCAACGACCTGTGGAGTAACGGTCAGCGCGTCTGGCCGCGAAACCAGGTGGCCCGGGTTCGAATCCCGGTCGGGGCAAGTTACCTGGTTGAGGTTTTTTCCGGGGTTTTCCCTCAACCCAGTACGAGCAAATGCTAGGTAACTTTCGGTGCTGGACCCCGGACTCATTTCACCGGCATTATCACCTTCATATCATTCAGACGCTCATTAACCTCAAGATGTTGATACAGCGTCGTAAAATAACCCATGAAAATAAAAACGACATTCTCTCATGAGAACAAAGCCTGCCAACATAAACACAGGTTAACCAACTTCGAAATTTAAGACAAGGACTATTTAAGAATTCAATTCACGTGGTAGTGTGGTCACATGTACATGTAGCATTATATGGAAAATGATTCTACTGAATTTCTGCGTTATTTATTTGAATATACAATTTCTTGAACCGTATTTTACCCGAAAGTACATTAGGGTTATAGTTATAGACTGAGTTTATATTATTATAATGAGAATTCATTTGACGTGGGTAACCCAGTCTTGCTACTTAAAATTAACACATATCTACTACAATAATTTGAATTTTTTACAAGTTCTTAAATATATTACATACAAAATTACATTGACGTGGGTAACCCAGTCTTGCTACTTAAAATTAACACATATCTACTATAGTAATTTGAATTATTTACAAGTTCTTAAATATATTACATATAAAATTATATTGACGTGAGTAACCCAGTCTTGCTACTTAAAATTATATTTCTGCGTTAGTTACAAGCAATGAATGGAAAATATATGTCACGGTCTACTTCCTACAAAATATACGACGACCAAATAACTTTTTGATGAGAGCAGAATGACTCTAGTAGGCTGTGATCGCAAACGAGAACGGCAAAGTTAAAACTTGGCCAACTCTCCGTTCCCGTTCCCGGACTCCGGCAAGCTTCTCGTTAATTGTGAATGCTCACATTTAAATACATTTATTAAAAAAAAAAAAACCGTTCCGTTCTCGGATTATTGTGAACCAGCCTTTACCGACGCCACTTTAACAAGAGTATTCCATAATTTGGATATACGTGTACCAGAGTACTTTGACGTGGAAGGGGGCCATTTTCATTATGTGATATGAGCAGATTACGTTATTGAAGGTATGTGCATAGAAAATTTGAAGATAAAGTTTAAGTAAATGGCAGTTTTATAGACAAAACTTTGGGACCTCTAGCGAGGGTATCACACTGTATTTTCTTGAAGGTGGGATTATCCCCTTTAAATTAAAATGTGTGTACGGGATACACAATTGTTGATAACAACACATTTTAGTGTACTTTTTACGGTCTGGAAATGTTACCATAGTCGGTAATAAACTGACTTGCTGCTCATGTCTGGAGAGGAACTATAAAATGGGAGAGCCGCTGACAGCGAGGTTTGTTTTATCAGCCCGCGTGCTGTACGTATTGTTTAATGCTGGAATGTCATCTCTTGTAAATAAAGATAAATTCCTCGACAATCATTTCATGCTGCAACGCGTTCCGGGTTCAGCCGGCTGATAACATTACTTGCGCCACCGTGTGTTCCAACTCTCCCTTCACGACAAGCTATGCGAATGCTTTATATTCCACGGAAATTGTAGCCTTTCACAGGAGAATCGTAATTATCTGACGACAGCTCATCGAAGAGATGGATGATTGATAACCTACAGAATCTGAAAGGTTTGTGCTTAATAAACTCACACCCTAAGCTGCTCCCTCTGGAGGAATGTGTAGGGGACTTCACTTTTGAAGAAGGCTGTAGACAATGATGTACTGCAGTAACCTGAAGAGCATTTACTTACGACTTTTAGAGAACCTGGAGGTTCATTACCACCCTCACATAAGCCTGCCATTGGTCCCTATCCTGAGCAGGATTAATCCAGTCTCTATCATCATATCCCACCTCCCTCAGACCCTACGTCTCGGCCTCCCCAAAGGTCTTTTTCCCTCCGGCCTCCCAACAAACACTCTATATGCATTTCTAGATTCGCCCATGCATGCTACATGCCCTGCCCATCTCAAACGTCTAGTTTTAATGTTCCTAATTATGTCAGGTGAAGAATACAATGCGTGCAGTTCTGCGTTGTTGTAACTTTCTCCATTCTCCTGTAACTTCATCCTTCGTAGTCCCAAATATTTCCTAAGCACCTTATTCTCAAACACTCTTAAACTATGTTCCTCTCTCAAAGTGAGAGTCCAAGTTTCACAACCATACAGTAGAACCGGTAATATAACTGTTTTATAAGTTCTAACTTTCATATTTTTTGACAGCAGACTAGATGATAAAAGCTTCTCAATCGAATAATAACACGCATTTCCCATATTTATTCTGTGTTTAATTTCCTCCCGAGTATCATTTATATTTGTTACTGTTGCTCCCAGGTATTTGAATTTTTCCACCTCTTCAAAGGTTAAATTTCCAATTTTTATATTTCCATTTCGTACAATATTCTCGTCACGAGACATAATCTTATACTTTGTCTTTTCGGGATTTACTTCCAAACCTATCTCTTTACTTGCTTCAAGTAAAATTTCCGTGTTTTCCCTAATCGTTTGTGGATTTTCTCCTAACACATTCACGTCATCCGCATAGAGAAGCAGCTGATGTAACCCATTCAATTCCAAACCCTCTGTGTTATCCTGGACGTTGCTAATGGCATACTCTAGAGCAAAGTTAAAAAGTAAGGGTGATAGTGCATCTCCTTGCTTTAGCCCACAGCGAATTGGAAAAGCATCTGACAGAAACTGACCTATACGGACTCTGCTGTACTTTTCATTGAGTCACATTTTGAATTATTATTTATTATTATTATTATTATTATTATTATTATTATTATTATTATTATTATTATTTATACTTTTATTATACTTCTGTAATTTTAGGTCAACCGGTATGTCTTGTATGAGATTAGTTCACCACCATCATCAGCCACATTGTTTAAGCCTTGTTTGGTTCGTTCTGGTCTCATGAAGTATATAAATTTTAAAATTGTTGAAGCCATCTTTTCCTGAGCCTACCTATTTTCGTTGACCAGTTGATCTGTAGTCGAATATTAATTTAGGAATACGATCTTGAGTCATTCTTTCAACGTGTTGTTTCCATTTATTCCTATATTCTATGAGTTTTTCAATTAAATTGAATGTTCTAGTCTGATGTCTTCATTGCGTTTCTTGTCTAAGAGAGTATAACCTGCTATACTCCTCAAAAATCCCATTTCTATCACCTCGATTCTTTTTTCTTCGGATTTAGTAATAATCCAGAATTCAGAGCCGTACAGCAACATAGGGAATGCCACTACTTATAAAATTTTAATCTTGTTTCTTTGCTAGTGTATTTTAAAGTTCTTTTTATTACTCCACAGAAATAATTAATTTTGTTTATTTTATTTGTAAAATCTTCTTTTCTTGCATATGAGATATTGCAGCCCAGATAATTAAAAGTATTAATTTGTTCTATTAGTCTTCCATTCAACACGATTTTGGCTCTAACTGTTTCTAATCCTCTAAAGGCTAACACTTTTGTTTTAGTAGCCGATATAGTTAAGCTATTTTATTTGCTAATTTTAATTTAAATATTGCCATTTGTAGGTCATCTTCGGAATGAGATTAGTTGGCCGGTGTAATTAACTTCAGATACTTGTTTTATAACATTTCCTTCTAGCTCTATTTAAAAATTACACTCTTTCTTTGACTTGGAAGCTACAAGATCGTGAGTTCGCCATTTTGTGCGTATTATTAACTACGGCCTTTGCTTCAAACTTACTTGAACTGTTGCCTTCTTTGAGTATTATCAGAACAGGTAGTGTGACTCATGTCTTTAGGCGTGGGTTGCCATTGTAGGGCGAAGAGTAAACATGGAGACAACTTTTTCCGAGAGCCGTGTTCCGGTTTAGTTGGGGAAGGCAGAACTCGTGTATATTTTTGTTCACCTGGCGTTTTATTTGAAATTGTTCCGTTCCGATGATTAGCGATGTATGATTGAAAACTGTTTTCCGCATCGTAAAATATTTTACATCAATTATAGATTTTCAATCAAATATGGATCAAGTTGATAATTTTGAGAATTGCAGATCAGTTTCAAATTAGTTGAGAATCCCGATTATTTATTAAGCACAGGCTGACATGCATAAAGATTTTTTATTGCCTGTGACAACCTGATTTTATAAACAGCGTTGTAATTTCAAATGCTTCCGGTTTTTTATTTAATACATTATGGATTTTTTTCTCTTCGCATGACAATAGGCAAATAGGATCTCTGTAGTTAAATAAAACGTTTATGCTCTATGTTGGTTGTTGTTATGATTAGATGATTAAGGAATTTGTTCTTATTTTAAAAACATTGTGAATAAATTTACTGCATTTTTTGTGTTGTATTATTAATTATTATTATTCTCTTTATTTCCTTATTGAATATGTATCATATATGAGGATCTTGTTATAAAAGTTGGACAACTCCACTTTTGCTTCTTTTATAGGAGAGGCAAAAAACTAGATCCTTGGAAACCAATGTCACCGTTTTACCTATATTTTTTTTAACATTCTCATGGATCATAGGAACATTTTTTCAGTTCAAAATGTGATTAAAATTAAAGTTCAGGTCGAAATTTAAGTTTAAAAATTGAAGTTGTCCACTTCTGAAACTAAGTCATGGAGTTGTCTGGTTTTGAAACCAAATGAAGCCATATTTAAAGTAGAGCTGTCTGTTTTTTAAACTAAAACGAAGCCATATTTAAAGTGTAATTGTTCACTTTTGAATCTAAGTCTCTTCTAAATCAGTTTCAAAGCAAATTTACGTAAAACAGTGCTTATTCATCCATAAAAAGATTATATAGACAATCAGCCATGTTGGATTCGCGATGCATGATGGGAAGAGGTGGTAGGAATATGGGCTTCTCATTGACTACTGAAGGAATTGACCTAATTTGAAACTAAGCCACAGTGGAGTTGCCTACATTTTGATTCTAAAGCACACAATTAAGTGCTATTTTCGCTCTGTTCTGTCCGTTTTAGAAACTAAACAGTTCCAGAATCGCATTCAGCGTACACAATTGTATGAGAAACAATCGATATCTCGAAATAGCAAACAATGGAGTGTCTAACTTTGATACTATTCTCCTCATATCTCTGCACAAGTATTTAGAATGGAGTTATTGTGTTTCATTTAAATTGATTTTGTTGAGTCGTTAGTTTATGTCAGGCATGGGCACTATGTTCCCGCGCGGGCACTGTATACACCACTCTTTCATTTTTTTCCTCCACACATATTCTGCCTGTCTACGTGTTCAGAAGCCTACAGTAAGCAGTGGTTGAACTCTGTACCATTGCGTCCTAATCAGGAGTGTGTAAAGTGGAGTAATATGGCCAATAAATATTAGGTTCCTTTTTAATTTCCAAGAAACTTGGGGCCAAGACTATTTCGTTATTAGTCTGTGAATAAAGGTAAAGTTCAATAGCGCCACTGTTCAGTTGAGATTTATATAATATATTATAACATCAAACGGCACTTCGATCTTGAAAATATTACTCGGTTCAAAAAGTTTCCGGAATATATTTTTATTTCTTTCGCCGAAATGAATAATGATTTCTGTCGTATTAAAAATTTGCATTTTTTTTTCATGATATTCATGTGTCAGTAAGTTAAAATAGGACGTACTTTCGCAATAATAGACCAACCGACAATTTGAAAAAAAAATGAGATATTTGCACAAATCTGTTGATGGCAGACTAATTTAACTCGGAAAGAAGCAAGAATGCAATATCTGAATTTTGCTGCTATTTAGAAGCAAAAATTCGTTTATTGCATAAAATTCATTTATTTATTTTGCTTTGAAATATTAATTCAACTACTGGTCTCTTTTTTTTTTTTTTTTTTGGTATTATTTGTGCTATTTTTGTAATAGTATGAATGTTATAGTACTTCTTGAATAAAATGTTTTATGCTCGACCATGCCGAAATGTAGTAATTATACACCTGGTAGCAGCCCTTTAATGGACCTCATTAAATTACACCTATTCATTAAAGTTCAGGTGTTACACCAATCAGAAAATACCATTGTAGCAATATGAAAGCGCAAGTATCGATTAATCTCGGATATGCAATCGAAAGACAACTAGCGCGAGATTAGACAAAGTAATGTCTAATTCAGTTTCAAGGTTATGTCAAGATTAATGTTTATTTTACTCTCTAGATTATATCAAGGTCAATGTCGACATTTGTTTCTAGGAAAAAATCAATACTTTCGCGTCTGCGCACATCTCACAATTTACGAGATATTGCACAAGGTCAGTTCCGCTCCTCAGTCAGATAAGAATAACATGAATACTTATGAATAATTTCAAGTTAGAAATATGGTCGAGCATAAAAAGTCGTATGAAAGTTGACTATAATGGTAATTAAGACGCTCGTATGAAAATGATGAAACTCGCTTGCTCTCGTTTCATAAACATACTCGCGTCTTAATTACTACTACCATTATAGGCTCGTTGCATAATGTACTATTATAAAACAGATTTATTTCAGTGGCTAATATCTCCAAAGAAGTTTTGACGCTTGGTCTATTATTGCGTAACTCCGCCCAGTTATTTCAATTGTAACTTGGTGAGTTTTTTTTAGTTTTTTTCTTTTTCACATTGAGGTCCGGTCGATCTCTGACTGATAAAGATTTGTGTCGGAAAAGAGGTTGCCGGGCAGGTTTCCTTCGAATACTTCGGTTTCTCCTCTCGCGTTCATTTTCCAAACCCTTCCGCAATGCCTGTTAATTCACTTGTGATGTTACAAATTAGTCGACCCGTGCTTGAACCCCCGACTCCCGAGATCAATAAACAGCAGAGTGTGATTTGTAAGTGGGAGGCTGTGATTTCGATTCCCTAGGCCCGGATGGATGGAGTCCTCCCCTCCGGACTTGCGTCTGACAGTTTTCCGGTCGGTGCATCGCCGCTGTGATCACCAATGCATAACATCGCGTTCGCTCAGCATGGTTGGGCGACTCCTATGCTGCTCAAATTGCAATTTCGCCTCAAAAACCCGGGAAAGACAAAATGTATGGCCATGTCTTGTAACTGAAACCAACACAGAATCGATATAATTGCAGACAAAGTCCTCACAATACGGACATATCACAGTATTCTATGTCTAGTCTGTTAAAGAGGCTTCAATTTAGAAATACAGTAAGTAGCCTATTTTTTATTTCTTGTTAGCTCTACTATCTTATTCCCTGTAGTTTTACGGCAATTGTTACATAACTATTGAGGCGTAGTTTTAACACCACACGCATCCATCGCTGTGGAATAACGGTTAGCATGCCTGACCGGGTTCAAATCCTGGTTGGGACAAGTTAAGTGTTTGAGGTTTATTCCGGGGTTTTCCCTCAACCCATTAAGAGCAAATGCTGGATAGCTTTCCGCGCCGAACCCCGTTGATTCATTTCGCTAGAATTATTACCTTCATCTCATTCAGACGCTTGTTAACAATAGGAGTTGATAAAGCGTCATAAAATAGTCTTATAAAAACACTACACGCAAACCATATTCACAGATTACAATTCCGCTCAAAGCAAAGGTGTTTGTCACTTCTTAATATCATGTCGTCTGTCGTCTGCCGCGAGCTTGCACTCCTTGGAAAGCCAATTCCACCAAGTTATCCGCCGCTAACGCTGACAGCGATTGCCCTATAACTCGAGCGGCCGCTCATTGACTTAACATTGTTCACATTAACAAAAATTGGAGTGAGGTTACCAGTAAGTTTATCATTCAGTATGACTTCCGAGCCCTGTCCTTTATTAAAATTCACCATATAATCCTATTCTTGAATATTTTACATTAACATTTAGACAATTGACTATTAAGATGAATTACAAAATGTGATCTAATGTAGGCCTATTAATAGGACTATTACACTCTTACTACGTCATACTACTTTTGACCAATAAAATGGTACGAAAGGACGTATTTCAACCAATCATGGCTGCTTATCGCACAATTTTATCGCGTCCCTAGCATTTGTTTAATTTTATCGCGTCCCTAGCATTTGTTTCTTTGTTTGCCAACATTTGAAACTGCGCTGGTCTGGACGTCAAAAATATATATAAAATTACAAACCACTCCAGTCGATGCACAGCAGTTTCAAATATGACTCGCATTGGCATTCAAGAACAAGAATTAATAAAAATCACTGATCATACCTATGCATCTTCTGAAATCCGATTTACAAACAAATGAAGAGCACCATTCGGAAATCCTGAATAAGTTGAATACACCATATAGGCCTAAATCAACGAGTTCCACTTCTATTATGCACACGTCCAATATAACATCAATTGAACCACCAACCACATTCAAATTTGAAAATTGTACATTCAATAATTATTCCTTTTAAAATTATTCATGTTTATTTTTATGTCATCGTCGTTAATTAAAACTTTTCTAACACTTGTGTATATTAGGTTATGTTATAGCTTCTGCTCTGAGAGGATAAAAAGAACTTCTGCTATAGGATATTATGGATAGTCACGTATCAGAGATTGTTTAATATTAAGATGTATTGAATAGTAATCATTACAGTGTCTGTAAAAAGACACTACTGCCATCTAGCATGTATCTAGCGTAATATTTGTAATGTTGAGATGGTACAATAATACATTTGAAGACAGTTGTATTTTCGTAAGTCAATTAATATTTTTTTGTATTGGAGTACTTCGTTACTTCTAATCTTTATATACTTTCTTCTAATCGTGTAATAGTCAATTAAATCCCACTCGAGTTTTGATTTTCTCTAGATAAATCAAAACGTCTAGTGAGATTACTGTTGATAAAATAGTTTTATCATGGAGTTTACCATTACTGCAACTCACAATTCATTTCTGTTTACAATTAGGAGAGTACTTAAATGCCTTAGGTGGTGAAATCTTCAAGAATTGTGTGCTGATGATATAACATGAGAAAAACATAGATGAAAATATTCAAAGCAATAAAGAGAAGAAAATAGTATAAAGTAAATGAAAATATAAATGAGGAAATGGGGAAAAAATTAAAAAAGATAGACGACGAAACTAAGAAAAAGAGAAACGAGAATTCAAAGATAGAGACAAACGAGAAAACAGAGACAGAATGAAAAAAAGCAGATTACAAACCAGAGAGAAAAAAAAACTGATACAAACAATTAAAAAGTTAAAGAGTACAAAGAAGGAGAAAGACAAAAAACGCAAGAGAAGAAAGCAACAGACACACGAAGAGAAATACAAGAAAGACACACCAGGAGAAAGACAAAAGATATACGAGGAGAAAGACAAAAGACACACGAGGAGAAAGACAAAACACACACGAGAAAAAAGAGAAAAGACACACGAGAAGAAATACAAAAAGGACACGAGATGAGAAAGATAAAAGACACACGAGAAGAAACAAAAGATGAGAAAGACAAAGATAAAAGGAGAGTAAATAGCCTAAAGATGGGCAAGAAGTAGAAAAAGGAAAAATTAAATAGTGATTAAACGTCGCAGATGAAGTAGGAAAAGACGCATATTCAGGGGTAGAGAAAGGATATTACGAAGAACGACTGGGAGTAGAAATGGACAAAGACGGAGAAGAAGAAAGACTAGGTCCTATGATGAAGGAGAGTCAGAAAGGGACAAAGGCAAAGAAGTAGGAAAAGAAAGAATGTGATGAAGGTGAGAAAAGGGAGGACGAGCTCGAGGAAGGGATGCACGAAGGTAAGGATGAAAAGACAAAGAAAGAATAAAAATACGAAAAGATGGAAGAAAGATAAATGCTGAAAAATAAGTCTCATTGTGAAATTTTCTACATTCTCCATTAGTAAATTTCTCTTCTATCTGAGCGCTAGCTTTGTTTTCAAGCATTTGAGTCAGATTCCTATTCATCTTCAGAGATGGAGAACAAGTTCTGCAAGCAAAACACTGCGGTTGTTGAAGAATGTCCGCGCAAACTTCGGCTGTAAACAAGATCCATGCAGATCATATCCTGTCGTCTGTAGGCGGTATTATGATTAGCCGAGGATGCTTGAACCGAATAACAGTTATGATAATGCATAAAATCGGGTTTAACTCCTTTATGTTCCCACCTATATGACCCTCGAACTGAACGTAAAAGAGTATCAGATTAAGGGAACAAACATCCTGCTATGCCTGCACAAAGAGGAAGCTATGACATCACTGCAATAACTTACAGAATTAGAGAGTCGAGTATCTAATCCTATTATTGAGTGCAGTTGATTCATCCAAGTTTATACCGCCCCTAATTTAGTAGTCAAAAAAGTCTTATTTTATTTCCAAACAGATAGTAAACGGTTCTTATGCGTTTTCACTATCTTATATTTTAAGCAAAGACGTAGGCTTATGACTTGGTAGAATTTTTGTCCTAAATCTACCGTTTATTGCTGTTACTTCTCAAAATTAATTGCTGGATTAATGTATGTTTCTCTTTGTTTCATTTCTTTGATCAGCGGTTTTGGTGTAGTGTTCAAGAAATTGATATAATTTCGGATTTAATTTAATAAATTCGCTAGTGCAATAAACCCAATACCACAAGCTTATGTCATTTTATTTACAGAAGAGATAATAATAATCTCCTTTAAAAAATATTATGTTCGAAGAGACCTGTTTCAGCGAGTGAAATAGTTACATAAAGATAGGTAGATATATACAGGGTGATTCAAGAATAATAGTAAATATTTTAGAGGATGATAGTATTCAGTATCCTGAGTAAAATAGTTTTTATAAACATGTGTCCAGTTTTCAATGAGTGTGGAGTTACAGCTCTTTGAATGTTACCATAAAATGTAAATAAATGCAATACAATATGCATAACAAGCTTTAAAAGTAGCAAGAAGGAAAGACAAATAACTTAATCATTAGATTTATTGCTTATTTAGGCCTACATGGTATCAGTACATTTCATCAGCTCAAAGTATTAGTTAAAAAAGTTCACCACGAGCTTCAGTGCAATTTTCTTCTTTGTTGATAACAGTAAATGTTGCTGTTCTTATGTCGTCTTGTTATATTATGAGGGCAGCATTATTAAAAATGCGAGAGACCAATTCTTACTTTCTGTTACTTTGTTTTTGTACATTTCGTCTTTGATCTCCTCCTACAGACTAAAGTCTACAGAAGTGCTGCAGATGCGATGAAATACGGTACGATAGATGGGATGTAATACGATAGAAACCATACGATACTGTTCGATAATGTAATACGATGAAATACGATATGATAGATGCGATACAAATACGATAGGGATCATACGATACGATACTGTAGGTGACTGTAGATGCGATGAAATACGATACGATAGATGCGATGTAATACGTTAGAGGCCATACGATACAATACAATACTATAGGGGACATACGATGCGATATATGTGATACAATACGAAAGAGGCCATACAATACGATAGATGCGATGTAATACGATAGAGGCCATAAGATACAATAGATACAATACAATATTATAGGGGACATACGATGCGATAGATGTGATACAATACTATAGGGGCCATACAATACGATAGATGCGATGTAATACGATAGAGGCCATGCGATACAACTCTATAGGGGACATACGATGCGATAGATGTGATAGGGGCCCAGTACGATAGAGGCCATACGATACAATAGTATAGGGGACATACGATGTGATAGATGTGATACAATACGATAGAGGCCATACGATACAATAGATACGATACAATACTATAGGGGACATACGATGTGATAGATGTGATACAATACGATGGAGGCCATACGATACAATACTATAGGGGACATTCGATGCGATAGATACAATACAATACTATAGGGGACATACGATGTTATAGATATAATAGGGGCCATACAATACGATAAATGCGATGTAATACGATAGAGGCCATACGATACTATACTATAGCGGACATACGATACAATAGATACGATACAATACTATAGGGGACATACGATGCGAGACTGTACGATATTGTAGATGCGATGAAATACGATACAATAGATACAATAGAATACTATAGGGGACATGCGATGCGATAGATGTGATAGGGGCCATACAATACGATAGATGCGATGTAATACCATAGAGGCCATACGATACTATACTATAGGGGACATACGATACGATAGATGTGATACAATACGATAGAGGCCATACGATACAATAGATACGATACAATACTATAGGGGACATACGATGCGATAGATGTGATACAATACGATAGAGGCCATACGATACAATAGATACGATACAATACTATAGGGGACATACGATGCGATAGATGTGATACAATACGATAGAGGCCATACGATACAATACTATAGGGGACATACGATGCGAGACTGTACGATATTGTAGATGCGATGAAATACGATACAATAGATACAATAGAATACTATAGGGGACATGCGATGCGATAGATGTGATAGGGGCCATACAATACGATAGATGCGATGTAATACGATAGAGGCCATACGATACTATACTATAGGGGACATACGATACGATAGATATGATACAATACGATAGAGGCCATACGATACAATAGATACGATACAATACTATAGGGGACGTACGATACGATAGATGTGATACAATACGATAGAGGCCATACGATATAATACTATAGGGGACATACGATGCGAGACTGTACGATATTGTAGATGCGATGAAATACGATACAATAGATACAATAGAATACTCTAGGGGACATACGATGCGATAGATGTGATAGGGGCCATACAATACGATAAATGCGATGTAATACGATAGAGGCCATACGATACTATACTATAGGGGACATACGATACGATAGATGTGATACAGTACGATAGAAGCCGTACGATACAATAGATACGATACACTACTATAGGGGACATACGATGCGATAGATGTGATAGGGGCCATACAGTACGATAGAGGCCATATGATACAATAGTATAGGGAACATACGATGTGATAGATGTGATACAATACGATAGAGGCCATACGATACAATACTATAGGGGACATTCGATGCGAGACTGTACGATATTGTAGATGCGATGAAATACGATACAGTAGATACAATACAATACTATAGGGGACATACGATGTGATAGATATAATAGGGGCCATACAATACGATAGATGCGATGTAATACGATAGAGGCCATACGATACTATACTATAGGGGACATACGATGCGATAGATGTGATACAATACGATAGAGGCCGTACAATGCAATAGATACGATACATTACTATAGGGGACATACAATGCGAGACTGTACGATATTGTAGATGCGATGAAATACGATACGATAGATATCACACAATACTATAGGAACCATACGATACGATAGATATCACACAATACTATAGGAACCATACGATACGATAGGTATCACACAATACTATAGGAACCATACGATACGATAGATATCACACAATACTATAGGAACCATACGATACGATATATATCACACAATACTATAGGAACCATACGATACGATATATATCACACAATACTATAGGAACCATACGATACGATAGATATCACACAATACTATAGGAACCATACGATACGATAGATATCACACAATACTATAGGAACCATACGATACGATAGATATCACACAATACTATAGGAACCATACGATACGATAGATGCGATACAGTACGATATGGGCCATACAATACGACAGATATGATACGATAGGATAGATACGATACGATATCATAGAGGCCATACGATAAACGCTATACAATACGACGCTATAAGATAGGCTTGCAACATGGGTTGCCATAGCATAGAACTACACTTAGTACGATGCGATACAATAGGGTAGGATATAATTTGATGCGACAAGATGGGATAGATGAAATGCAATATTGTACTGTACTATACCAGCTGTGGGTTGGTGGAAGAATAGATATGTAGATTGATATTTAGATGTATGTATAGACAAATAGAGATAAACATATTGACAAACGGATTCTTAAGTGACGGATAGGTTGTTACGTAAGCCTACCTAATTGAAATTATTTAGTGAAATATATTACATTATACATACTATGGAGCTGGATGCTGAACAATCCATTTCAGCGTACATACAGATAACAATCAGATCGACAACGTATTGCGGGTTTTTTCCTTCCCGCTGTTAATTTCCACACGCATATCATTTTCATTTGTTATTTTATCTCTCATCAATAGCCCCAATCTAGATGGTCTTCAATCAGAATGAGGCACCGCTTTGCGCAGAACAACAGATGCATAATCATGTTTTATACGCCCATTTCCGTTTAACCTTCATTACAGAGAAAAGAAATATAGTGGTTACATTTTCATTGATGGCTGAGAGCTCGAAAACCGCAAACGCTGTCACAATTCTCGAAAAAGAACGTTCGTTGCCACGCATTTCATAATAGATTCAAGCCTATTTCTCTCTTTGTCTCGCAGTCCTGGCATTGCCCTTCAAAAGAGAAAACATTTCACCATATACATTACGAAAAATATGACTTGGGCAGTGGTATTTCCTCTGGATAGCTGGAGGCCTGTCCGGCCACCAGTGCGGACTGGACCTTGGCAGCGGGGCGTGGGGATGGGGGAGATGCAGGGGCACGGGGAAGCAGACACACTGTATCATCTACCATGCATGCGTTTTAGAGATAATACGTACCGCAAGTGGACCGGTCACGAAGGGCCGCGAGGCAAAAGAGAATACATTTGTAAACAGCTAAAAATTTCTCTCTAGAGCGAGAACACACACAAAAAATATACAAATTCATTACAAAACATGCAAAAAAAAAAAAGGCTTAAAATATCTTCAAAGGAAAAAAGAAGGTTTGAAATTGACTGTAACAGACAGTCCTTCTGCTTCTACTGACAAGGATTTCAGAATCACTTTTCATAGCCTTGAAAGTTTGGGAATAATTCTTTTCCTGGGCAAAAATGTTATTGAAGAAAACTTTCGTCTTTCGTGTAATGTAATGTAATATTCATTATTAAGGCTATGGGTTTGAACGGGTTACATCAGCTGCTTGTGTATGCGGATGACGTGAATATGTTAGGAGAAAATCCACAAACGATTAGGGAAAACACGGGAATTTTACTGGACGCAAGTAAAGAGATAGGTTTGGAAGTAAATCCTGAAAAGACAAAGTATATGATTATGTCTCGGGACCAGAATATTGTACGAAATGGAAATATAAAAATTGGAAATTTATCCTTTGAAGAGCTGGAAAAATTCAAATGTCTTGGAGCAACAGTAATAAATATAAATGATACTCGGGAGGAAATTAAAAATATGGGAAATGCGTGTTATTATTCGGTTGAGAAGCTTTTATCATCCAGTCTGCTGTCAAAAAATCTGAAAGTTAGAATTTATAAAACAGTTATATTACCGGTTGTTCTTTATGGTTGTGAAACTTGGACTCTTACTTTGAGAGAGGAACATAGATTATGGGTGTTTGAGAATAATGTGCTTAGGAAAATATTTGGGGCTAAGAGGGATGAAGTTAGGGAGAATGGAGAAAGTTACACAACACAGAACTGCACGCATTGTATTCTTCACCTGACATAATTAGAAACATTAAATCCAGACGTTTGAGATGGGCAGGGCATGTAGCACGTATGGGCGAATCCAGAAATGCAAGTAGAGTATTAGTTGGGAGGCCGGAGGGAAAAAGACCTTTAGGGAGGCCGAGACATAGATGGGAAGATAATATTAAAATGGATTTGAGGGAGGTGGGATATGATGATAGAGAATGGATTAATCTTGCTCAGGATAGGGACCAATGGCGGGCTTATTTGAGGGCGGCAATGAACCTCCGGGTTCCTTAAAAGCCAGTAAGTAAGTAAGGCTATGGGTCGGTGAAATTTCAAACTTGTACATTTGTACACCAATTAAACTGAAACTTTTACCACATATTTCTTACAATGTGGACATGCACTACATAAATTTTCATTTTGATATTCCAATTAGCTAGTTTACTTATAATTAATTTTTGTATTTTTTTTCAATACTGAATTATAATTGTCCCAATTTTCAAAGTTTACATATTTTTCTTATTTTTACTTTATTCATTCCTGACAGATGTAGGTGTAAAATATGACACATACTTTCCATATTTTTGCCATTATTCTTTGAGAAAAAAATATTTACCCTGTTAGTTGTTAATTTTTCGATTTTTTCTTTTTTACTTTTCACATCTTCAAGACATGGTGATTTCAATACTTTCAATAAAAGAAAAAACACGTGCCATTTTACTTAACATGCTTTTGTGAATTTCTGTGAAAAATTTCACTGAGATTGGAGAAAAACTGCATTCATTAGAGCAGCGTTTCTCAAACTATGGTCCGCGGACCACCTGTGGTCCTCGAGGTCTGCCTTTGTGGTCCTTCAAAAAAGACAGAAGAGAAAATAAAATTCAAACGAATTGCCTGTCTCACTATAGCTTAAAATCTCAGAGTTTGGAAATGACATATGGCAATCGAATTTCACTTTTTCTCCCAGTACTGCATTTTATGAAACTTATTACCCTACCCTTCTACCGATTTCCCATTCTACTCTCAGCAGCAAAAGAGGGATTAAAAGCACTATATACGTGGTGTTTCTCGACATCTTTTCCCTGCACATCTGGCGCCGCGCCTGTAACCCAGCCAGGGACCACCCGAATTCATAACAGTGGACCAAAGTACCGAACCTTAATTCAATTTTAAAATATAGGTATACTGGCGTTAAAATATGCTACGAAAATGATCAATTTGCTTTCGAAGGGAACAAGAGTAAGGTGGTCCGCGGAACTGTTCTGACTTTAAAAAATGGTCCCCACTTCAAAAAAGTTTTAATGTTACAAAATGTTGAAAATTTGATAATAGCGAAAACGAGTGTCAAAGTACAGCATGTATATGCTGTATATGTACAATCGATATCCTTGCTTCATATACAGGTCTACCACATACATTTTTCTCGTACATAACAGCGCAAAATATGAACTGAATGAAAAGTATAATTAGTTAGAATGAAGAACAAATTCTGTCAGAATGTCAGCTGAGTGTCAGTTTAAAGGACTGCAGCTCCAAAGACACTCTGGTCTCTTTATTCGTCCTGAGGGCCTTAAATTGTTATAGGACCAAAATGAGCACAGATTTAGAAAACTGAAACATTATTTTTTTTTTTGAGTTACAAATAAAATTTCTATTTTTTAATGTTTTTTTCTCGTCATTTTCACCAATTCGTAGCCTTAAGCCAAGAAATTTACGGCTGGATTAAATAATATGATAAGCCACACGGCTAATAGAGGTACTAGAGTTCTTTCAGAATAAGAAGGCATGGTATAAAGCGGAGCTAGTTCAAGCCAGTCTTTGTCCACTAGCCAATGCTAGCGAAGCGGTGTTGCCTCGTTACTTCGCGAAATCTCGCTGATGCTTCACATATTAAGATCTTACTTGCACACACAATATTTATACCTAGGATTGAATTTTAAGCTAAAAGATAGAACTGAAAGAATCTGAAGTTGATTGTACATTGTACAAGAACGGATTTCGTATGTCACCTGGTTCACATGTTATCGCTTTAAAACTAAACAGAGATATTATCCAGTGTCCAACGCACAGCAAACACTCTGACGTCCACATCTGTAAATGGAGATGATTTAATTCATTTTCAAATTCAGACATGGACAACTCTTCAGGTCTTGTGAAATGTTTCGGAAGTACAAATTTTTTCTAACTGTAAAAACTTAGAATAATTCTTAACAAAGTTTTTTTTTTTCTTTTATATAATGCTGAATTAAGCATTATTGTTTGATTTTAATGACACTGACGTTTATTTTAGTCTTTGTGGCAAATGATTAGAGGAGTCATTAGCTTTAGGGAACTTTTGTAAGTGGTGCTGCAACGGAAGTAAGAGAGCATCAAACTCCAGACTGCGTGAGAATAAACGTGAGATGCCTCCAACAAATGACAAGTTTTTATTCGTCGCAGGATCATTTCCCGAGGACATCCTGCAGAGTCGAGATTGTTTCGGACATAGTTTGGAGAGGGAGGTAAAAAGTGTCGTCGGAATTTCACCCCGTTATGTCATCTATTATACGTGAAATATCTCATCGAGTCCTTCCGATGACTTTTTCTTTCGCACACAGAGTCATTGAACTTTGTGAAAGGAAACAAGCCTCCGGTTGCTACAATTATAAATGCCTGTTTCAGCTTCAGACAAAGAAGAAGATCCTGCAAGATGACCTTTTATTAGAGGACAGAATTCTTTTACGTACAAACATTAAGGAAAAATCTCAAGTCTGCTTAATAATAATAATAATAATAATAATAATAATAATAATAATACATTGGCCAATTATAGACCAGCACATTTTATTTATTTATTTATTTATTTATTTATTTATTTATTTATTTATTTATTTATTTATTTATTTATTTATTTATTTATTTATTGTGGTGTAGTTAAGGCCATCAGGCCTTCTCTTCAACAACACCAGGAATACAAATACAATAATAGAAATAAACAGAAAAAAATACACTATGTACAAAATAAAGCTACACAAAAAATAAAGAGAGAGAAAGAAACACTATAAACAAAGTAAAGCCACACAAAAATATACACAGGTTGCAGTCACCACAAACTTTAAATGAGTGATTAAGTATCATAATTAATTGTATCCAAACTAATTAACTAACATAAACAAGAAACTTGTAATTTTAATCTAGATTAAAAAAGAAAAAAAAACATAAATCAATACTTCTAGCAATACCTAAAAACATTAACTAAGACAAAATTTTCCAATTTAATTTTGAATTGTGATAAAGTCTGGCAGTCCCTGACGTCATTAGGTAACGAATTCCAGAGGCGAGGTATTTCTACAGTATAGGAAGATGAGTATATAGACGTTCTATGATGAGGGATGGAAAGAAGTACATTGAAAATAAATAATACAAATGTTATTAGAATGTTAAAGCTTAAATGCAGATAATATTAATAGTGATAAAAATTATAAATATACTGTTGAAGTTTAAATACAGTTATAATATTAATAAAGCTTAAAATGATCAGTATTGAATTAATAAAGAATCATAAAGAAACATAAAATGCCAAATTTACATATAATATAATGCGATTAAATTATTTATCAATTAGTCACTGCTATATATTAAATGGATCAAAATCACAACCATGCATATTGACATTTTTATGCATATAGAGATCGGAGAAAGAGATTTAGAATTGCTATTATAGAGAATTTCGTGAACTCTAAATTCTTTAGTAGGAATACGGAAGCTGATAAATAATAATAATAATAATAATAATAATAATAATAATAATAATAATAATCTGCATTTGTCTTGGAAACGAAAACGTGCCAAAATATTTATTGCCCTTAAGGGGTGTTGGTTATTAGGCCATACGAAAATTATCAGTTATCAGAATATAACTACAATTATATTGTTATAGCCTAGGTTCTATAAGTATGTTTACATTTATATTATATAAAACAGTTTATTGCTGCAAACTTCCCTTATTAAAGGGTTGCCACAAGGAGATAGTACTTACTTACTTACTTACAAATGGCTTTTAAGGAACCCGAAGGTTCATTGCCGCCCTCACATAAGCCCGCCAGCGGTCCCTATCCTGTGCAAGATTAATCCAGTCTCTATCATCATACCCCACCTCCCTCAAATCCATTTTAATATTATCCTCCCATCTACGTACAAGGAGATAGTGTTATAACAATTAAATTTTGTGAATGTAAAACGTTTTTTTACGAACTAAAATATGAGGTTTACAATTTTTGAACTATATATATTACAATCATCATCATCATCATCATCATCATCCTTCACGAATTAGGCCTCTGTAGACCTGTTTCGGCCCCATCTAGCAGTCTTCTTAACGGTCTTCCTGGTCGACGATGTCCTCTAGGTTTAGATCATGTAAGAAGAATGGAAAATTCAAGAATCCCAAAAATTATATTACAATCATTAGTCTTAAACAATAATAAAATTGTTAAACGCATAAAGATGATTGCTCTGGGCGTACCATAAGCAGTAACATGAGCTGCAGTCAAGAAGTCAAAAGGAGGATAGCAGTGACAAAGATGGCTTTTGATAGAAAAAGAAGCATCTTTCGCGGACCTCTGGAAAAAGAAGTAAGGAAGAGACTAGTGAAGTGCTTTGTGTGAAGTGTAGCATTGTATGGGGTAGAAACATGGATATTATGACGAAGTGAAGAGAAGCGACTAGAATCACTTGAAATGTGGATATGGAAAAGAATGGAACGTGTGAAATGGACAGACAGAATAAGAAACGAATCTGTGGTCGAAAGAGTAGGTGAAGAAAGAATGATGCTGAAACTGATCAGGAAGAGAAAAGGGAATTGGTTGGGTCACTGGCTGAGAAGAAACTGCCTACTGAAGGATGCACTGGAAAGAATTGGTGAACGGGAGAAGAGTTCGGAGCAGAAGAAGATATCACATGATAGACGACATTAAGATATATGGATCAAATGCGGAGACTAAGAGGAATGCAGAAAATGGGAAAGACTGGAGAATGCTGGGTTTGCATTGAAAGACCTGCCCTTGGGCAGAACACTATTAATGAATGAATATAGGTTAATTTAAAAAATGTAATTTATGTCCCATTTAACGACCAACTGCCTTTAAAAGTCAGTCACGCCCGACAGTCTTGAAACTACGATCTTTTTTTATTCTAATACCTAAGACAACTGGCACAGGGCCTTGCGATCGACCATCTACATAGATATATTAGGAGGAACAAAACAAAAGCGACGAACGCAATTGAATATAATTACATTGTAACGTGGTTATGCTATCAAAATAGTGGAAAACCTCGCCTTACTCTGAAGGCGGCGAAATCGTTAAAGTCATAGGCCTAATCCTTTGTTACAGACGCCCGGAGACAATTGTAATTAACTGTTACATAGACTGTGTGTTACTCAGCATGTATAATTCAAGGGGAAGTGTTTGTAGTGCTATTATAATGAAGGTCCAGATACACTCGCTACACAATGCCGCACCACTGCGTTAATCTCGTATTGCTGCACCTACTACCTTGCACTCCCATATTTCCTGCAACTAGGATGATGTCATAGTACAATTTACTGAAAGCAGTGTAGGATATGCACGTGTAAATCAAGGTGTGTTCACTAGAAATGACAAAAGTGCGTATCTGATGCCTACCCGCTTCACTTCGTGTTTTGGGTTCCGTATATTGCGGATAGATGGCAGGACTGTACACCACTTCGGCGGACCACGCTGTACATGATGTATATCTGTGAAGAGTTATGTCACTAGAGTGAGTGTTCTTGTAAGTGTAGTGTAGGGAATGGGTGAGGATGATGATGGTGAGGAAGAGAGAAGGGGAAACTCGGTGCCGGCACGTAGCCTACTCCGTCGAATTGCACCAAGGGGGCCGCCAGGCTTAACGTCCCCGTCCGACGGACGAATCACCATCAACAGTGACATATGAATCCTATAGATTCAAAATCCCCTCTATCTACTTTCACAAATTAAAGGATTTTGACAGTAACTGGTGGCAAAAAGAGGGAATTTTCAACCTAACAGTGACTTTAACAAACCTTTTGCTTTAAATTTAGTGGCTTTTTGAATTAAAACTGTATAAATTATTAGACTTCATTCTTAGCAAGCAGTATGTGGGCATTGAACAAAATGGCCTTTAGGGGGTTTTGAATCTAGAGAATTCATATACCTTTTCTTCATATGCACTGCGGAGATATTTGGGATTTAACCCAGGCATATTGGTGAACAATTTAGTAATTAGAAGTTTTACACCGCCACCTCTCCTAGTCCCGAGGTAGAAATTTTACATGAAAATTTCTGACCCCGCCGGGAATCGAACCCGGGCGGCTATTCTGGAGGCAGACGCGCTGCTAAAGAGCTAACTCGGCGTACAGGAAATGAGAAAAGTTATTTTATGTATTTTTATATATTTGCATTTTTTTTTTTGGAAATTTTCATAATCAACTGCATCATATAGGGTAAACTAGGGTCTGTTGGACAGTCGGGCATGTTGGACACTCCGTATTTTAACGTGTTACCACGCCACTTGTGGGCACCACATTCTGCTAGAAGTCAATGACGGAAGTAGGCACGATTGGCATGGTAACACGTTAAAGTACAGTGTCCAACATGCCCGACTGTCCAACAGACCCTAGTTTACTCTAATATGTTTTCTTACATTTTGAGTAAACGGATTGGGAACACTTGGCAGCAAGTTTTGTTTCCGAGAGTCTGACAAGTTTGTAGAGAAAATTTTAAACAATTTTGAAACTTACGGGAAAACTACGGATTTTTCAAAAGCCATTTTAATTTACAAAACTGTTAAAAACTGATACATTTCTCAACCAGATTAGATGAAACTTTGTACTGTTTATATCATTGGTGAACATTTTCCCAAATTTACCCACTAACAGACAGATGGTACCAAATCCGGTAGTTCCAGTAAACATAATTTCCCAAAGAAAATACTATCTACCAAATGTCACATTTTTCCAAATTACAGTATTCATATCCCAGTCTTATCATTACCAACTCCAAATGCTTCCAGATTTTACTTTTTCCAACTTTTTATTTTTCCAACCTTTCACACTTTATTTAAAAGTTTAATTATTCATTTGTTAATGGTACTTTAATCGTTAGGCCTATATATCACATGTATTCAGAATTTAAAATTTAGATTTATATATTCTTATTGTGTAGTAGACATAAGACAAATTGTATTGTATAATTATTAATTTCAATTCAGGAATCTGCCCCTAAGCACGAGTTCTACTCTTTCAGGGGTGAGCTAAAGTTTATATTATGTTACAATTATTAGCAAAAGAAATACATAAATAAGTAAATAAATAAATTTAATCTAGGATGTTCTTTGTTAATATTATATTATTATTACTAGCCGTACCAGTGCGCTCCGCTGCACCCATTAGAAATAAATATAAAGTAATTACATAATTAAAATAGGACATCTGATCCAGGGAATATTCGTGTTTGATAGAAGGATAAATCGTTTAAAATGTTACTTAATTTAAATTATATTTAAATAACTAAAATGGAATCATTTTGGTCCAGAGAGCCCTCATTTGGTGCAATGACAATTCCTTTAACATGTTTCTTAATTTTTATTACTTCATCCATACTTTAATGAAGACTGACAAATCATTTAGATTTAATGTGTATACTTTATTTAACTTGCTATATGTTTCCATTGAATTATGGTAATAACTTAATTTTAACTCTTGTTTTCTACGTATTCAGTAAATGGCGCTTGACCCACTATGGTTCTGAACCTTTCAAATAACTTAAATAACTTAAATTATATTATATAATATTATATTGTATTATATTATATTATATTATAGTATATTATATTACATAAAAAATGTGTTGATAACGGATGTACCCCGATAAGTAAGTTTTCAATTTGTTATGGGGCTCTTGAATCTCAGGAGGAACAAATTTTATTTTACAACAGGGCAACATAATCTGCTTGGCTCATTACCCAAATTTTTTGCATTGCATTTAATGCATATGTATTTTATGTATTTTAACTCGATTAAATCGAGCATAGTTAAAATTTGGATTATAAAATAATGAAATGCTAAGCTAACATATTATTAGTGCATAATAAATCAATACAATCTCGTTGTTCGTTAATTCTCTGAGATAAACATTATTTTAAGAAATACAGGAAATAAATACACAGAATAGCCTATCAAGTTTTCTGTGCATGAGAAGCTATTTTAATCTTACCTGTCCTCAATTCACTCAGAAGTTACTGTAATAACATTATAGCATTATGTCCATACAGAGAAACTACACTTTCAATGGTGAAATAATAATTAATTATACAAATCGGTTAATTTAGCTTCCGATATTGCTTCATACAAACACAGAAACATTTTCTGTAGGCTATGATTCATAGCTTTCGATTGTTATTGACCAAGGCCACTTATAGACGAAATCATTTGTTTATTTCATTACACGGCCTTAGATGGCAGTTATTTTAATTTTAAAACTCATTTATCTCATTAAATATCAGCCCTATCAAAATTTTTCAAAGAATAAAACTTATCGGAAATGATTTTTAAAGAAATTTTTGTTATGTAACATTTTCACAAAAATCAATAATAAGCGAGATATTTCGATTTATTTAATTCAGGCCCCCTTATAACCCCATTTTAAATAATGTATTTTGAATGCCATGTAGCCTATAATCTAAGTTACAACGAACTTAATTTATATTCCAATTTTCATCGAAATCCGTTCAGCCATTATCGCGTGAAAAGGTAACAAACATACAGACAGACATAGAAACAAAAATTTCAAAAAAGCGATTTTCGGTTTCAGGGTGATTAATTATATATGTTAGGACCAATTATTTTTGGAAAATCGAAAATTACCAGAAAAATTTCGGCTACAGATTTATTATTAGTATAGATTATTATTATTATTATTATTATTATTATTATTATTATTATTATTAAACCTTGAAGTTACTGATGATGATGATGATGATATTATTATTATTATTATTATTATTATTATTATTATTACTATTATTATTATTTTTTAATCTATTATTAATTGTATTTGTTACTAATTGTCATTATTGAGTGTAATTAGTTACCACTGCCACCGGGTATTTACCCATTTGCAGTGTGAATAAATACATACACAAATTTTCAGGTCTCTACTTTGGATAGTTTCAAAAATTGAAATTTTACATCTTTGCGTATCCTTAAAGACATCTTATCATGAAATGACGTTTTGTAATGAATATTTAACAAGCTGTTATACGTTGTATGTTTTAAGAATATTATAATACTACTTCCCACGCACTCTTTAAGAATTTTGTGGCCGTGTAAACCGCTATGTGGCCATTATGTTTATGTCTAGTTTATGGTACCATACCCGCGCGTTCTTTATTGTTTTATGGGCCAGCTCCTGCATGTAGCCTTGTTCGCTAAATGAGTCCTTCGATATGATGACAGCCTTGACAGTCACACACTATAACAAATACATTCTTTAAAAATTATTACTCCAACCACGACACGCTGGGATATGTGAAATTCCTCGAGGCGTTTGAATATCTGATACTAGATACTGTATAATTCAAATACTGCTCGTGTTTGTCTTATTACTTGATTATTTATGAATTTTCTTGAAGGCGCACCTATATATAATTTAAACCAGTGGCGGCTCCTGCATATTAGAGTTGGGCAACACGATTCTTTTTCAGAAGTCGATTCCAACGATTCAATCACACATTACGAATCGATTCTAACGATTCGTTCACGATTCTTCTCAGTCTGCGATTCCAACTATTCTTTTGAATCGTCAACGAGTTCACGATTCTTCCCAGTCTGCGATTCTAACTATTCTTTTGAATCGTCGCAAGACACTTTCCTTTGCAAACCACGTGTAGAACAAAAACGTTCTACATCTCTCTCATAGATGGCATAAGAGGCGAGACATTGGATTGTCTCTTTCTCATTGGCTGGAACCATTCAGTATGAACTCCATTAGTCTACAAAATTACCGAAGTTAATGTCTCTAAATTATAATTTATCAACTGAACCTTATTATGAAGTACATTTTTTGCATTACATCTCTATTTAACTATGCAAATTTCAGGTTTGTGTTCATTATTTTCCATACTTAACAAATGCAGTACATATTTTGATTTTACTCTCCCTCGGGAGTATTCGACACGGTTCGAAAATGTCCGTTGACAGGTTACATCAAACAACGAATAGAATCGTGGGTTACGATACCATGCCGATTCCTTCATATTCTTTTGAATGACGATTCGTTACGATTCTTTTGAACGACGATTCGTTGATACCACGAATCGATTCTTACGATTCTTTATTATTAGTCGTTCGAATGAACGATTCGTTCACGAATCGACCCAACTCTACTGCATATTTCTTAAGAGGAGGAAAGAAGTTAACAGCGCAAAATGACACTTTCTTGAGAGAAACATGCTACAAATTAGCCTACATGCATACATGTAAGACCAGGTAGTGTTAGGGTTGGCCTTCCCTTTTGTATAGCAATAATCTATTTTTGTAAACTGAGTTTCCTAAATTGTCCAAAATATAATATGTTTTCACTTCCATTCATTGTTGAATAATTGCACAAATTAACAATTACAAGGAAATTCACAACCTCGCAGCATTTTTCACGCACACTACAGCATCACACGTATTGGAAGATACCAGCTACTAACACGTAACCGGAACCGTTTTACGGAAATGGGAATAAGAAATAATCTGTTAGGAAAGCGAGAACACTGAACCCACCCACGCGGTCTGTGTTGCCACATGTACATTTTACAAGTTCAGTATCAAATGCTTTTGAAGAATATCAGTTCTTGTAATTATTGTTCAAAGCTGCCGGTGGCCGATTAATTTTTTTATGTTAAAAATAATATAATTTCAGTACTTTCAAATATATTTGTACAAAACTGACAACTTGGCTGTTGTCCCGTCTAGTAGACAATGAATGGAAGTGAATTTCAGAGAAAAAGATCTGCGATACTAACTTAGAACTACTTCCTCTTTGTTTTATATAAATCCAACTTCAACTTTCAAATATCCTCGAAAGTTTCAAACCACGAACATAGCTTATGTAAAGTGCAATGTATATATATTTTGATTTATAATTTACAAAAAAAGTTTATATGGTGTCTTTCATAGCTTTGCGTTAAAACTGTTTTTATTGTGTCTCCTCCTAGATGATGTGTTATAGTCTGGTTGAATGCAGCATCGTTAGATGGCAGCGGTAGCGAGCTTGCTGCAAGACCAGTCGGTTTCTATTCCCCCCCCCCCGCGCTGATTCAGAGGAGGATCTCCTCCCTATCCGTTCATTTACTTGCTTTAAAACTCTGCTTCTTTCTCTGGCCGCTAGCGCGCTGTTGTCTGTGTGTGTTAACTGCAGTAAAGGAGGAATGGATTGACTTTCCTCCACACAAACAATCTTGCATCCTTCTCACAGTTTTCTAGTAGCACATGAGCGCGCGTGGTTTAAAACTCGATCAACCGAGGTTTTCTTATAGCTGTGAACTTAAAAATTATCGAATCTTCCTCGAATTTCAAGGCATATATTTCATTTGGTATTTACTTTCAAAATAAGAAAAATGTGAGGGGACGTTCCTCCTTTCCCTCCCCCGAGGAACCGCCACTGATTTAAACGTTTGGCCGTCATCGGCTCTGGGAACTCGGAACGTTCTCGGTGGTGTTAGACGCTCGCATGGAGAGAACGCCGGTGGCACTGTCTTGCGTGACCCGTGAAGGAACAGCCGACGGAAAATGAGATTTCAAAAGAAGCAGGGAGAGGGAGCGAGCAACAAAAAGAAGTATGTAATGTATCAAATGGTGTCGCCCAGAGGCCCTGTTTTATAGTCCCAAATTGTGGGAGCTCCAGTGATTCAGTTTTATAGTGGTTAACCTTGGAGTTGGCTTCTCTAGATCAAGGGATGAGGAGGGATCGCGTTTGTATGCACGGGGATTATGACGGACGCGTTTGGGATGCACGGCGATCCTTCATTCTTATTTGTAGTCTTCTTCAATCGGCTCGTTAGGTTGGGGCCATGTCTGTCTCCCTTCGGCCTCTCCCTACAGATCCTTACGAGAATTGTGATGGCATCTTGTATAGGCATTCTCATGCCAATAGGAAAGTGTTTGAACATGATGGTGAGTAAGTTTATTTGGATCATAAAGTAAAGTAGCTAGAGGCTCTTAGTCAGAAAGGAAGGAGGAAAAATAAGAAAGAAGATAGGGTAGAGGAGGACAGAGAGGTGAAAAATGTAGCAAAATGGAAACATATCAAGAAGAATGGAAGGAAAGGAAAAGGAAACAAAGGGAAGCCAGCTGAAATTATTGATTTATTTAACGTTATTTCATCTAACAAGCATTATATTTCCGTATACTTCTCTTCTTGTCCTTCGTTCCATCTTCGTCATTCTCGAAATTTCTTTCTTCTTATTTCTATATTTTTTTGTTATAATCTTGTCTTTTTTCTACTCATTATATTTTTTCATTCTTCTTTTGTTTCGATACTTTTCTCTCCTCCTCTCAATGCTCTCTTCTGCCTTTTCCATGCCTTTTCTCTCCCTCTCAATGCTTTCTTCTCCTCTTTCCATGTTTTTCTCCCCCTCTCGATGCCTTCTCCCCTTCCCATGCTTTTTTTTATCCTCTCTATGCCGTCTTTTCTCCTTTCCAATGCCTTTTCTCCTCTTCCTTTTCCATGATTTTTCTCTTCGTCTCGTTGCTTTCTTCTCCCCTTTCCATGCTTTTTCTCTCCCTCTCAATGCTTTCTTCTCTCCTTTCCATGCTTTTTTCTCCCCTTCCCATGCTTTTTTCTCCTCCTCTCGATGCCTTCTTCTCCCCTTCCATTCTTTTTTCTCCTCCTCTCGATGCCTCCTTCTCCCCTTTTCATGTTTTTTCTCCTCCTCTCGATGTCTTCTTCTCCCCTTTCCCTGCTTTTTTCTCCTCGCCATGCCTTCTTCTCCCCTTTTCATTTTTTTCACCTCCTCTCGATGTCTTCTTCTCCCTTTTCCCTGCTTTTTTCTCCTCGCGATGTCTTTTCTCCCCTTTTCATGTTTTTCTCCTCCTCTCGATGTCTTCTTCTCCCCTTTCAATGCTCTTTCCTCCTCCTCTCGATGCCTTCTTCTCCTCTTTCCATGCTTTTTTCTCCTCCTCTCGACGTCTTCTTCTTCCCTTTCAATGCTCTTTCCTCCTCCTCTCGATGCCTTCTTCTCCTCTTTCCATGCTTTTTTCTCCTCCTCTCGACGTCTTCTTCTCCCCTTTCAATGCTCTTTCCTCCTCCTCTCGATCCCTTCTTCTCCTCTTTCCATGTTTTTTTCACCTCCTCTCGATGTCTTCTTCTCCCCTTTCAATGCTCTTTCCTCCTCCTCTCGATGCCTTCTTCTCCTCTTTCCATGTTTTTTTCTCCTCCTCTCGATGTCTTCTTCTCCCCTTTTCATGTTTTTTCTCCTCCTCTCGATGTCTTCTTCTCCCCTTTTCATGTTTTTTTCTCCTCCTCTCGATGCCTTCTTCTCCCCTTTCCATGCTTTTTTCTCCTCCTCTCGATGCCTTCTTCTCCCCTTTCCATGCTTTTTTCTCCTCCTCTCGATGCCTTCTCCCCTTTCTATGCTTTTTTCTCCTTCTCTCGATGCCTTCTTCTCCCCTTTCCACACTTTTTTCTCCTCCTCTCGATGCCTTCTCCCCTTTCTATGCTTTTTTCTCCTTCTCTCGATGCCTTCTTCTCCCCTTTCCACACTTTTTTCTCTTCCTCTCGATGCCTTCTCTCTTTTCCATGCTTTTCTTTCTCTTCCTCTCGATGCCTTCTTCTCCCTTTTCCATGCTTTTTCTCCTCCTCTCGATCCCTTCTTCTCTCTTTTCCATTCATGTTCTCCTCTCTATGCTTTCTATCCTCCTTTGAATGCTTCCTTCTTCTCTTCTTTTCATGGTGCTTCATTTCACTCTTCTTCTGAGGGTTCCTTATTATTGTTTTCTTTCGATGGTTGTTTATTAAACTCTTCTTCTTTCGATGGTTCTTTATTCTGTTTTCATACTTCTTTCAACTCCAAGTTCTGTCGCAAATCAAGAATTGACTTTTACAGGATTTCTTTTGTTCCATAGAAAGAATACACAATTACATATTGAATCTCCGTGGGATTAATAACTTAAAGTTGCAAAACATTACAGTAATTTCCTTGTTTGAATATCAGAGACAGTAGATTGAAAGTAAATATTGTTTGTCCATCGAGGAATAAAAGGTTTCTGAAAGCACATATCAAATGAATATCACATATGACGTTAACGCAATAAATAAAATGTTTTTCCTACGGTAATTGATTTAGATTTTTTCCAGGTATAAAATGGTATGGAAGCTCAGAACTGTTCAGAGAATAACTTCTGAATATAAAACAAGGATATTGTCACAAAGCGACGTTAGAGCGAAGGTGATTCCAGTACACTTGTACTACAATGTATTCGGGATGAGTACGTATGTATCACAGCGCGATGAATGGCGATTTTATTTTTTCAGTCACTGGCCTCGTATTCAATAGCAGAATGCATTTCATTCATGAGGCGAGGTCGTCCTCATGCGTTTATGCTCGACGGGAGATGTGCAGATAGCAGAAACCGGCTTTGCAGGGAGATCGCCAAGTTCTCAAGCACGGGATGTTACAGGATTATTACATTTCGCTAATTGCCAGTTAGTTCAGACAAATTTTCACGTTCACGTGTGGTTCTACACGTGCTCAAATGCTCGTGAGTTACGTCAGGCAAGTTTTGTATCCCCTTACATGTGTGTGTCAGACTCCCATGTTCCAATTTTAAGGAGCTTTTTAGCTCTCTACCAATTAGAGTAAAAGCGTTACTTTCAACAGCTCGTTACTGGATTCTATTTCTGTAAAATACTTCCGTCTTAGTATTTCATTTTTATAGCCTATTGTGAGATGGCCATATACATACTCCGTAACGTTCAGCACATCAAAATGAATACAAGCTTACAAGAAATCCTATGCGAACTTAATACTAAATTGGATAATTTAAGAAAGAGACAGGAATTTGAATAGAGACTAGCAAGGATATAGTGGCAGAAGGAATGGCGAAAAGTAGCACAGCATGAGGAGAATTAGCAGGGGACAGATGATTGGAGTAGAAAGATCAAAATAGAGTATCAGGAGGAAGAAGAGTTTTGGGGTAGAGTAATAGAGAAGGATTGGAGTATCAGGAGAGACGGATCGAAGCAGAATATGAGGGGAATATTAATGGAGCGGAGTATCAGGAGAAGACGAGGATCAGAGGACAGTATCAGCAGGGAAGGATTAAAGGAGAGTATCAGGAGAGGAGGATTAGAGGAAGATACCAGAAGAGGAAGAGGATTAGAGGAGAGTACCAGGAGAGTAGGAGGATTAGAGCAAAGTGTCAGAAAACGGGAAGGATTAGAGTAGAGTACTGTATCAGGAGAGGAAGAGGACTGGAGTAGGAGAGTATCAGGAGTGGAGAAGAATTGGAATATAGTATCAGGAGTGGAGAAGGATTGGAGTAGAGTATCAGGGGAGAAGAAGGATTGCAGTAGAGTATCAGAAGTGGAGAAGGATTGGAGTAGAGTATCAAGGGAGCAGAGGGATTGGAGTAGAGAATCAGGGGAGGACAAGGATTGGAGTAGAGGATCAGGGGAGGAAAAGGATTGGAGTAGAGGGTAAGGGGAGGAGAAGGATTGGAGTAGAGGGTAAGGGGAGGAGAAGGATTGGAGTAGAGGAGAAGGTGAGTAGAAGGATTGGAGTAGAGTATCAGAGAGGAGAAGGATTGTAGTAGAGAATCAGGGGAGGAGAAGGATTGGAGTAGAGTATCAAGGGAGCAGATGGATTGGAGTAGAGAATCAGGGGAGGACAAGGATTGGAGTAGAGGCTCAGGGGAGGAAAAGGATTGGAGTAGAGGATAAGGGGAGGAGAAGGATTGGAGTAGAGGAGAAGGTGAGGAGAAGAATTGGAGTAGAGTATCAGGGGAGGAGAATGATTGGAGGGGAGAAGAAGGATTGGAGTAGAGAATCAGGGGAGGAGAAGGATTGGAGTAGAGAATCAGGGGAGGAGAAGGATTGGAGTAGAGTATCAGAAATGGAGAAGTATTGGAATAGAGTATCAAGGGAGCAGAAGGATTGGAGTAGAGAATCAGGGGAGGACAAGGATTGGAGTAGAGGATCAGGGGAGGAAAAGGATTGGAGTAGAGGATCAGGGGAGGAAAAGGATTGGAGTAGAGGATAAGGGGAGGAGAAGGATTGGAGTAGAGGAGAAGGTGAGAAGAAGGATTGGAGTAGAGAATCAGGGGAGGAGAAGGATTGGAGTAGAATATCAGGGGAGGAGAAGGATTGGAGTAGAGAATCAGGGGAGGAGAAGGATTGGAGTAGAGGCTCAGGGGAGGAAAAGGATTGGAGTAGAGGATCAGGGGAGGACAAGGATTGGAGTAGGGTATCAGAAGTGGAGAAGGATTGGAGTAGAGTATCAGGGGAGGACAAGGATTGGAGTAGAGTATCAGGAGAGGAGAAAGATTGGAGTAGAGTATCAGGAGAGGAGAAAGATTGTAGTAAAGGATCAGAAGAGGAGGATTGGCGTATAAGGAGAGGAGGGAGCTTAGAATATCAGGAGAAGGAAAATTGAAATAGATTATAAAACGGAGGATTAGAAAATATAAAAAAGAGAAAAATAATAATATAAAAGGGACTACGAGTACGAGGAGTATAGTTAAAGGAGAACGCGGAAAAGAGGGAAAATAGAATTAAAATGCAGAGAGAAAGGAGACTTTGGGAAGAAGTAGTGGAAATTAGAGAAGGAAGAAATGAATAAGGAATGTTTGTTTGTGCACGTTTAGTGAACAGTCCGATGATTGGTTGGAACCTAATAAGTGACACGAATAAGACATCACTCATGAGGACTCTAGTTAATAGAATAGAGTAGCCAGTTCCTTTACTCTTCCATTGCATACATCGCTGACTAGTGACGTAGTTCACTAATTAGACTTGAACTGTATGCAACAATTGTTCTGATATAATTACTGTTAAGCTAATAGATGTATCAGCCAGAATCTCAGTCGGAGGTAATGTACAAGGAAAAGGAGCTGATAAAGAGGAGAGAAAGGTGAAAATTCTTTGTAAGTTTAGATTAATTTCTCTATAAAAGCTGTATGTCCTAGCACATTACAAACTTTCTCTGTAAACACCCAGTAAGACATTAAAAAATCTTTCTTCTCGTAGTGATGGTAGTGAAACGTGAGCTCTGGGCGTATGACGACACGTGATTCACTTGTTTCTTGTGATTTGCAATTTAAGGGCATGGAGGTACGCTCAAGTCTAATATATTACAGCGTGTATGTGGGTGGAATGACTGGTCGGTGAAACTAATACGCTATTAGCACCTAGATTACCTGCTTCACGCAGGTGCTAAAATGTTGCCGCATGCTCAAGGCGCTGGTGTTTTTAATAACGCGGTTACAGGGCCTTGGGGCTTCAGTGCCAGCGTAATAACTGTGTAATTTAGCACGGTCGTGTTTTCGAATAACTAGGAAGATTTACCTCCCATGCGAATCGTGTCTAGTTTCGTGTTGCCCTTTATTTTTAAACCCTCGGGATTCAGGTTCTGTAAGAAACAAGTAACGAGTGACCACAATAGTAAATTCACGTGTAAGCTTGCTGAAGTAAATATAGACGCTTCTGTCTACCGAATGAAATACTGGATCTTCTGTGCACCGAATGAAGTACTGGATCTTCTGTGCATCGATTGAAATACTAGATCTTATGTGTACCGAATGAAATACTGGATCTTCTGTTCACCGAATGAAATACTGGATCTTCTGTTCACCGAATGAAATACTGGATCTTCTGTGCATCGAATGAAATACTGGATCTTCTGTGCACCGAATGGAATACTGGATCTTATGTGTACCGAATGAAATACTGGATCTTCTCTTTACCGAATGAAGTACTAATTGGCTGTTTCTTTGTATCGAATGAAGTACTGGATCTTCTGTGCGCCGAATGAAGTACTAATTGGATGTTTCTCTGCACCGAATGGAGTATTGGATTTTCTGTGCACCGAATGAAGTATTAATTGGCTGTTTCTCTGTACCGAATGAAGTATTGGATCTTCTGTGCACCGAATGAAGTACTAATGGGCTGTTTCTCTGTACCGAATAAATTATTGGATCTTCTGTGCACCGAATGAAGTACTAATTGGCTGTTTCTCTGTACCGAATGAAATATTGGATCTTCTGTGCACCGAATGAAGTACTAATTGCTGTTTCTCTGTATCGAATGAAGTATTTTACCTTCTGTGCACCGAATGAAGTACTAATTGCTGTTTCTCTGTATCGAATGAAGTAGTGGATCTTCTGTGCACCGACTGTAGTACTAATTGACTGGTTCTCTGTGTCGAATGAAGTATTGGATTTTCTGTGCACCGAATGAAGTACTAATTAGCTGTTTCTCTGTACCGAATGAAGTATTGGATCTTCTGTGCACCGAATGAAGTACTAATTGGCTGTTTCTGTGTACCGAATGAAATATTGGATCTTCTGTGCACCGAATGAAGTACTAATTGGCTGTTTCTCTGTACCGAATGAAATATTGGATCTTCTGTGCACCGAATGAAGTACTAATTGCTGTTTCTTTGTACCGAATGGAGTATTGGATCTTCTGTGCACCGAATGAAGTACTAATTGCTGTTTCTCTGTATCGAATGAAGTAGTGGATCTTCTGTGCACCGACTGTAGTACTAATTGACTGGTTCTCTGTGTCGAATGAAGTATTGGATCTTCTGTGCACCGAATGAAGTACTAATTGGCTGTTTCTGTGTAACGAAAGAAGTATTGGATCTTCTCTGCACCGAATGAAGTACTAATTAGCTGTTTCTCTGTACCGAATGGAGTATTGTATCTTCTGTGCGCCGAATGAGGTACTAATTGGCTGTTTGTACCGAATAGAGTATTGCATCTTCTGTGTACCGAATGAAGTAGGCCTACTAATTGGCTGTTTGTACCGAATAGAGTATTGGATCTTCTGTGTGCCGAATGAAGTAGGCCTACTAATTGGCTGTTTGTATCGAATAGAGTATTGGTTCTTCTGTGTACCGAATGAAGTACTAATTGGCTGTTTGTACCGAATAGAGTATTGGATCTTCTGTGTACTGAATGAAGTACTAATTGGCTGTTTGTACCGAATAGAATATTGGATCTGCTGTGTAGGCCTACCGAATGAAGTACTAACTAACTGTTTCTCAGTACCGAATGAAATATGGATTTTCTGTGCGTATAATTGGGGTTTTCTCTGTATGTAATAGCTAGCTAGCCTTCATTTACTCTTCCAATGATAAGTACGTAGCTCTGAAACGTTACATAACACGATGCAATGCCAAAAAATCTCGCATCACTAAATGAAACTGCCGTTTTATTGTGATTTAATTTTCCAAAATTATTCTGTATCAATATTTTGCAATAAGTCAGGCCTGCAGAACTCGCAAAGTAGGGGAACCATGACGTCAGCCTCATTCCACTTCTATTGGAGATGACTGACTTCCGCCCCGAGAATGAATGTTGATGCAGCCGAGCGTAACTTTTTTAGTAGGTTATTTTACGACGCTTTATCAACATCTAGGTTATTTAGCGTCTGAATGAGATGAAGGTGATAATGCCGGTGAAATGAGTCCGAGGTCCAGCACCGAAAGTTACCCAGCATTTGCTCATATTGGGTTGAGGGAAAACCCCGGAAAAAACCTCAACCACGTAACTTGCCCCAACCGGGAATCGAACCCGGGCCACCTGGTTTCGCGGCCAGACGCGCTAACCGTTATCCGAGCGTAACTAGAACGCCGTGACCGCACAGGTAGAAAAGGTGGGTGGGGTAAAAGAGGGGAGGAAAGCAGTCGCTCTCAAGAGCTACAGTTCTGCAGGCCTGTAATAAGTAAAGGAATCTATGTCGCCCGCCGGCCTTAGCGTCGCCGTCTTAATCTCCCTGTCATGTGATTGGCGACTACTGGCCTGTTACTGTTCATACTGAAAAATGCGCGGCTATTTGTAATTTATTTTACGATTGTATTAAAAGCGCCTGATCGTCTGCAAACAATAAAATTATTAAAATTCATTTTTGTTTTCATTTCATTTATTGTATTCAATAGATCTTACATTAGCATTGAAGATTTAAGATGTATGTATGTATTTATTTATTTACACTGCAAGTGGGCAAGCACCCGGTGGCAGTGGTATATACAATATTAACAATACACAATAAAATGATAACCAATACACAATAAAATTTACAATACACAATACAATTTTACAACACATATACAATTTTACACACAATACAATAATAATACACAATACAATTTAACACAATAATAATAAAACATAAAATAAAATACCTAATTTTACAATACAACCAACATAATTATCTATAGGTCCTACATAAGTTTCAATAGTCTTTCACTTTACTCTCATCTCATTCCCTGTAGTGGCACTATGACGCATTTCACTGACACTTTAGCACACATTTCACTGACACTCTGTAACAAATTTCACTGACACTATAGAACACATTTCATTGACGCTATAAATTATCACTGATCGGAACTGTTCACTGCACTGTAAAACCATAACTTCACTGACTCACCTCGCTTCGCTGATACAACAGTTCAAATAAGTCAAATAATTACATCCTTATGCATACTTATAAACAGAACTACATTTAAACTAAACATTTCTAGTCTAAGGCCCTCTTACACGCTAGTTTTAAATAATTTACAATTCAAACCAAGGAAGTAAACTCGTCAGCCTAGATAAATATATGTCACCTTAAAAAAATTAAATGTTGAATGTCACCTTAATTTTAATTTTCACTTTATATACAACTTTTTAAATTATTCTTGAATCTCCTTAAGGAAGGACAGCCCTCAAAGACCGCTGCAGGTAGGTCATTCCAATCATTTATAGTTCTATTTAAAAATGAGAATTTGATTTTAAAATCATGATCGTTCCTACCATAGTACGTTGGCTTTTCTAACCGAGCCGTTATGTCTACCCATGCTTTCTGACCTAGATGTGCTCTAGATGTGGAACAAGTCAAACATTTTACAATTTATCTTGAACTGGCTTTGCCATTCTTGAATAGCTGCTTGAATATAAATGTTAAAAAGAGTATGCGGCATAGGACACCTTGTCTTATAGCTTGATTTGTACCTATATAGAGTGGTCTAAAATTATATTTGTGTCTGCCCTGTTTTGTCCTCCCACAAATTCCACCGCGATCTGGCCGGCGAACGAACCCGAGCTACCTGAATGAAACTGTAATACTTGAGCATAGACGCGGCAAAGACATTACAAAACATGTCTAAACTTAGAGTGTGAAAAGGTTATTTATACAGGAATGCAGACGTTGTAACATGTAATGTCAATAATAAGGCATTGGGACGTAACAAAAAAGCTTGAAATGTTTAAAACTAGCGTGAAGCCTGTAACAGAGTTTAACATACAATGACTTGTGGCTAGGGGAGGGTTAATTTAGTGCCCGAACACCTGCACTTCTTGCTGAGCTCACCCATTTTCGTACAGTAATCCCCGAGTCTTTAAACCCCTTTCCCTCCACGTCTAATAAAAGTTAATTAAACAAAGTGGGCTGATGTATACGGAGCAGGTAGCTGGCTGTGTGTCCACATGCACTACTAATCCACTCAACTGACTGTGGATCTCAATAATGGGGCCTGTCCATTGGGAGTCGTGTGGTGTTGGATTGTGGCCAGGGCGGGCAGGAAATCTCGTATTGAGCCAAGTAATGGCCTTAAATTCCAGCAAGTGGCTTCCGTCTAACTGTTGGGCTGCCCGCTGCTGTATGTGACAACATAACACTACACCCCTTCCAAAACAATCAGGGATGTAACGCGAGCATAAAAACAATATGGCAGCACGAGCAAAAGGTACCTCTCCAAATTGGCTCCCAAGTAACGGATCTGTTTTCTATTCAGAAAGTTTCGGGAACGGCAATTGTGGACACGGCGGTTCCGTCACAGATTCAATGACCGTGGTTTCCTATCCCGCTTAGTACACGGATAGAAAAATCGGCATCTATAGTCCCGTCGCTCTAATTTCCGGTAGCCAATCGCGTTGCAGGTCGGCTACATTTAAACGTGTGCGTCTTGTGATTCGCTGAGGAAGACGTTATTCATTTCTTAAGGCTGGATAAATACTTAATATAATCGCCCGCCATTTTGTCTCTTTCGTTGATGTTCGCAGAAAGCACACGAGGACTTATTTGCCGCTCAATTATTTGCTGAATTAAGTGCGTTTTATTTATTATCGTAGGAGATACGACATGATAATGTTTAACGGTGTGGCAAATAGATTCCTCGTATGGTAGCTCGGCAACGAAAGAACAAAAATGGCGAACGATACTACCTATCTAGACTTTATAGAGCCTTCACTTCCTAAGACGTAAACAAAGAGGAGGAGTCACGCCGGGAATAACAGCGTCACGAGTATAGCATTGATACGACCCACACCTGTGGAGTAACGGTTAGCGCGTCTGGCCGCAAAACTAGGTGGCCTGGGTTCGGTTCCCGGTTGGGGCAAGTTACCTGGTCTGAGGTTTTTTCCGAGGTTTTTCCTCAACCCTATATGAGCAAATGCTGGGTAACTTTCGGTGCTGGACCCCGGACTCATTTCATCGGCATTATCACCTTCATATCATTCAGGCGCTAAATAACCTAAGATGTTGATAAAGCGTCCTAACAAATAACCCAATAAAAAGATATGATATGGTATGATATGATATGTTATGATATGATATGATATGATATGATATGATATGATATGATATGATATGATATGATATGATATGATATGATATGATATATGATATGATATGATAATTTATTCATCTAACATATATCTGTAAGACAGACCTGTTACAATTCTATATTACCCCGGTAAAAACCTCAACCAGGTAACTTGCCCCGACCGGGATTCGAACCCGGGCCACCTGGTTTCGCGGCCAGACGCGCTGACAGTTACTTCACAGGTGTAGACTGTATAACATATATCATATCATAATATCATATCATATCATATATATCATGTCATATATCATATCATACATCATATCATATCATATCTCATGTCATATCATATATATCATGTCATATGATATCATATATCATAAATATCATGTCATGTCATATCATATCATTATCATATATCATATCATATATGAGGAGTCCACTGCAAGAATGATGGATGTCACTTTCTTGTCGAAAATGAACCAAGACGGGCAATGCATAGCTTAAGACATATAGGATGTAAATAGAGAGTTATATGGCATTAACACTGATAGTCATTGTCCAGTAATGATCGGAAAATCACAGTTAAGCTTTGAGCGCTAAGCATTTCAAACTTTCAATTGCTTTTCCTGAAAAATGTATTCCAAATGACATCCATCATTCTTGCAGTGGACTCTTCATATATCATATCATCATGTCATATATTATCATGTCATATCATCATATCATATCATATATCATATATCATTTCATATATCATGTCATATATCATATCACACCATACCATATATCATATATCATATCATATCTTGTGTATTGCACAATGTAGCCTCTGATTTAATTTCTCTATGTATCCATAATTTCATTTATTAGTGTGTTACTGTTTATTTTTATTCTGTGAGGAAGAATATGAAGTAATCGATAAATTTTGTTTCCGTAATGTAATTAATAGGCAAGAAAATAAACTTTCCTTCCTCCGTGGTGGCACTACAACGACAAAAGTGGGGTCAGTGCCCAGCCGAGGTATCTGCCGTCTGGTAGTCAACCTTGTAACTACCAGACGGGATAGGGGTGCTGCATAGCCAGTACTGCTAATCTTCATAGCTGTTATTAAACTCCTTTTCTTTAACCGGAGTCACCCTTCTATCGCATCTCCCAAATTTCTCCGATCAAAAATTTAGCCGGACCCCGTCCCAGACGCTGCAAAAGTTACATGGGTGTAGCGGGGAGCGAACCCGGGACATCCTGGTTCATAGCCAGGCAAGCTAACCATTATTGGCATAATGAAGGAACTGAATTATTGCTAAATGTGTAGGACATGTATTTAGTAAATACACGCCATAAGCATGCTGATTTTAATTTGAACAGAGATGTTCTCGATTTAGTTTCCTCTTTCTGTTTTCAGCGATTAGCATATTATACGCTATTGACACAGGGTTCAACACTATTTATACGGGACCTAAACACTATTTATATACCGTAACTGCTCTCTGTGCACTACGTATATACTTGTTTTGAACTACGATTACTGGAAGAGATGTCTATTTTTAGTCCTCGTGTAACACTTGTAACGCTTGTGGGGATTAGCTGTATACGTCATCAATGTAATGTTATTCTTTCGTCAGTTATTCTGTAGAAATGGTCCTACTAGTCTTTCCATAATCCGCTATTTTTGCTACAGAGTAAAAATGTAGTCCACGCCCTTGGATCTGTGGATATCGTACTGTATATGCTTCCCATTCAAGCGGTCCGTGGTTCGATTCCCTGCATGGGCCTGGGTGTTTGTCCCTTGTGTTGTCTCAGCGGAGACCCGAAATGTTTGTTGTCAAGTGTACGTATTCAGATACAGTATTCATTGTACATTGGACTGCAAGTCCGTATGAAATGGAATTAAAACTTGAAAAAGGAAGAAAGCAAATGCCATGAAGACCATAGCATACACATTTTTACGTAAATCTACGTCTCTCTGCTCACTAAGTACCGGTGAGGTTAACTGGAATTGATAGTCAAAAGTTCAACCACTTCCATTATTCTTGCATTACCTTTGTTCTTCTTGCATTACCCTTATTCTCATTGGATTATTCTTGTTTTCCTTGCTTTATCCTTACTCTCCTTGCATTATCCTTATTCTCCTTGTCTTTTCCTTGTTTTCTTTGCATCCCCGTTGTCTTCGTTGTCTTTCCCTTGATTCACCTTTTCTTCCTCTCGTTCTCCTTGTCTTCCCTTTATTTTCACTATCTTTCCCTCCTTCTCTTGTATTTCCAATATTCTCTTGTTACCCTTGTATCCTCCTTGTTCTCCTTATATTCCCCTTGGTGTCATATTTCCTTTGTTATCCTCGTATTCCCCTTATTCTCCTTGTATTCTTGTTGTCCTTTCCCTCGTGTTCCTATTGTCACCCTTGTATCCTCCATGTTCTCCTTGTATTCCCCTTGGTGTCATATTTCCTTTGTTATCCTCGTATTCCCCTTATTCTCCTTGTATTCTTGTTGTCCTTTCCCTCGTGTTCCTATTGTCACCCTTGTATCCTCCTTGTTCTCCTTGTATTCCCCTTGGTGTCATATTTCCTTTGTTATCCTCGTATTCCCCTTATTCTCCTTGTATTCTTGTTGTCCTTTCCCTCGTGTTCCTATTGTCACCCTTGTATCCTCCTTGTTCTCCTTGTATTCCCCTTGGTGTCATATTTCCTTTGTTATCCTCGTATTCCCCTTATTCTCCTTGTATTCTTGTTGTCCTTTCCCTCGTGTTCCTATTGTTACCCTTGTATCCTCCTTGTTCTCCTTGTATTCCCCTTGGTGTCATATTTCCTTTGTTATCCTCGTATTCCCCTTATTCTCCTTGTATTCTTGTTGTCCTTTTCCTCGTGTTCCTATTGTCACCCTTGTAGTAGGAGGAAGAAGAATAAAATGCATAAGATTTGCAGATGATAAGACGTTGTTAGCAGAAGAGGAGATGATACTAAAGGATATGCTGCTGGATCTAAATGACAGCTGTGAGCAGTATGGGATGAAGTTAAACACAAATGAGACGAAGACCCTGGTCATAGGAAGAAAAATTCGAATTCTAAATGAGACAGTAGAGCAAGTGGACAACTTCAAACACTTGGGATTTACTATAAGCAGTAACATGAACTGCTGCCAGATAGTCAAAAGAAGAATAGCAATGGCAAAGGAAGCTTTTAATAGAAAAAGGAGCATCTTCTGCGGACTTCTGGAAAAAGAATTAAGAAAGAGAATAGTGACGTGCTTTGTATGGAGTGTGGCATTGAATGGGGCAGAAACATGGACATTACGACGAAGCGAAAAGAAGCATTTGTAATGTGGCTATGGAGAAGAATGGAACGTATGAAGTGGACAGACAGAATAAGAAATTAAGCTGTGTTGGAAAGAGTGGGTGAAGAAAGAATGACGCTGAAACTGATAGGAATTGGTTGGGTCACTGGTTGAGAAGAAACTGTCTACTCAAGGATGCACTAGAAGGAATGGTGAACGGGAGAAGTGTTCGGGACAGAAGAAAATATCAGATGATAGACGACATTAAGATACATGGATCATACAAGGAGACGAGAGGAAGGCAGAAAATAGGAAAGACTGGAGGAAGCTGGGTTTGTAGTGAAAACCCTGCTTTTGGCCAGAACACTGAATGAATGAATATTCCTAGGAATTGTTAATTTTTTCTTCATTACTTACAGTCTCATAACCTCAGAAATCCCCTGCAGCATGTTTTATTTCCAGAGAATATTTCTCAGGTTCGTTCTGGTAGTTTCATTATGCGCGAACTGGTGTCGTTCACCGGCCATCAGCCCTTACAGCTACACAAACAACCCGTGTTCGACAGTCAGTACTCTGTCAATATCCATCCCAGAGCCATATGCTACTTTATAAAAAGCTGTGGAAAGTGAATGTCTTCGTGCACTGGCCAGATGACACCAGTGGGAAAGTCGTAGCATGTTCGCTACTAAAACAATGAATCGATAAAGTAGCTTCCTACATTAATTGCTATGATACCGTGCCGACATGGCAATTGCTGCTTTGCTGATTCACGGGGAAATTACCCCATCTTTTAAGTATCCTCCTGGCCTTTAACATAAATTACAAGTAGAGCTAAAGAGGGGGTAATTCCTCGTAGAAACGTTTTGAGGAACAAGTAGGCTACACGGAAATTTTGTGTTCAACGCCCTCAACCTATCGGTCAAAGACCCTTTTCACTCCTTCATTGACTGTCTGTTATGTAACCAACGTCTTTCCTTTTAACGAAAATAGCCTTAACCACTATTCTCTTACTTCCTATCACATAAGTTAAAGTTATACAAAGTTAACCGTAAGCCATAAGTAATGTCTTTAATTTTAGGGAGTTATCCTTTGAGATATTTCAAACAAATAAGTTTAATACAATTTTGCTTGTTTTTTCTCCATTTTCGAGAAAGAAATTGTTTCATATGAACGTTTCATAACGTGTTTTGGGACAACTATTGATGTAATTTCCAATATACTTACTTACTGGCTTTCAAGGAACCCGGAGGTTCATTGCCGCCCTCACATAAGCCCGCCCTTGGTCCCTATCCTAAGCAAGATTAATCCATTCTCAATCATCATATCCCACCTCCCTCAAATCCATTTTAATATTATCTTCCCATCTACGTCTCGGCCTCCCTAAAGGTCCTTTTCCCTCAGGCCTCCCAACTAACACTCTATATGCATTTCTGGATTCGCCCATACGTGCTACATGCCCTGCCCATCTCAAACGTCTGGATTTTGTTCCTAATTATGTCAGGTGAAGAATACAATGCGTGCAGTTATGTATTGTGTAACTTTCTCCATTCTCCTGTAACTTCATCCCACTTAGCCCCAAATACTTCCCTAAGCACCTTATTCTCAAACACCCTTAACCTATGTTCCTCTCTCAAAGTGAGAGTCCAAGTTTCACAACCATAAAGAATAACCGGTAATATAACTGTTTTATAAATTCTAACTTTCAGATTTTTTGACAGCAGACTGGATGATAAAAGCTTCTCAACCGAATAATAACAGGCATTTCCCATATTTATTCTATGTCTAATTTCCTCCCGAGTGCCATTTATATTTGTTACTGTTGCTCCAAGATATTTGAACTTCTCCACCTCTTCAAAAGATAAATTTCCAATTTTTATATTTCCATTTCGTACAATATTCTGGTCACGAGACATAATCATATACTTTGTCTTTTCGGGATTTACTTCCAAACCTATCTCTTTACTTGCTTCCAGTAAAATTCCCGTGTTTTCCCTAATCGTTTGTGGATTTTCTCCTAACATATTCACGTCATCCGCATAGACAAGAAGCTGATGTAACCCGTTCAATTACAAACTTTCTCTGTTATCCTGGACTCTCCTAATGGCATACTCTAGAGCAAAGTTAAAAAGTAAATGTGATAGTGCATCTCCTTGCTTTAGCCCACAGTGAATTGGAAACGCATCTGACAGAAACTGACCTATACGAACTCTGCTGTACGTTTCACTGAGACACATTTTAATTAATCGAACTAGTTTCTTGGGAGCAATTTTCAATATGCTCAGTCAATTTAAGAGAGTAGTGTATTATGGTAATAATCTGATATCTTCTTCTGTCCCGAACTCTTCTCCCTTTCACCATTCTTTCCAATGTATCCTTCAATAGGCACTTTCTTCTCAGCCAGTAACGCAGTTCCTCTTCCTGATCAGCTTCAGCATAATTCTCTCTTCAGCCACTCTTCCCAATACATCTTCATTTCTTATTATGTTTGTCCACTTCATACGTTCCATTTTTCTCTATATCCACATTTCAAATACTTCTATTTGCTTTTCTTCACTTCGTCGTAATGTTAATGTTTCTGTCCCATACAATGTCACACTCCATGCAAATCACTCCATTAGTTTCGCCTTAGTTCTTTTTCCAGATGTCCGCAGAAGATGCTCTTTTTTGTCATTTTGGTAATTTGATTTTTACTTTTACTTTTATGAGTATTTACTTCAGTAATCTATTGTTTTGGTAACAGGGAATAAGCTAAAGTTTTTCGCCAAGGTGGATAATAGTAATATTCGTTACAAGAGCGGTATGTTGAAGTTTTCATGGTCGAGGAAAAGTTTGAAAAAGCGAAACGTAGTTGAGGTTCTTTAATTTCCGAGAATTGAAAGAAAACATACCGGTCGTGTATCGTACATTATTTTGTGCGAAGATCGTTTATTACATACCTGAAAGAGGAATTTCTAATTAGTTGCAATGAAATCTCCATCTTGGTTTCTGTTCAATGACGGCAAATTTGCAAAACAAAAATATCTTGTCTTCAACATTGTTGCTTTAAAATGTTTTCTGTATTTACTATACTCCAGCAGGCCGTGATATACGTCTGTCTTTTTTTCCTCCCAGTCTATAAATGCGAACATAAAACAAACGGTAAGGTTATGTAATTATTTATTTTTCATTTTAATATTTTAACAATATTATTTGTATAACAAATTGCAGTAATAACATCGGTAAGTTTGTTGATTTTTTCACGGCTTCCTTAATGTCACTTGCATCACGAATCCAGTAACTTTAGTGGAGTTGTAGAGTTTACTTAATTTTTGCAAATATTTAAAAACAATAATTAACAGTGCAAGTTAGGTGAAATTGCAGTGGTAAGTTTCCAATTTATAATTATTACTATATTGAACGTCTCTAAAAATAATATGTTAAAAGCTTAAAGCAGTAAAATCAATATGTCACTTAAGCGGTAAGAAGAGGGAAATTGTTATGAGTGTTAGGTTGGGAATACTGAATGTGGAATTTTAGACTTTCCGCGGATGGGTTTTGTGCGGAAATACGCACGATCTCGCACAAAATCCAATACATTACTGAAATAGTTGATTAATACTGTACAAAAATTAGTGTCACCAAGACGTAGCTCAGGCGGTAGTGAGTTTGTCTACTGATTCGGAATTGCGCTCGGGTGTGTGTTCGATTCCCGCTTGGGCTGATTACCTGGTTGGATTTTTTCGAGGTCACGATTACTCAAAGATCTTGAGCGATAGAATTTTGTAAATAGATTTGAAATCGGCACGAAAAGTCTACAAGAGTAAACAATGTTTAGTCTTTTAACAGATAGAAATATTTAATTTTGTTGACCAGTGTTGCCGTGTCAATGCGAGAGAACAGAGATCGTTAGCTAATTGCGGGTGACTTTCGCATTACGTATGAAAGTTGGTAGGCCTGTAATTTAACCACAAACTGATGACAACAAACCGATGCGGCTTGTCCATTGGTCGCGCAGTGTGTGTTTTTTTTTGTCGGTGCATATGCATGTGTGTGCACCCGCAGATTTCCACATACAAAACGGCTTATTTAAATTGGTTCATGTTCAGGGCTACATTCACTTCCTGGCGGTAATGAAAATAATGTATACTGGGCATAGAGTTATCGTTTCCGTTCCATATAAGCCTGGGTGGGCATTACAGCTATTCTTGGTGCGATAAGAATCTGTCCCTACCGGGAATCAAACCCAAACCACCCACTGAGTAATTAGTCTTTACAAGACTTAAAAAGACGTTGTAATATTAATTATCTGCTGAATATTAATGCACTTCCCGGGGCGACTTGAAATATTACGAGATGGAGGATTCTTGCTTGTCCATATCAACGTATGCAGTAATTTGAATGTCAACTTGGAAATTGCTCTGGAGAACGTTATTGGGCACCACAAACATCCTGCCCAGGGGATTCGCCGCCCAATTCCACCACTCTTCTTCCTGGTAATGCATCTTCCGGCCACACCCATCCCTATGGCAAACAGTTTAATCATCCAGAGGAGGTTCAGATTTCACACGCAAACTGCAGGCTAAAATAAAAACTTTTTAGTGCTGACTTCAAACCTAGTTGCAAGGCTCCATGAAGTTGTGCCTGGCGACTAGGAATTATGACGTCTTCTTCTTCTTCTTCTTCTTGATGTAGGCCTAAAGACCTGTTAGTTCCAGGGAGTCGCTCCGTCTTCTTTAGGGACTCCTCTTGCCGACTGCTATGCTGTCTCTTGCTATTCCAGTCATACGATCTTCAGGCATCCTTGATGTGTGTGCTGCCCATTGTGATCTTCGCGTTTCTACCCATTCACCTATTTCTTGTATTTGGCATTGGTTCCTTATGTACGCATTTTTTATTTTATCCAGTCTTGTTTTCCCACAATTTTCCTTAATGTTTTCATTTCTACAGTATTTATCAATTGTTTTGATCTAGTGGTTTCGGCTCTTGTTTCTACACCTTATAATTATGACGTAAAGGTGCAATATATTAGATGTTGTAATATGTTACGGTCAGGGTTTGGATTTTAATGACCTGAAGTTGAGAAAAATGACATACGTTCTCTTAATGTCGTTAGGCATTACCTATTCAGGGTTTTTTTCAGCCGGAACGGTCCGGAATTGCGTTACTGTAAGTTTTCACTGGACGTATATGATTATTGTATCTATTTTAAAAGGATATTTAGGAAAATAATTTCATTAACATTTATATTTCAAAATTTTGCGTGTTTGAATTTCGCTCTACGGTTATCAGCGCTTTACTTGGCAGAACTAAGAACTAAGTCGCATATCGATTCATGATAAGTTCAATACGTTCGATCGATAATACGTCATACTACTTTTGACCAATAAAACGGTACGGAACGACATGTTTCAACTAATCATGGCTGCTTACCCTAAAATTTTTATCACCTTCCTAGCGTTTGTTTTTATGACCTCCCTAACAATTTTTTGTTTGTTTGCCAATGTTTTTACTTACTTACTGGCTTTTAAGGAACCCGGAGGTTCATTGCCGCCCTCACATAAGCCCGCCATTGGTCCCTATCCTGAGCAAGATTAATCCAGTGTCCAGTCTTTTTCCCTCCAGCCAATGTTCTACTTTCAATAATTGCACCTTTTAAAATGATTCGTGTTTATTTCACTTTCCTTAATTAAAACTTTCCTATCATTTATCTTATTTATATTATTTAGGTTATGTTATAGCTTCTGCTGTATGAGATTATGGATAGTCACGTATCAGAGATAGTTTAATATAGCCTACTGTATATTGATAATTGAAGTGCAATGCAACTGTTTTAATACAAATGAAACTGAATCAACACAACTTTCTTGACTAGTAATCATGCATTGAGTCCAATGAAGATTGTATAGTTTGCACAACTGGTATCAGGAAAACACCTAATCATAACACACTACTGCCATCTAGCGGAATATTTGTAATGTTGAGATGGTACAATAATACATTTGAAGACAGTTGTATTTTCGTAAGTATTGGAGTACTTCGTTACTTCTAATCTTTATATACTTTCTTCTAATCGTGTAATAGTCAATTAAATCCCACTCGAGTTTTGATTTTCTCTGGATAAATCAAAACCTCTAGTGATATTACTGTTGATAAATAAACAGTTTGACTTTGTTGTTTCTATTGCAGAGTAAGAGAAATGACCTAAGAAAACATAAAGCTATTCCTGTCAGCCCTAGTAGTTTTTGTAAGGACGAAAGAATCTTGCGCACGTTCTGGCTTCGATTACCTGTTTCTTTGCTGCATTCATTCATTCATTCATTCATTCATTCATTCATTCATTCATTCATCCATTCATTCAATTATTCGTTCAGTCATTAATTCATTCATTTCATTCGTTCGTTCCTTTATTCATTCATTCATTCATTCATTCATTCATTCATTCATTCAATCATTCGTTCAGTCATTAATTCATTCATTTCATTCGTTCGTTCCTTTATTCATTCATTCATTCATTCATTCAATCATTCATTCATTCATTCATTCATTCGTTCAGTCATTAATTCATTCATTTCATTCGTTCGTTCCTTTATTTATTTATTTATTCATTCATTCATTTATTTATTCATTCATTAATTCATTCATTCATTCGCTCAGTCATTAATTCATTCATTCCATTCGTTCGTTCCTTTATTCATTCATTCATTCATTCAGTCATTAATTCATTCATTTCATTCGTTCGTTCCTTTATTTATTTATTTATTCATTCATTCATTCATTCATTCGTTCGTTCGTTCAGTCATTAATTTATTCATTTCATTCGTTCGTTCCTTTATTTATTTATTTATTTATTTATTTATTCATTCATTCATTTATTTATTCATTCATTCATTCGCTCAGTCATTAATTCATTCATTCCATTCGTTAGTTCCTTTATTCATTCATTCATTCATTCATTCAGTCATTAATTCATTCATTTCATTCGTTCGTTCCTTTATTTATTTATTTATTCATTCATTCATTCATTCATTCATTCGTTCGTTCGTTTCATTAATTTATTCATTTCATTCGTTCGTTCCTTTCAGTCATTTTCATTTTATTTATTTCATTCATTCATTTATTCATTCATTCATTCATTCATTTCATTCAGTCATTTCATTCATTCGTTCTTTATTTATTTATTCATTCATTCATTCATTCATTTCGTCATTAATTCATTTATTCCATTCAGTTCTTTATTCATTCATTCATTCATTCATTCATTTCATTTCATTCGTTCGTTTATTTATTTATTTATTTATTCATTCATTCATTCATTCATTCATTCGTTCGTTCAGTCATTAATTCATTTCATTCCATTCTTTATTTATTTATTCATTCATTCATTCATTCATTCGTTCCTTTATTCATTCATTCATTCATTCGGTCATTAATTCATTCATTTCATTCGTTCGTTCCTTTATTTATTTATTTATTTATTTATTTATTCATTCATTCATTCATTCATTCATTCGTTCGTTCGTTCAGTCATTAATTTATTCATTTCATTCGTTCGTTCCTTTATTTATTTATTCATTCATTCATTCGTTCGTTCAGTCATTAATTCATTCATTCGATTCGTTCGTTCCTTTATTCATTCATTCATTCGGTCATTAATTCATTCATTTCATTCGTTCGTTCATTTATTTATTTATTTATTTATTCATTCATTCATTCATTCATTCATTCGTTCGTTCGTTCAGTCATTAATTTATTCATTTCATTCGTTCGTTCCTTTATTTATTTATTTATTCATTCATTCATTCGTTCGTTCAGTCATTAATTCATTCATTCGATTCGTTCGTTCCTTTATTCATTCATTCATTCGGTCATTAATTCATTCATTTCATTCGTTCGTTCATTTATTTATTTATTTATTTATTCATTCATTCATTCATTCGTTCGTTCGTTCAGTCATTAATTTATTCATTTCATTCGTTCGTTCCTTTATTTATTTATTCATTCATTCATTCGTTCGTTCAGTCATTAATTCATTCATTCGATTCGTTCGTTCCTTTATTCATTCATTCATTCGGTCATTAATTCATTCATTTCATTCGTTCGTTCATTTATTTATTTATTTATTTATTCATTCATTCATTCATTCGCTCAGTCATTAATTTATTCATTTCATTCGTTCGTTCCTTTATTTATTTATTCATTCATTCATTCGTTCAGTCATTAATTCATTCATTCCATTCGTTCGTTCCTTTATTCATTCATTCGTTCATTCCTTTATTCATTCATTCATTCATTCATGCATTCATTCATTCATTCGGTCATAATACATTCATTTCATTCGTTCGTTCCTTTATTTATTTATTTATTTATTTATTTATTTATTTATTTATTTATTTATTCATTCATTCATTCGCTCAGTCATTAATTCATTCATTCGATTCTTTCGTTCCTTTATTCATTCATTCATTCGGTCATTAATTCATTCATTTCATTCTTCGTTCCTTTATTTATTTATTTATTTATTTATTTATTTATTTATTCATTCATTCATTCGTTCAGTCATTAATTCATTCATTTCATTCGTTCCTTCATTCATTCATTCATTCATTAGTTAGTTAGAGGACGACGTAAGGGAATCCCTAATTGAAGAGACATCTCTTCCAAAAATTCACACATACTTGCTGCTTGTATTTTTTACGCCGCATATTTTCTTTGCTATAGTTAGAGAGGCCTTCTGGCTTGTCAGTTCAAAATGAACATAAAATACAGAGCAGCAATATTTTAAAACTCATGCATACTCTGCGCGAGGAAGAGGAATAAGATGATGACGCAGAAGCCCGTAATTTTTATTTCGTTTAGCATTTTGAATACGTGGCAGCGGAACATATAATTTTAGAAGGGCGGTCATGTTTCGTTCTTTATTTTATATATTCATCCACATAATAATAACTTTCAGTCTCGCTGATGGACATTTTCACAGTTTTCTTTCTTTATACGTCTAATAAAAACACCGTAGTAATCTACAGTGTGGGGAAGTGTAACTCTTATAACATAGGCGACCCCACCTAATCCTAGACTGGCTGGTGTTGTATATTACGTACAACTCGTCCCAAAGTCACCCCTTAATAAAATACAACCCCCAAGGATACAAACAGCCCTGTAACGGATTTTTAACACGACTGCGGGTTCCCATATGTCGTGAAAAGAGGGTGGGACTGACGTAATTGTCCGTTTCGAACTACACAAACAAGGGGGACTAACTGCTAAATCATGATACCATATCAATCGAACTTCATGCTTCTGTGTCGAGGACTAAAATCATTTCCTACTGCTAACGCCTACACTGAGAGATGAAACTGTTGCTTTTGTAGGGGTAACGCGTTAATATTTGGCTATAAACTATGGCTTTATTGCGCTGTGACAACGCAAAAAAATAGATTAGATTTTAGGACAATCACTGAATAAAATAAGTGCCATATTTTGAGTGCAATTGTATGAGATTGGCTGCGGTGCATACAACGACTAACAAGGTAAATTCCTATATTGTCAGTTGTTTTTGGTGCTATGGCGGTTACCGTGCTGGCCGTTAGATTGAAATTCACTGGTTCGAACCTCACTAAGGGCAATGGATTTTAAATGTCAATAAATGTTTAGCTTGGCTTTCTTTTGGAGGCAAATAAACTGTGTGAGGTTTGTGTTATGCTCGTGGATTTACGGGACGCAAAAAAATCGTATCTCTGCTAGAGGGCTTAGGGCAAAATTCTTTGGCCGTTTCATGCCCACTTTGAATTTCAATTGTGAATAATTATTATGCAGTTGAAAACCTCATAAATAAGTCGTTGGTACTATTACTGGCACTGTTGCTGGTACTACTGCTGCTGCTGCTCCTGCCACTACAACCACTGCTGCTATTTCTACTACTATTACTTCGTACATCGCTGTGGACTAACGGTTAGCATATCTGACGGTGAAGCAAGTGGGCCCGGGATTTTTTTTATTACTTTGTTTATTGAATAATTTTTGATCAGTAATTCAGTCATTGATATTTTTTATTGTTTTTATTTAAGGTATTTCGTTCCTTTTCATATTTATATTATTTAATTCCGTAAACTATTATTCATATAATAATAATAATAATAATAATAATAATAATAATAATAACATAATAATAATAATAACATAATAATAATAATAACATAATAATAATAACATAATAATAATAATAACAACATAATAATAATAATAATAATAATAATAATAATAACATAATAATAATCCGTAGCGCCACAGCCCTTGAAGGACCCAGACTGACCAGCCGGCTGCTGGCCTAACGTTCACATGTCGAAGCAGAGGTGGACGATCATCCAACCAGAATGGAGGTATCATGTGGCTACCACGATGATTCCCCCAGCCTTTACAGCTGGCTTTTGCTACCAGATTTCGCTACTTATCGTATCAACTCAAGTGCATCACGAATGCTTGGTGGGCACCGGTCCCATACACTGGCCGAAATTACATGAGAAAATATGCATATATTTCAATTGAAAACATAACAGAAAAAATCCTGGTTGCGACAAGTTACCTGGTTGAGATTTTCCCCCGCGGTTTTCCCTCAACCATTGAAGAAGAAATGCTGGGTAACTTTCTGCATTGGGCACTAGACTCATTTCGCTGATATTATCACCTTCATTTCACTCAAACTCTAGATAATCTTGGCAGTTGATAAAGCGTTATAAAATGAACCAATTTAAAAAATATGGATAGTAAATTGAATTACAGAGAATTAACTATTAAAAATAATCGGGGAAATATAAATTTAAGATTCACTTCTAAGTAAGTTATTGTTTTGTGTTCGCCACGTTTTATATTGATAGTGTTCAGGTAAAAGGGCTTACCCACAAAAAAGAGAAAAACAAATTTTTCAGAAACTTCTATAATTAAATTTTAACACATTATTATTAGGTTGTTAGTTTATATGAAGGAGCATAAACATAATTGTCAAAAAAAACATATCTTCACGTTTTGTAATTAAATTTTAAGTAATTACACTAATGACAACAAAGAAGTCACATTAAAAAAATGAGGGTTAAGCCCTTTTACCTAAACACCGTCGATATTTCGTTTGTAGTGGTGAACCTGCGTCGATATCTTAATAATGCAGAACTGACGCCTAGAACAGTTGATTGAAAGTCTAAATTATGATTAAGTTGGGGAAAGTTCCTATTTTTAGAGCTTCATTTTTTTCTACAATGCTCCGCTATATGGATAAGCGGAAAGAGAAACTCACTAAATTCAGGCCTATTAATAGGCCTAATAGACAAAATAAGGGGAAAAAAATTGGTAAAATTGAAAGAAAAATAAATCTATTACTTTTCTCCCAGATCTAACACTTTCTTTTCTCCAAGTCTGGTACCTTTCATTTTTCATTGGTGGATACCCTGATCACGGAACGGGTGCCCATACTCGGTGCGAGGAAAATGTATCCTATATCAAGAACTCACAGTATTATGTGTTGTTTTATTCTATGGAGATTGTAACACTCAGCCCATGGTATCGCGATCTCTCAAATAGTAGAAATTAATCTTCATGATGCAGAATTCCAATTGTACGTATTACGTAGGATGCTACAGATTTGACGCTGTTGAGTGTTCCTCTTAAATCTGTTGTCGTTTCAGCGTTCGCATTGGCTAATGGTAGTAATTTCAGACCGACTTGTCTTGTCGTGTTGTGTTTCAAGGAAATTAGCACTAGCAGCATAAAATATGCGCGTCGCTTTGCGTATCAGTTTTAAATGCAGTGCTATGAAAATATAACAACATGGCATGTTTTACGATAACAATATATCTAGCGAAGCGAGGAGACAATGTCGTTCGCATAACTGTAGCACTCAACATTTGATCTGTATGTGTATAGGCCTACTAAAGCAGTACTTAACTGTACATCGTATACCAAAACATTCGGTGACTTGTTTAATTGTTTAGTTTGGTTTTCGCTAGAATTGCTGTAATATCTGGTAGCAGAGTCAAGAGATAGGGTGTCGTTTTTCCGCACATTTTGCTGGTGATGGACCAGATATGTATTTCTCTACAGTCTATATATTTGACACAATATACCTCATACAAGGGTTAGGCCTAAGTGCTTAGTTTTATTTTTCTTAAAATACTAGGGCATTCGGAAAGTAATGCCAACAGAAAATAAAATGAAAATCAATGTCAGTAAAAGTAAGTCAATATCCTTCTGTAGAACGCATAAAGATATTTGTCTCGGATATCAGCTGAATGGTACATCGATGCCACAAGTGAACACTTGTAAATACCTAGGCATATATTTAAGTAACAAACTGGGTTGGGAGGAACAAGTCACTAATACCACAAGGAAAGCCTGGAAAGCACTACATTTCTCTATGCGTATTCCGAAGAAATCTAACCGAAAGTCAAAAGAATTAGCGTACAAAACCCTTGTTCGCCCAGTTATGGAATAGGGAGCAGTAGGTTGGGATCCGTACAGACAAAACCAAATCGATTCAATAGAAAAGGTCCAACGCAGGGCAGCAAAATATGTCAAAATGGGGAAGGGACATGGTGAGGAGATAGTAAAAGACTTAGGGTGGGAACGTCTCAAATTAAGGCGACGAAAAAACAGACTCACCGCATTGTTTAAGGCACAAATGGGACACAAAGCATGAACCGATATCAATGCTAGATTAGCAACACCATCATACTTAGGAAGGGCTGATCATATTAGGAAGTTTAAATGTAGAAAACAAAGAACGGACGTGGCAAAATTTTCTTTTGCTAACCGCACAATAGTAGACTGGAACAGCTTACCTGCGGCAATCTTTCAGGGTGGTCCTCTTAAAATCAATACATTTAAGGAAAGGTTGAGAAGATTAGACTGAAAATGTAATTGGAGGTGCAGTGTAATTATTTAAGTTGTGTCATTTACTTAATTGAATTGATATATAATTAATTAAGTTGATATGTAATTATTAAGTTGATATGTAATTATTAAGTTGATATGTAATTTAGTTGATATGTAAATAAATTAAGGTAATATGTAATTAATTAAGATGATATGTAATTAAGTTGGTATGTAATTAATTAAGGTGATATGTAATTATTTAAATTGGTAATAGTTGGGTGAAATAGAAGTACTTACAAGTTAGATTTACTTTTGCTTATCGTAGGCGTTATTATAGTCCTGGGTTTATTGCATCTACTATTTATAGATTCACGTTTATTTTATTTCATTTCATTTAGTTTTATTTTATCTTATTTCATGTAATTGTAATTATTGTATATTATATATCACTGCCACCGGATGTATACCCAATTGTAGTGCTAATAAATACATAGATACATACTTAGGCCCTACTGTTTCACACTAAATTATTTATTTAGGTTACTTTTGACATTACATACTTCAAATATAGTGTCCTGCCACGTCAACAATACGTTGCCAAATTCTTGGAAGACGGCGGACTCCATCTGCAGCAGCATTTCTGGATATCTCTCTCAGCCTTTCGGATGTCAACTCTTGATTGAAAGCGAATACCTCGCTTCCACTCAACTTGCAAACTAAATTGAACATGAGTTGTGAGCTTCCGGGCTTGTGCCGTGTTGTCTCAGTTGCTAGAGCTGGCGTTTTTTTTATCATCCTTTTGTGGTCGTCCTCAGAGTTGTGGATGAGACCACAGGATGAGAGGACGACCTAAGCAGGATGGTCGAAACGTCAGCTCTAGCAACTGAGACAACACGGCACAAGTCCGGAAACTCACAACCCATGAATAGCAGCCGCGGAAGCCTACGCCAACGTATAAATTCAGCACGCTTTGTAATTAGATCTTTGTAAGAGATAGTAAATATCAGTACCTAAAAAACAATATGCTTTGCATACTTCCACTCGGTAATGAGTTTTGGAATAATATTCTGGGGAAATTCTATAGATAATAACAGTATATTCCTACTACAAAAAGAGTAATTAGAATAATAGTAGGTACCAAATCTAGGGAATCGTATAGGACCATTTTCCAAAAACTACAAATAATGCCCATGGGTAGTCGGTATATTATTTTCATTAATACACTTCTTGCTATGTGATAGTGAAAACTTTGTAACTAATTCAGCAGTCCATAGCGTAAATACTCATAAAAAATTAATATCCTATTACATCGGTAAGTCTGTCGTGTTATAAAAAAGAAGTGCGTTATATGGCAGTAAAAATTTTTAATAGCCTTCCTTTGGATATAGAAAATCAAACTGAAAACATTAGATTAATTAGGATCAAATTAAAGAAGTGCCTAATTTGTCGCGCCTTCTATTCTGTAGGCGAATTTATGACATTCTACAACGCTTCATGAATATTTCTGTTTTGTATTAAGTATCGATACTAACCCTTTTGTGTTATACTAGTATATTGTAAAATCCTTCTGTTTATATTTTAACCAGCTGTGACTATGAATTAAGGTCCACACCTGTGGAGTAACGGTTAGCGCGTCTGGCTGCGAAACCAGGTGGCCCGGGTTCGAATCCCGGTCGAGGAAAGTTACCTGGTTGAGGTTTTTTCCGGGGTTTTTCCTCAACTCAACTTGAGCAAATGCTGGGCAACTTTCGGTGCTGGACTCCGGACTCATTTCACCGGCATTATCACCTTCATCTCATTCAGACGCTAAATAACCTAAGATGTTGATACTGCGTCGTAAAATAACTTACTTAAAAAAACTATTAATTGAGACTTGGTGGTACTATTAAGATTTTTTTGTGCGAGATCGTGCGTATTTGCTTGGTTTCCGCACAAAACCAATCCGTGGAAAGTCTAAAATTCCACATTCAGTATTCCCAACCTAACACACATAACAATTTCCCTCTTCTTACTGCTTAAGTGACATATTGATTTAACTGCTTTAGGCTTTTAACATATTATTTTAGAGACGTTCAATATAGTAACAATTATAAATTGGAAACTTAGGCCTACTACTGCAATTTCACCTAAAATGCACTGTTAATTATTGTTTTTAAATATTTGCAAAAATTAAATAAACTCTACAACTGGACTAAAGTTACTGCATTCGTGATGCAAGTAACATTAAGGAAGCCATGAAAAAATCAACAAGTTCCAGACTCATCATAGACTGGGGAAAAAAAGACAGACATATCACGGCCTGCTGGAGTAAGGTAAACACAGAAAACATTTTAAAGCAACAGTGTTGAAGATAGATATTTTTGTTTTGCAAATTTGCCGTCATTGAACAGAAACCAAGATGGAGATTTCATTGCAACTAATTAGAAATTCCTCTTTCAGGCATGTAATAAACGATCTTCGCACAAAATAATGTACGATACACGATCGGTATGTTTTCTTTCAATTCTCGGAAATTAAAAAAGCTCAACTACGTTTCGCTCTTTCAAACTTTTCCTCGAACATGAAAACTTCAACATACCGCTCTTGTAACGCATATTACTATTTTGACATGTTCCTCTAGCTGTGAAGCGATGTATGAATACCATGGAATGTAAATAAATACAGTGCACCTGCTTTAATTTCGTCCTTGTTTAACACGAGACTTTGTGGATTTCACCAGAGTTTGAACTCTGTTCTAGAGCATAGAAATCCTACAGTTTAATCTTTTTATAATCGTAACAATTCCGTCATCACGTCTACAGAAAGAAAATGACCGTCACCATGAGAGCTACAAGGTAAATTTGCGATTGAGTTACAGGATATAACTTGGTATGAAGTATTCCAAACCTTTGAAGGACTTCCGAATCGTGACTCTCTATCACTTTACATGGAATGGAATGAAAGTTTTATGCTAATGAAGGTTCACGTGTCGCAAATACTGCAGCCACATAAAGAACCCGACGTTTGTAATAGGTTTTTCTTAATGTAAAAAACCCAGATATAAAATTCCTTTGCGTTTAAAATTGTTTGGTTACAAATATACTCATTTAATAACGAAGCAAGAAATTCAGTGGTACACTCCTCGCCCTATTTTTTCTGAAATTAATTTAGTCCCAGTGGTATGCACCAGCTCACGCGAGCTGGAATACGAATCTATGCACGTATCCTTCCCCCTTCCCCCTTCCCCTCCTCCACGCCCCTCATCCGTCATATGTTAATGGACCGTCCTGCAAGTTCGGACTAACTTCCGGACCCAACAATACGACTGCTTTGTTCGTAATAGACACAGAAGCAACTTAACGAAAAGCACGGCATTCTCTGCAGCCTGCAACTCGCAAGAATTTACATTTGCGTTTATAGCAGACGAGAATAGCGCACCAGCAGTGGCGGCTCGTTCTCCAGCTCTTAAAGCAATGATGTCAAAGCAAGCGCATTTTTCTGACCTTGACGTCGTGCGCGGGCAGCAAGCGCTAAGTATGGAAAGAGGAAGGGTTGTGTATATAAATAAGCAACCTGTTGGATTAAGAAAACAGTGGTGCACAAACTTCAAACGGAACGTGAAATTTTATGTCGTTATTTTTATATGACTTCTTTCTGTTTAATAGTATCTATATTGTCTGCAAAATAAAAGTACTAACACCGATTTCTTAATATTGCACTTGTGTTTTAAATCTTAATAACATAATAGAGAGTTAAGATGGAATATTCACTTAAATTCCATAGTGTATTAAGTGGATGAAACACACCATTCATAAAGAAAGAGATTAAGTATGACATGATAAGTTGGAATTTATATTGATGGTATCTTTAGCCTTACAAAAATAATCAATAAACTAATCAAAACAATATTACAGTACAAAGCAAAGTTACCTAGGTACTGTATCTGTTTTAAGTGTAACTAATATTACATAACAAAACTCTTATCGCATTATGCTTTTAAGGTGATATTTGTGAGCAACTTCCTATCATCAGAATATTAAATTATTTTCTCGAAATCTGCTGAAGCTATAGAGCTGACATTTTTACAACACATGGGCACGTATCTTTTGCTTATGATGTAACAGTAGTTGCTTTGTTAATTCATTTCCTTACAAACAATATCCATGCGAATATTTTCAAAATTTTCAATACAGTATCTTTAGTAATACGTATATACGGTATATCAGATTTACGAAAACATTCTGTAAGGCTACTAAATAAATAGGCCTATATCTGAAAATTTCACTTTTCTATAAAAAAAAGTTGAGAAAATACTTCTTTTGAATAAAAAAATCAAACTTGTGAAAAATGAGCATTACAATTAAAACTTACATTCTTATAATGCACTTATACTTCTCAGGCAAATCTAAAAATTAACATGGATACAGTTTTAATAAGTTCTCTTCCCTTTATCTATTGAATCAGTGCTGGCCATCCCTGAATATAGCTCGACCAAGCGGCATATACCACCTCTTTCTTCTGTCTCTTACCTTTCCGCTGTAAAGCGCTCAGGCTCTCCTGGGCTCTAAAGCGCGCGCTTGCTCCTGTGGGCTTCAATTGACATGCCTGCCTTAAAGTAATAGGTTGATGGTTAAGTTAGTTGCGTTTCTGTTTTTCATAGCAATAGAGCCTTTGTAAGAAATTTGTTTCGGAGTTGTCATAGTATTGTGTTGGTGAATATGTCTTGAATTATTCAGTTTTTAAGAAAATCTGTTTTAAATATGGATTTAAAAATGATGATACAGCCTATTGTATTTTATTTTGATTACAGTAGTTTTATTTATGTGTACATTAATAAACAAACTTATTGCCATTTCAAAATGGAAACTTACTTTTGAATAACCTTACATATTTATGGTGAATCAGTCAAATGGGACGTCTGTATACTTTATTTGAAATTGATATTGGTGATCCACTAAGTAAATTTGTCGCAGTGAATTACAGGAACTCGTGCTTTCTTTGTGATTCTGATTATAAGATTTTAAGATTTGTCGTAATTTCTAACCTTTCTACACGAGATCAAAACAGTTGACCTTTCACCCTAGTTTCAATGTCAGCAACTTCTGTATAATTTTCGCCCTCGAACATTTTCCTTGTAAAGTTTAATTGATATGGCCTCGCTTAGAATTGAATTGATATAAAAATTTATGTTCCAAGACTTGTAACCGTTTAGAAATTGAAATAGGAGTGGCAACACATATGCAGCCATCTGATAACCTAAGTGCAAAAGACGCTGTAATTACAAATTATCCGTAGCAGGAATAGCTCTGCTAACATCTACAGTCGAGATCAGTTGGGGGAGTTGAATAAGCTAATTTATCTGAGCTTGAGTAATACACGATTTCTCCTACAGAAGGCGCTGCTTGAGCCCGTCGTTAAGGCATAATATTATGTAGAAATCTTGAAGGTAATTTGCAAGTGCCATGGACAGAGCACAAGGAGAGAGAGAGAGGAAGAACATAGAGTGAGAAAAAGTTGTGCAAAGTAAGATAAAACTATGATAAAGGCTGCAAAAGAACAGAATTCTTAAGTAAACAAATGGGAAAGCAAATGAACAAAAAATGTTTCGTAATGAAACACAGAGGGCTGAAGATGCGAAGACATTAGGCAAGAAAAGAAAGAGAGACTTGGCAATATGTGGGGAGAGGGGTGGATAGATGCAAAAGCGATAGGTGGAAGAGAACAGGGGAAAGGACAGAGATGGATGGTAGACACGCCCACCCCAAGTGCAGATAAATCAGAGTCCGACGCACATCTCTGTTGCACTTTCTTAACGCCGGCGGGCCGAGTGCTTCGGATTTACACGGCCGACGCAAAAACACACAAGTCCGTCAAATGAACGTGTCTCACATTTTGGGAGCAGCTAATGCTCAGCAGAAAGAGCAAACAGGAAGCACAAATAGCTTCTACTAGACTACTACTACTACTGCTACTTCTACTACTGCTGCTACTAACACTACTACCAGTACTACTACTACTGCTACTACTACTACTACTACTGCTACTACTACTGCTACTACTGCTGCTACTAACACTACTACCAGTACTACTACTACTGCTACTACTACTACTACTACTACTACTACTATTGCTACTACTACTACTTCTACTACTGCTGCTACTAACACTACTACCAGTACTACTACTACTGCTACTACTACTACCACTACTCTACTACTACACTGCTACTCTACCACTGCTGCTACTAACACCACCACCAGCACTACTACCACTGCTACCACTACTACTACCACTGCTACCACTACTACTACTGCCACTCTACCACTGCTGCCACTAACACCACCACCAGTGCTACCACTGCCACTACTACTCTTCCACTACCACTGCTACTACTACTACCACTACTTACTGCACTAACACCACCACCAGCACTACACTGCTACTACTACCACTTCTACTACTATTGCTACTACTACTACCACTCTACCACTGCTGCCACTAACACCACCACCAGCACTACTACTACTACTACTACTACTACCACTGCTGCACTAACACCACCACCAGCACCACTACCACTGCCACTACCACTGCTTCACCACTGCCTGCTGCCACTACCACTACTCTACCACTGCCACTACCATTTTCTACCACTGCCACCACTACCACTGCCACCACTTCACTACTACCACTCTACTGCTACCACTGCTACTACCACTTATACCACTGCTACTGCTACTATTTCTACTACTATTACTACTACTACTACTGCTACTACTACTACTTTTACTACTGCTGCTACTACTTCTACTACTGCTATGCTACTACTACTACTTCTACTACTGCTACTACCACTGCTACTACTACTACTACTGCTACTGCTGCTACTTCTACTACTACTTCTACTACTGCTACTGCTTCTACTACTGCTACTACTGATGCTACTACTGCTACTACTACTATTACTACTACTACTACTACTGCTACTACCACTTCTACTGCTGCTAACTGCTACTACTACTGCTGCTGCTACTACTACTACTGCTGCTGCTGCTACTGGTACTACTACTACTACTACTACTACTACTACTACTACTACTACTACTACATAATCATAATGGTCATAACCCTTACCACATAACTAAAATTACCATCATAACAACCACGATTATCACCTCACCTTCCATCAGAATCATCACTGCCAAGACCACCACTGCCTCTACGACCACCACTGCCGCCACCACGTCCTTCACACTCACCACAATAACCACCACTGAAATCACCACCACCACTACCATCACCATCATCAACTTCACCACCACGAGCACCGAAAAGAGCAAATACCCGTAGTTGGGGCATTTCCAGTTACATAAATGCTAGAACTAAAGTAATATGCTTAAAATTGTAAGTAGAAATTAAAAAAAAAAAATACGTATATGTTAGTTCAAAAAAATATCTGTACAAAATGTGTTAAGGGATTAGGTACAGCTTACAGCAGCAACATTTTTGGAAATATTCAACATTTTTTTCCTCCATTACTGTATCTTTTAAAATAATGAAAATGGTATGTGTAAAACACTGTCCTCCTGCTATACGATTAAAAAAAAAATATATATATATATATATATATATATATATATATATATTTTCACACTTAAAAATGGTGGCAGTTCACTGTGCAGTGATGAAGTATTACCCTCATAACTCATAAACTTGTTAACTTTTTCATGTTCTCTCTCTTTTATTTTATTACTGAAACTCATGTTTACAATATCATGCTCTTTCAACTACATTCCTTAAAAAATATTTTTTTGTGTTAGAAGAAAATACTAATATTTGACCATTTTTAAAGTGAATTTATTTTTTATCAGAAAATCTATCAAAGGTAGGGAAGTGACCTTGCATCATATTGTAGATGTGACATGCATAAATACACACAACAAATTTCATCACAGAATGTTGGATAGTTTTTGAGTTACGTGGGAAACGCTTCATCACTGCAAAGTGAATTGAATTTAGAGGGGGGGGAAAGGAAATTTTTTTCGTAAAAATATTTTTTTTTCATATAGAAAAAGGGCAGTGTTTTACACATACTAATTTTCATTATTGTACAAGATACAGTATTGGAGGAAAATAATATATTTAATATTTCCAAAAATTTTACGGAATATTCAGCAGGTGCTCTGTTTACGCATGGTGTAGTAGTGACTGGGGAACGGAGTATTCAGCAGGTACACTGATGATAGAGTACTGAGTGGTAAATGAATAGTAAACTTGAAACCACCGTAACACACCCTATCGATCCCCAATATTACAAGCCTAATTACCACAATACCACAGTACACGGCTCTCTTAAATTGTCTGAGCATATTGGGAATTCAATCAGTGGCTTTCCCATACAAGCTAGAAATGTTTCATATAATACAAATTTTATCTCGAAAAGAAAGCAAAAAAGAACAAAATTGTATTAAACTCAAAGAATAAATCTCCTGAAATTAATGACATTACTTAAGGGCACATGTACATGATCGACCACAAATATTATTAGAAAATGAAGGCTCAAAATTTTTAAAATTTTATAAGAAAATGAACTCACAATTGGACAAAAATTACCGGGTACCACAACAAAACTTGTTAGAATTTATATATCTGATAAAAGTATAATAAAAGATTACTAATAATATTTTTCAAACCAGTTTTGTCAAAGTCAAAAAAAAAAAAAAAAAAAAAAATCTGCAGTTACATCATTTGGGAACCATAACGTTGTTATGGTCTCTCTGACATCTTTAATATTTTTCCTGCATGTAATAAACACTTATTTCTGAAAAGTAGACTACTCTCAGACATGTAGATTTGTTTATTTTAATAGAATTAATTTTTATTTTCTACATAAAATATATTAAAATTTACATAATGTTTTGTGACTTAATTTTTCTGTTTTCAAAGAAATGGGCATTAATGTAGTCTACCTTTTGCATAAATGCATGTTAAATCAGTGTACAAAATTTCAGAATTCTATCTCTATCGGTTGTGGAGTTATGAAATAATATTTGTGAAATGTTTCAAATTTTGGAAAATTTAACTTAAAGTAAAAAGTGAATTCTAAATAATTTTATTAGTAACCTTTTTTATGTCTCGTGACCAGAATATTGTACGAAATGGAAATATAAAAATTGGAGATTTATCCTTCGAAGGGGTGGAAAAATTCAAATATCTTGGAGCAACAGTAACAAATATAAATGACACTCGGGAGGAAATTAAACTCAGAATAAATATGGGAAATGAGTGTTATTATTCGGTTGAGAAGCTTTTATCATCTAGTCTGCTGTCAAAAAATCTGAAAGTTACAATTTATAAAACAGTTATATTACCGGTTGTTCTGTATGGTTGTGAAACTTGGACTCTCACTCTGAGAGAGGAACATAGGTTAAGGGTGTTTGAGAATAAGGTGTTTAGGAAGATATTTGGGGCTAAGAGGGATGAAGTTACAGGAGAATGGAGAAAGTTACACAACGCAGAACTGCACGCATTGTATTCTTCACCTGACATAATTAGGAACATTAAATCCAGACGTTTGAGATGGGCAGGGCATGTAGCACGTATAGGCGAATCCAGGAATGCATATAGAGTGTTAGTTGGGAGATCGGAGGGAAAAAAACCTTTGGGGAGGCCGAGACGTAGATGGGAAGATAATATTAAAATGGATTTGAGGGAGGTGGGATATGATGATGGGGACTGGATTGATCTTGCACAGGATAGTGACCAATGACGGGCTTATGTGAGGGCGGCAATGAACCTTCGGGTTCCTTAAAAGCCATTTGTAAGTAAGTAAATAAGTAACCTTTTTTATACCTTTATCAGCAATTTAAGTTCTAATAAGTCTTGTTGTGGTACCTTGTATTTTTTGTCCAATTGTGAGTTCATTTTCTCATAAAATTTTAGAAATTTAGAGCCTGCATTTTCTGATAATATTTGTGGTCGTTCACGTACATATACCCTTAAAAATAGCTGGTACGTATTGCAGTGACGTCGGAAGTTGCATTTCATAATGTGATGTGAAAATTCTGTATTGAACATTGAAACTGGAGCATTGAAATCACCGTACATGTTTAGTCAACACAGGAAGAGAGAAGAGTATTCTTTGCAAGTTTGATTTCGCGGCGACTCCTTAGTTCGCAATTAAAACGTGAGTACTTGCACATGAAAACCGTTGAAAGGTTATTCACTGCTGGAGCATCTTCAGTTATTGAGGTCGCAGAACCTGTTCCGATGAAGCCGTGATAGTTCATACGGGACGCCCGCGCCGCGGTACAGGAGGGGGCGTTAGGAAGCGAACTCCGCACTACCGCATCCAAGAGTCCACCCACCATCCTCCTCCACAATGGGTATTGTGGGACTCCCTTTCCTGGAGCGTGCATCTCATTACCGCCAGGATGAGATTGTCCCCTTGCAGTGACAAAATGCAAAGTGCCTCACCACCACACAGGCAGTGGGTTTCAGTGTCTCGTGGTTTTTATTAGGCACTTCAACAGAACACGTGGCCCAGCCTTGGTTTAGTGGGTTCTGTCATCTCTCCCCATATTCCATTGATGATGAAAGAAGTGAAAATAACTTCGCAACGTTTCCACTTTCGTCGTCACGTGAAAAATCTCGTATAAAGGAAAATTCGTATGACTCGTTAATTTGTTGTAAATGGCTAAATATACGTCACTAACCAACCAGCAGTAATGGCAGTGGCGGTAGTAGTAGTATTGTAATTTTTGGTAGGTTATTTTGCGACGCTTTATCAACAACTTAGGTTATTTAGAGTCTGAATGAGATGAAGGTGATAATGCCGGTGAAATGAGTCCGGGGTCCAGCACCGAAAGTTACCCAGCATTTGCTCATATTGGGTTGAGGGAAAACCCCGGAAAAAACCTCAACCAGGTAAATTGCCCCGACCTGGAATCGAACCCGGGCCACCTGATTTCGCCGCCAGACGCGCTGACCGTTACTCCACAGGTGTGGACAGTATTGTTGTAATATTGTAGAATTATAGTAGTAGTGTAGTACTATTATATTAGTATTGTTGTTATAGTAGTACTATTGTTGCAGTATTGTTGTGTTATAGTAATAGTATTGTATTAGTATTGTAGTGTTGCAGTAATAGTATTATTGCAGTATTGCATTAGCATTGTTGTGTTATAGTAGTAGTATTGTTGCAGTATTGTTATTACTTCTAAAATTCATGTTCTATATTCACGTAAATTTGAGTAATCTATTTACTGTAATCAGCTATTCTTCTTGTATGTGTAATGTTATTCTGTGTTTCTGGCAACCCAAGATGCCTGGAAGACATTTTTTTCGAAATTAATTATATATTGTAGTATTATAGTAGTCGAAAAAATCTGAAAGGTAGAATTTATAAATCAGTTATATTACCGGTTGTTCTGTATGGTTGGGACTCTCACTTTGAGAGAGGAACATAGGTTAAGGTTGTTTGAGAATAAGGTGCTTAGGAAAATATTTGGGACTAAGAGGGATGAAGTTAGAGGAGAATGGAGAAAGTTACACAACACAGAACTGCACGCATTGTATTCTTCACCTGACACAATTAGGAACATTAAATCCAGACGTTTGAGATGGGCAGGGCATGTAGCACGTATGGCCGAATCCAGAAATGCATATAGAGTGTTAGTTGGGAGGCCGGAGGGAAAAAGACCTTTAGGGAGGCCGAGACGTAGATGGGAAGATAATATTAAAATGGATTTGAGGGAGGTGGGATATGATGACAGAGAATGGATTAATGTTGCTCAGGATAGGGACCAATGGCGGGCTTATGTGAGGGCGGCAATGAACCTCCGGGTTCCTTAAAAGCCAGTAAGTAAGTAAGTATTATAGTAGTAGTATTGTTGCAGTATTTTATTATAGTAGTAGTATTGTTGCAGTATTCTATTGGTGTAGTATTTTATTATAGTAGTAGTATTGTTGCAGTATTGTATTAGTATTGCTGTAGTATTATAGTAGTAGTATTGTTGCAATATTTTATTAGTATTGTTATAGTATTGTAATAGTATTGTATTAGTGGTATTGTTGGAGTATTGTATTAGTAATGCTGTATTATTCTAGTATTATCATTGTTGCAGTATTGTGGTGGTGGTAGTGGTAGTGGTAGTGGTAGTGGTAGTGGTAGTAATAGTAGTAGTAGTAGGTACTGCGAATCCAAAACTCAGCCATAGTCACTTTGAATATTTAATGTAAAAGTCAGAGTTCTTCACACTACACTGATGTTTTAATTAGCCTATTGAATGCGTAGAAAATTCGTCATCACAAGAACAGGAAAAGCAACACTCACAGTGCTGTAGATACTCCAATTCTTATTTCTGGTTATGTATGTACTTATTCACACTGCTAATGGGTAAATATCCGGTGGCAGTGGTTATGGGTTTCTTGATGACTATTACACTTTTACTACGTCACTTTTGACCAATAAAACGGTACGAAAGGACGTCTTTCAACTAATCATGGCTGCTTATCGCACAATTTTATCGTATCCCTAGCACATGTTTCTTTTTATCACTACCCTAGCATTTGTTTCTTTATTTGCCAACATTTCAAACTGCACTGATCTGGACGTCAAAAAAACAAAAAATTACAAACCACTCCAGTCGATGCACAGCACTTTCAAATATGACTCGCATTGGCATTCAAGAACAAGAATTAATAAAGATCACTGGCCATATATGAAGAGCACCATTCGGAAATCCTGAATAAGTTGAGGGATACACCATGTGCATCAACCAGTTCACTTCTTTTACGCACACGTCCAATATAACATCAACTGAACCACCAACCACTAAAACATTCAAATTTGAAAATTGTACTTTCAATAATTGTTTCTTTTAAAATTATTCATGATAATTTTTTATTTCATCATCGTCAATTAAAACGTTTCTTGTTTATTTCATCATCCCTAATTAAAACTTTTCTAACACTTGTTTATATTATTTAGGTTACGATTATTATAGCTTCTGCTATATGATATCATGGATAGTCACGTATCAGAGATTGTTTAATACTAAGATTTATTGAAAATCATCTGTTAAGTGACGTTGATTACTGGGATCCGGCTGATTGAAGTGGAATGCAAATGTTTTAATAAAAATGAAAGTGAATCAACAAAGCCTTCTTGACTAGTAACCGTCCACAATGAGTTCAATGAAGATTCCACAGTTGGCACAACTGATAACAAGAACACACAATCATAAAACACTACTGCCATCTAGCGTAATGTTGAGATGGTACAGTAATACATTATTTTGAAGACAGTTGTATTTTCATAAGCCAATTAATATTTTATTGTATTGGAGTACTTTGTTACTTCTAATCTTTATATACTTTCTTCTAATCGTGTAATAGTCAATTAAATCCCACTCGAATTGTGAGTTTCTCTAGATAAATCAAAACCTCTAGTGAGATTACTGTTGAAAAATCTTCACCGTATCATCCTGTATATCCCCCAAATTTTGAAAATGATTCAGTTACACTCTGTACATTAGTGGAAGTATTCAAACGAAAAGAGAATGTTATTGACAATATGACAAACGAATTGAATAAATTGTTAAAAACACGTAAAACGTGTGATTTTCGTAAAATCAACTTGTAATGTAAATGTTTTCCGTGCCATTCATTGGCCAAAGAATCTGTTTCGGGTACCCCTGATTTATTCCGCAGATGCACGTTTGTTTCAACAAAATGCGGAATTAATGTCACATTTTACAGTGTTTATTTGCTTTGAAAATCTGGTTGCCTTAGTTTCATTGGGAGGTGGGTAATGGTATGGCTTAACAGGCTGTATTCCCCCCCCCCCGCTCCCGTGGAAGCCGCCGTGCACTTAATCCCATAAGCGTGTTCAGTTTCATGATGTACTCTACGAATACTGCGCGTTTTATTTTGTGATGTTACTCTCGAGTTCTGTTTTTTGTTTTTTGCTGCTTCCAGGTTTCGAGCTCAAAAGAATGGGCAACTCACCATATGAATCCTGAATTTTGACTCCTCTCCCTCCCTTTTTATTCTTTTTTTGACTGATGGCGAACCAGTAGTTACCACGTCCCACCCCTCTGTCAGTCCAGCTGGTAAATAAGCTGGATTTTTAATATTCTTTTTCATCTTTTTACACTTTTAAACGGCTGTTTATGTTGCAATAGTTTTCTGCTTCCCTCTGAGGACACACAGTTCTCTTTGTTTGCTCGTTAAATTGAATTATTTGAAATGGATGAAAGGATTTGTTTTGTTTTTAAATTAACTTGTTTTCATTATGGCTCGTTCTTGCTAAACGTTTTAATATTTCTGTTTTTTTTTTTTGTAAAGTTTTCACTGCAATATAAGTTAAAAGGACTTTAAAGTAATTATAGAAATAAAATGAAGCTTTTTTTTTTTGCTCAGTCATAGTCTACTATATACTGTAGTATCGAGTTGAAAGAAATCATTAATGTATGAACTTTGAAAGCCAATACTTGATAATTTATTTAGACAGCCATGACTGAGATGTACGTACCTTTGACTTCTTTCAAAGCAATACATGTTTCCTACTTAAAAAATATTTTACTCACAGCGCATAACGTTGATTCCAAGTAGATTACATAATTGTTATTTGTATTCAGAATAATGGTTTGCGGAGAAATATATTGGTTTGGAATATTGTACGAAATGGAAATATAAAAATTGGAAATTTATCTTTTGAAGAGGTGGAGAAGTTCAAATATCTTGGAGCAACAGTAACAAATATAAATGATACTCGGGAGGAGATTAAACACAAAATAAATATGGGAAATGCCTGTTATTATTCGGTTGAGAAGCTTTTGTCATCCAGTCTGCTGTCAAAAAATCTGAAAGTTAGAATTTATAAAACAGTTATATTACCGGTTGTTCTTTATGGTTGTGAAACTTGGACTCTCACTTTGAGAGAGGAACATAGGTTAAGGGTGTTTCAGAATAAGGTGCTTAGGAAAATATTTAGGACTAAGAGGGATGAAGTTACAGGAGAATGGAGAAAGTTACACAACACAGAACTGCACGCATTGTATTCTTCACCCGACATAATTAGGAACATTAAATCCAGACATTTGAGATGGGCAGGGCATGTAGCACGTATGGGTGAATCCAGAAATGCATATAGAGTGTTAGTTGGGAGGCCGGAGGGAAAAACACCTTTAGGGAGGCCGAGACGTAGATGGGAAGATAATATTAAAATGGATTTGATGGAGGTGGGATTTGATGATAGAGAATGGATTAATCTTGCTCAGGATAGGGACCAATGGCGGGCTTATGTGAGGGCGGCAATGAACCTCCGGGTTCCTTAAAAGCCAGTAAGTAAGTATGAAAATTTGAAAGTCATGTATTTGCTCATTATCAGACCACGGAACTTTATGCACTAAAAACGTGAAAATAAAAATATGTATGCAACTATGCAGTAAAAACTGTTGAAATAAGCGCCAAAAATTTAAATGTATGCAGTAAAAATACAATTGAGAGGTTTATTTGGTGTAATAATATGATATAAATGAGAATGATTATGCAAAGTAATAATAAATTATCATCAAGCCATCATTATTTTATTCAATTCAAACCATCCCATCGCACTTCCTCATACTCATCCTCTTTCACAATAGCACTCCCAAAACTCTGGAATTCGCTACCTGCTAGCATCAGGGACTGTCGAAATAAAACTGAATTCAAACACAAACTTTTTAGGCACTTGGTCAGTAATTGAGACTCGTTCAGACATGGCTTCTTGTAAATAGTTATTCTAACACAAAATGTTTCAATATCCCGTAATTTCATCACTATACAGGATGTTTCCGAGGTGGTGTTAGAAACTTTCAGGGATGATGGCGAAGGGCACATGTATCAATTTGAGATCAGGAACCCTGGTCCGGAAATGACTGAGTCGAAAGTTATAAGCAAAAATAGTTGTGTGGAAATGGAATTGTAATTTGACAGCACGTGCCCTCCTTCCCTTAACCTTTGGAACAGTCATGGAAAAATGGCATGAGCCGGATGTCTTCTACGTGGGTACTTGTATCGATACAATCTGTGAGCTTGTCTACTATTCCCATTGGCTCATCCGTATTCGAAAATCAAGTCTGCTTATTCCGCTCTCGTGTACTCCTCCATTTCACTAGGACTGATCGACTGGACACTGCAACTTGTACACATACACTGCTGTCTACAGACGTGCATATCAGGACCGACCATGTCCGTTACACATTACGCTATCTGCATTGCTTTAGTGTAGTTTCCTGTCCCCATCTCTCAGACAGCGCACTGAATGGAATACTGTAAGTAGACAACGTAAACAACGTCAGATGAATACAGTATGTGTAAGATGTACAGATAAATACACATAAATAAGGTGTACAGAGGAATAAAATTATTTCATTTCCACACAACTGTTTTTGCTTGTAACTTTCGACTCGGTCATTTCCGGACCAGGGTTACTTATCTCAAATTGATACATGTGCCCTTCACCATCATCCCTGTAAGTTTGTAACACAACCTCGGAAACACCCTGTGTAATTTTATTCTAGGTTTAATTTTTACTTAAGTAAAAAAAAAAAAAAACTTTCTTGGTTCTTAAATTCTACAATAAACTGTCTACCCTTTATTCATCAGTTAATCTTTTAGTACTTTGATTTTTATTGTATTTTTAAATTTAATATTAATTGTAATTATAATTGTAATTGTATTCTTAATATTGTAGTTAAAATCGCCTGGTAGAGGGGAAGAGAAGGCCTAATGACCTTATCTCTACCAGGTTAAATATATAGGTTATATACTATACTATACTATACTATACTGTACTATACCATGCTATACTATACTATATTGTACTGTACTGTCCTGTCCTGTAGTACTACACTATACTTATACTATAGCATTGTTTCTATAAATGTATTTATTACTGATTTTACGCACATATTTGAGTTGGTATATTCTTAACTTTCTAACTTTCCAGCTTTTTATTTTTTAACTTTCTTTGCCATTCACGTAATTATTATGGAAGAAAAACAACCAACGATTTTTCCAGGTTGTCTACTGTGGAACTTCTCCTCTGACCTGTGAAAATTAGTTTAAATGCCCAGAACGATCTTTCTTTGATGTGTCTGGCGCATACTAGTAAGCTTGGTTCAGCAGTACAACCCGTTGAAATGCAAACTTACACACCACATGACTTTAGTTTTGTTTTTTTATGAAATTAAAACGCACTAGCAACACTGTCGTCACAGCAATTTTATAACCTCAACAATATGCAATTTCATTGTCGCAAGTGTGTAAGCCTCATGCTAAAGTGGAAAACGACTTAACTTATACACTAGAAAGAAGTATACATTGTCATAGCAGCAATTTCATTCCTAAATACTAACACTAATTAAGACACAGTTGCATTTGTCGCATTTTGTTACTCCACTTCTAAAAACTTTCGATGTAAATGTGCAAAAATGCGACAACCACATTGGACCACATTCAGAAACAAAAATGCTAATAGAGAAAACAAAATCAGATATGTGTATGAACTGATTTGTTCTAGAGAATCTGAATTTAAATCAAATGCTAATGGCATAGGCAATGTTAAAGAAGTTACTGAATAATAGATGTTCAGGAATGGATTTCAGAGAGTCTGTACAATTCATGTTAGTTAACAAGTGAAGTGGACAATTTCTTCTAATTGATCTATACCAGCGTTTCTCAAACTTTTTTGAAGTGGGGACCATTTACTCTTGTTCCCTTCGAAAGCAAATTTACCATTTTCGTAGCATATTTTAATACCAGTATACTTATATTTTAAAATTGAATTAAGGTTCGGTACTACGGTCCTCTGTTACGAATTCGGGTGGAACCTGGCTGGATTACAGGCGCGGCGCCAGATGTGCAGGGAAAAGATGGCGAGAAACACCACGTATATAGTGCTTTAAATGCCTCTTTTGTTGCTGAGAGTAGAGTGGGAAGTCGATAAACGGGTAGGGTAATAAATTTCATAAAATGTCTGTACTGGGAGAAAAAGTGAAATTCGATTGTCATGTGTCATTTCCAAACTCTGAGATTTTAAGCTATAGTGTGATACACAATTCTTTCGAATTTTATTTTTTCTTCCGTCTTTCTTGAAGGACCACGAGGGCAGACCTCGAGGACCACAGGTGGTCCGCGGACCGCTAATTTATACAATTCCATCGCATACTGTAAATTGTGATCTAGGATTTAGTTGCATGAATCTTGTAAAAACTGTAATTAGAAACCGTCTTTCAGTAAAAGGAGTTAGCACTCTGCTAACAATAAATCTTAAAGGGCCTATTCGTAAAGAATTTCAATGTGTAGAGTGGCCATAAAATATCATATTTTAATGTGATGTAAGTTCAGAAGTAATTGATTCTAAACATACCTACGTGTAATGATTGACTTACGTAAGTATATCTGCTAGCATCAGGGACTGTCGAAATAAAATTGAATTCAAACGCAAACTTACTAGGCACTTGGTCAGTAATTGAGACTCGTTCAGACATGGTTTCTTGTAAATAGATCTCTTTATCTATCAAAAATATTTCAATGTATGAAGAGTCCACTGCAAGAATGACGGATGTCATTTGGAATACATTTTGCAGGAGAAGCAATTGAAAGTTTGAAATGCTTAGCGCTCAAAGCTTAACTGTGATTTTCCGATCATTACTGGACAATGACTATCAGTGTTAATGCCATATAACTCTGTATGTACATTCTATATGTCTTAAGCTATGCATTGACAGTCTTGGTTTATTTTCGACAAGAAAGTGACATCCATCATTCTTGCAGTGGACTCTTCATATGGTAATCTCATGACTATAGAATTTTGTTATTCTAGGTTTAATTTGTAATTCAGTAAATACAAAAATATTCTTTGTTCTTAACTTCTATGATAAAATATCTAGCGTTCATTAATCAGGTAATCTTGTCGTACTTTAATTTTTATTGTAATTGTAATGGTAAATTTAATGTTAATTGTAATTTTATTGTTCATATTATACTTGTAATCCCCTGGTAGAGGGGCAGAGAAGGCCTGACGGCCTTATCTCTACCAAGTTAAATAAATTCTACTACTACTACTACTACTACTACTACTACTACTACTACTACTACTACTACTATTGGGTGTTCATTTCCAAGTGTGTCATGACGTCACTGTTGTGAGTCAGCGATTTGAAGCGTTTCAGCTTTTGTCAGAGAAGTTGCCTATTAATCAAGGCGTACAATCTGACCTTGAGAACGGTATAACTTGAACGTCGTAGCAACAGATGTAAAGTCTGTGTGCTGCCATAACCTCTTTCGAACTGTGTTTTGCGCGGGCAAGTCGTACGCAGGATATTTGTTATCATCGGTTGCGTACGGCAACATTCCACAATACAAATCAAATGCTCCGTGTCCATGTTGACCGTCGAAGTTAATGTCAACAAATACGTAAGAAATCGTCTTAACCCTCTCTCCATATCCCGACAGTAAGAAAAAACCCACCTCAGTACATGTTTCCAAACAGTTCACATTCCTGCCACTACCGGCGTTACCGTACGTATCAGTAAGTCGGCTACTCTTCAGAATGAACGCCGTACTTGCTATGCAACTTCTCTGGCAGATAAGTAATACGCCTCTGCGGAAGTGTAGGAAGATTGAATTCTCTAGGCCCATCGACTAGCCATATGACGGCATGCAGCGAGCCATGACACACTTTGAACTGAACACCCAGTATATCTAGAGTGTGGTAAGATGGATTGAAAGTAATATAACTCCAAGAAACAAATTGTATAACTTTTTGTTTCTGTTTAGAGTATTGCACAAGCTTTTCGCAATTTGCACAAATATAATTTTTCGTTTGTGCATTTTTGCGACATTTCTAGTTTAAACCCTACTGTGTAGCTATATCGTTCATTTCGAAATGAGATATTATGACTCATTACTGCTTTAATTATCTTTAATGTAATCCCCTTGTAGCAACAGCTGGTGATAGCGTCTTCAAGTATCAGTTGGACATCGGCAGTCACTGTTAACAACTTCCTATCGAGAACTTTACCTTCCGTGTCTCCAGTGCGCCCCCTATCGCGTGATGTGTAGTTATCTAAAAGAATTTAAGTCATGACTCTGTGATCTTGTTTGAAAAGTTACTTTTGTAAGGAAATGCATATTTTCCGCCTTATATTTATTGTAATAGAACCAACATTTGGGGAAGTATTAATATTACTTCCAGTAGGTAAATTACAGGACTCGTAAGACCGGAAATTCCTGACTGAACACTGCGCCATCCCATGTCCTTTCCACTTCAGATAGCAAAATGCGGTGAGATGGATGACAATGGCTGCGTTTTAAAACTACTTAAGCCCGGACTGCCGTAACAGTAAGTTATACGACAGTCAGGGCCCATCTTCAGTAATTTCATTTAGTCACGATATCCCCCTCCAGGCTTTCTTCCTCTCTCTTTCCCATTGTTTCAGAATTTCCTGTCCCGTGGTCCCTTGTTTAGCATAATATCTGTTTAGTCCTCCCTCTTATCCAAACACGGCCGGCTTCCTTGTTGTACTCTCCTCCTCCTCCCATGTTGGCTGCTTTCCAGGTCGGCCGCCATTACGTCCCCTGGTAATTAGGCTCCCCCGCTTGACACTGTCGCCTTCCATCACTTGAAAACTCCGGCACGAGGATTTTTTTCCGCCCATTCCTCCTTCATCCCTCCCTTACGTTCGTTTATTTCACCCCCTCGCAGCTTCAGACGGGGCGGCGGTTTTTTGTCCACTCTTGTGGTGACGGTGATGGTAGTTCGTGACGTCAGAGCACGGTTTGGTGTGTTGCCTGCATTGCAGGATACAGAATGGAGCCATATGCTAGGAGGGATGCATATCTGTCAGGGTAATAGACGGAGCCAACAAAAAACATGCAGGAGTATCGCGGTTGTTTGGGAGTTACAAAAAGGCTGATGGTGGCGGACGGGTAGTATAACTGGCAGGCGCCGTCTGGTCTGGAGCAGGATCAAATGAAGCCCCTGGTGTAGGGATGCTATTCAAATTTCACGCCCATAAAACAAGTGAGAATCGTCCTCCGCTGGATTTAAATATGCATTTCGTAATTCCATTTTGCGGTGCGTTAGAATGTCCCCTTACATTTCGTAAATTAGCTTACGCTGCGCTTGCACAGAAATCTGTTGGAGTCGACGAGCGCCTTGTTTGTTGCCACACAGCTCGAGGTGAAAGGGAAATTCCCTTGAGACAGAGTTCTCCTAGTCCGCGATGTGAATGGTCTGTGTTCGGTTTCAGGTAGAGACACTGGGATTTTTAGCCACGTCACCCTGTCCATGACGGAAATGTACACACCGCCTACTATACAATGTAGATCAGATAATGTTTACTGAGAATAACAGCGGCGAAAGCCTCAAGCTTACTATTTTTCTTCTTTTTATTCATCCATATCTTACCTAATCCATCTGTCTCCTGCACTATATATTATATACGGGCATTTAATTCCCTTCTATTTATTTATCTTTCATTTATCTAATCTATGATCTATTTCTCATCTGTTTGTCCATCCACCCATCTGTCTTTCTGTCTGTCACTCTGTCTGTGATCACTTATTTTCTGTCTATTATACGTAACAGTAACAAATATAAATGACACTCGGGAGGAAATTAAACGCAGAATAAATATGGGAAATGCCTGTTATTATTCGATTGAGAAGCTTTAAAAAAATCTGAAAGTTAGAATTTATAAAACAGTTCTATTACCGGTTGTTCTGTAGGGTCGTGAAACTTGGATTCTCACTTTGAGAGAGGAACAGAGATTAAGGGTGTTTGAGAATAAGGTTCTTAGGAAAATATTTGGGGCTAAGAGGAATGGAGTTACAGGAGAATGGAGAAAGTTACACAACGCAGAGCTGCACGCATTGTATTCTTCACCTGACATAATTAGGAATATTAAATTCAGACGTTTGAGATGGGCAGGGCATGTAGCACGTATGGGCGAATCCAGAAATGCATATAGAGTGTAAGTTGGGACCTTTAGGGAGGCCGAGACGTAGATGGGAAGATAATATTAAAATGGATTTGAGGGAGGTAGGATATGATGGTAGTGACTGGATTAATCTTGCTCAGGATAGGGATCAATGGCGGGCTTATGTGAAGGCGGCAATGAACCTCCGGGTTCCTTAAAAGCCAGTAAGTAAGTAAGTAAGTATACGTAACTTTATTCATCTATTTGATGTATCATCCAGTATTTGTGTGTGTATATTTTCCATCTGGGCACATATCTATTAGTCTACCTATTTACCTACATATATAGTTATCATTTATCTGTATAACTTATCTGTCCTTTATCTATGTCTTGTGAAGAAATATATTAATTTGCCATATAAAAGATATAAAGAAAATAGGTTCTAATATTTTGAGAGGCAGTATTCACAGGAACAAGAAAAGAACGTCTAATAGACATTGATCCTAAAATTAATGTTTTTGAAGAAACAAGGACTGTGAAATTGGTATTGTAACAACAGCATTATATTATATTGCTCTTTTCTTTTCGCGTTTTTAAATTATGCCTATATGTAACTATGTGCATTATTATTATTATTATGTCTAATAGACATTGATCCTAAAATTAATGTTTTTGAAGAAACAAGGACTGTGAAATTGGTATTGTAACAACAGCATTATATTATATTGCTCTTTTCTTTTCGCGTTTTTAAATTATGCCTATATGTAACTATGTGCATTATTATTATTATTATTATTATTATTATTATTATTATTATTACTATTATTGTTATGTCGTATATATTATTATTATTATTATTATTATTATTATTATTATTATTATTATTATTATTATTATTACTACTACTATTACTATTCTTCTTTTCACGTACAGTATTAACCCTGGTGGCCGGTTACGGAGTGCGTTATATGGCAGTAAAAATTGTTAATAGCCTCCCTATTGATATATAAAAATGCAACTCAAAACATAAGATTATTTAGGGCCAAATTAAAGAAGTACCTAATTTCTCGTGCCTTCTAATCTGTAGGTGAATTCATGACATTCAACAACGCTTCATGAATATATCTGTGTTGTACTAGTAAACTATGTTGTAAAAGACTTCTGTAGCTATATTTTTCAACTAGACTGTGACTATAATTAAGATTTTATAGTACTATTAAGATTTTTTTTGTTTCGGTTTTTTTTTTTTTTAACGTGTTCCATATTATTCTAGCTGTGAAGCGATGTACGAATACCATCGAATGTGAATAAATACAGTACGATACAAAACGGTCTCCATTGTTTCAGAAAACAGCCCAAAGATCTTGTTCCTAAAGGGGTGTAATTTAGTGCTTGGCGTGGTATCTATGTTCTAGTCATCCTGAGTATATGAGATTTCCTTTCGTGTCTATAATTTTGAATTTTTCTAAAATTGAGTCAATATTTATTTATTTATTTGTTTATTTATTTATTTATTTATTTATTTATTTTATTGCTAGTAAGTTTGAAATGAATACTAGTTAATAAATACAATGAAAGATAAACTAGCCCACTCCTGAATGAGTAAGACTCGTGCTCAGGAGGATTGCAATCAGACAAAAATAAAATTAAAATTGAGAGTGAATACAGATTAAATAGTGTTTAATATGTTTAAACACAAACTATAAACCCAATATAATTTTTTATTAATTTGGAGAGAATTCGTGGTTAAAATAATATTGGAATAAAATTTGTTTAATAATCTGGGATCTTGACTGCATTGGTTTTACATTTTGGTTCACGCATAAGCAGAAAATTCATATTTTTAGTTCTATATTTATGTATATACCTTTCAAAGTTATTAAAATTTCTATGTAAATATTTTAATAAAATAAAATAATACATTTGTTTAATTTTGAAAACTTTGAAATGTTTAAACAACAATTCAGTTGGGTAATCTTTCTGCTTTTTTAAACAAATTTTTAATGCTTTGTTCTGTAGTAAAATTAACGGATAAAGGTTGGATTTATAAGTTCCACCCCAATCTATAATACCATACATAAATATAGATTGAAATAATGCTAAATAAATTATATGTAAACAGTTAATTGACAAAATATTTCTTAGAACAACAAAGTAACATGTTTTACGTAATTTATTACAAATTTAATTAATTATTATTATTATTATTATTATTATTATTACTATTATTGTCATTATTATTAGTATTATTATTACTATTATTATCATTATTTTATTATTATATGATTATGTTGTTATTTATTATTATTATTATTATTATTATTATTATAGATGTTTAAAATGTGCAAATGGTCTTCAAATAAGTTTTTTTGGCTAACCCATCTCTCTGTCCTACCAGGAGGATAGTTCGATTGATTCCTTTTTTAAGCCAGACTGTTCTTTCTACATCGGCGAATCCACCCGACCGTTTCTCTCTCTTCGTACTGAGCAGGAAAGTTCATTTACAGAATGTCGAACTCAATCGCCGAGTAATCAATTTTCAAGGTGTTTAACAATTACGGTGCACAGATTTGGACGTTGCGCGATGGACATGTTAGTTCAGCTGTTTGAGCTGCAGAGCGTGGGTTCGACCTCTTCTAGAGGAAAAATTTTCTTCTCCATCAAGTTCATAATGGATGACTGGTCATTCACCCCTCTTCGTTAGGGGAGGGAATGTGGGGTGATACATTCAGAGAGGGAAAGTGATTCTCTTCGCCTGACCCCTTTCTGCACATTGTTGTTACATGACACCGCTACGCGTGGGGACGATGTGAAGGTTACTCCTGGTATCATATTCTAAAGCACTGCCCTGATAAAGCAAAACGTACTACTGTATAATAAGGATAATCGATTTCGGATACTGAACCAAGGACCTGTTTATTTATTATCAGAAAATATTTGTTTATTATTACTGTAAAACATAGATAAAACTCTAAATTTAAATATTCTAATGTTTCATTTTCAAAAGCAAAATATTTTACAAGTTTTATATGCATTTAATCTAACAAGGGAAGGGTTTCGGCTCGAACAGGAATTTTTGGTTAAAAATTTGTACAGAGACTTACCTCACGATGGTGATGAAGACCCTAAAAGCATTCATTTGTGTAACTCTCCGTTTGGTTGGTATTGGTCAATACACTTCTTTAAAAATGTACATGAGGATTCTCAATAAAATGCATGAAACAGCATGGAGCAGAGCAATAAGCACAACACGCAGAAGCAACACCTGAACAATCTTCTGAACCACACTCCAGTGCTGAAAAATCAAATGCCACCTGAATTACATTTTTGAAGTCCGAGACTTGTTCAGGATTCACGTAACCAGGTGACTGCCAGGAATACTGAAGCATAGGGCGGTATACTGGAGCAGACAACTGGTTATGAAAAACAGAGTGCATTTTCATTATAAACACTCGATTTCCCAAGTTAAGTTCTGGATTCTCAGCAAGAGTCCTTATGCTATCTGTTATCCTCCGCGCATATATTTTGTAACAAGGGAAGGGTTTCGGCTCGAACAGGAATTTTTGGTTAAAAATTTGTACAGAGACTTACCTCACAAATGGTGATGAATACCCTAAAAGCATTCATTTGTGTAACTCACCGTTTCGTTGGTATTGGTCAATACACTTCTTTAAAAATGTACATGAGGATTCTCTATAAAATGCATGAAACAGCATGGAGCAGAGCAATAAGCACAACACGCAAAAGCAACACCTAAACAATCTTCTGAACCACACTCCAGTGCTGAAAAATCAAGTGCCACCTGAATTACATTTTTGAAGTCCGAGACTTGTTCAGGATTCACGTAACCAGCTGACTGCCAGGAACACTGAAGCATAGGGCGGTACACTGGAGCAGACAACTGGTTATGAATAACAGAATGCATTTTCATTATAAACACTCGATTTCCCAAGTTAAGTTCTGGATTATCAGCAAGAATCCTTATGCAATCTGTTATCCTCCGAGCATATATTTTGTATTGTCTAAGGAAATAGATATCCAGGGGCTGGATATATTTAGTTTTTTTAGGTGGAATGATCATATATCCCATGTCCTAGGCTTGGAATGATTCATTTGTTAAGGTTGTGTCCTTGTGCGCATTCAATGACTCACACAACAGTCTACATTTTTGATTAGCTGCAATATTTTCGGACAGAACGTTGGAGAAAAATGTTCTTAAATGGGCTTTAGACATTTTACCACTGGCACTAGTTTCTAGGCTAGGCTAGGGTTACGGGTAAGGTGTCCCATCCCCTTAATTTGTGCAGTGCTCTCCTCACCCCTCAACTTGTACAGTGGTATAACAGACAAACCACACATTACACAAACGAATGCTTTTGGGAGCTTTACAGAGATGTAAAGATGGGCCTGTACACGAATTTTGGATACGAAACTCCTGTTCGAACCGAAACCCTTCCCTTGTAGGTGGTCTTTGCTGGGTAATAAGATACTGTTTTATTTCCCTAAAGTTTGGAGCACTTACTCATAGAGAAATCAGTTAGTGTATGTTTTTCAAAGAGCTATTGTTGAAGAAATATTTTCAGAGTCTGCACTGTCAGTTCTAGAGCTCCAGGATCAAGGAACATATTACTCTCTCCCTGCCATTTATTTTCAGTACTTTGGGTTAATAACAATTATTAATCTTACAGTTCAGGTAGGCCTAAATATTTTGACTTATATGTCACAGTTGTTTTGAAATCGAAAAAATGAAGGACATTAACTCAACTGTAACATCCCTGACTTGGAAGACACAGCTGTAAAATATTTACCGATTATGTTTTTGTGAACTAATTGGATGCCATGGGATTTTCATAGCTTTCACATGGCCACTATGAGAATGAATCTCTTTTTGCTTGAGGCAGAGACCTGAGTTTTACACTTTTTGTTAATAAGGTGTGAAATGAGTTCACAAATCTTGTAACATCCGTGACGCAACGTTTTGTTTATTTTCTGCAGTAATAACAAATTTTATTCAACATTTTTTTTTCGGTAAAATTAGGGTAGACCAGGGTAATTGTAAACACTTTTCACTGATTTCAAATATATGTATGTCAACATTACGCAGCCCTCAGTAACGGTAAGCATGACAAAGAAACATTGTGTTATTTTTAGATCTTTCTTTTCCTTGAAAATGGGTATAAAATAATAAGCTTTACTTTTTTCAACTTTTAATTGCTAGTTTACATTTACCCCACCTGTTTACATTTACCCCTTTGAGAAGGGGGCAATTGTAAACACCAATTTTCGCACGGGCTATCAGACACCGAACATTTTTTGTTCTGTTTCTGAAGAAAGAGCTGTATTCCTTCCAACTCCAATTTTGGTCACTGGTACATTTCGTCCCTTTAACCAACTCAGTACCTCTTCTGAGCTTCACGATAACTGTAGTTACCATTTTTCACATCTGTGACAACCCTCTCTAAATCCTCTACTGTGTAGTTGGGTGGGGATCTCTTTGATTACTGAAAAGTACGAAATGTAACCATAGTAAAACATGTTCACAATTACCCCCAAGCAATTAAAACTATGGGGTAAATGTAAACACGTCATAATTTAATGAACTGAGGTTGTGGAAGATCTCAAAACCATTTTAATAAATGTTAACTACTATACATTACTCATGAAAACAACATATTCTTTAAAAAAATAGCACTGTACGTTTACTTACTTACTTACTTACTTACTTACTTACTTACTTACTGGCTTTTAAGGAACCCGCAGGTTCATTGCCGCCTCACATAAGACCTCCATTGGTCCCTATCCTGAGCAAGATTAATCCAGTCTCTACCATCATATCCCACTTCCCTCAAATCCATTTTAATATTATCTTCCCATCTACGTCTCGTCCTCCCCAAAGGTCTTTTTCCCTTCGGCCTCCCAACTAACACTCTATATGCATTTCTGGATTCGCCCATACGTGCTACATGTCCTGCCCATCTCAAACGTCTGGATTTAATGTTCCTAATTATGTTAGGTGAAGAATACAATGCGTGCATCTGCGCTGTGTAACTTTCTCCATTCTCCTGTAACTTCATACCTCTTAGCCCCAAATATTTTCCTAAGAACTTTATTCTCAAACACCCTTAATCTCTGAGTAAGTTTACTTACAATGCCAAAAATGAAGATGAAGCAAAATTCTTTCTCAACATTTTTTGTAGAGACTCTTACAAAACATTCGTTCACAACTAAGCAGTTACTCCTATTTGGTGCCAAACTGCTTTATAGGTTAGCCAACATGTTAATTTAAATATTCCCCCGAATGAAAATTTTTATATTGACATTTTTGTATTTCTCACAGCATTTGTTTACAATTACCCCCTGTTTCCAATTACGCTCATCTACCCTGTACTGATCTTCTAAATTGATTCCAATAACAAAAGTTGACAAATATCATTTCATTTTCAGTATGTATGTATGTATGTATGTATGTATGTATGTATGTATGTATGTATGTATGTATGTATGTATGTATGTATGTATGTATGTATTTATTCACATTGCAATGGGTATATACCTGGTGGCAGTGGTAACTAATTACACTCAATAATGACAATAATAAACTTATTAATTAAAAATGCAATTAATAATAATAATAATAATAATAATAATAATAATAATTAATACTAACAATAATTAATAATAATTTTTTATTTTATTTATTTATTTATATTTAATGTGCTGTTCAACAGGCAGTGGCCACTTACAGTTCAGCACAAATATAACAAAAACATAAAACAAAAATAATTATTAAACATTAATACAATTACAATTAAATACAATAATGACGATGAATGGATAAATAATGGATGACTTTAAAATACATAACTAAGAATAATATGAGACAATGATAATTGAGTATAACTTAATGCCTAAAAGAATACATAAATGATAAATCGTTGCCAAGAGCAAACTAAGTCTATACATTGAAGGGATCGAATTCGCAGCCATGCATGTTGGCATTTTTAATGCATCTGGAGACTGGTGAAAGAAATTTCGAATTTCTAATATAGAAAAGTTTGTGGGCTCTCATATCTTTTGTTGGAATACGTAAGGTAATATTGTTTAAGAAAGAGTCACAGGATATATCACCTTTGAGGACTTTACAAATAATAATAATAATAATAATAATAATAATAATAATAATAGTTACTTACTTACAAATGGCTTTTAAGGAACCCGAAGGTTCATTGCCGCCCTCACATAAGCCCGCCATCGGTCCCTATCCTATGCAAGATTCATCCAGTCTCTATCATCATACCCCACCTCCCTCAAACCCATTTTAATATTATCCTCCCATCTACGTCTCGGCCTCCCTAAAGGTCTTTTTCCTCCGGTCTCCCAACTAACACTCTGTATGCATTTCTGGATTCGCCCATACGTGCTACATGCCCTGCCCATCTCAAACGTCTGGATTTTAAGTTCCTAATTATGTCAAGTGAAGAATACAATGCGTGCAGTTCTGTGTTGTGTAACTTTCTCCATTCTCCTGTAACTTCATCCCTCTTAGCCCCAAATATTTTCCTAAGCACCTTATTCTCAAACACCCTTAACCTATGTTCCTCTCTCAGAGTGAGAGTCCAAGTTTCACAAGCATACAGAAGAACCGGTAGTAGAACTGTTTTATAAATTCTAACTTTCAGATTTTTGGACAGCAGACTGGATGAGAAGAGCTTCTCAATCGAATAATAACAGGCAATTCCCATATTTATTCTGCGTTTAATTTCCTCCCGAGTGTCATTTATATTTATTACTGTTGCTCCAAGATATTTGAATTTCGAAGGACAAATCTCCAATTTTTATATTTCCATTTCGTACAATATTCTGGTCACGAGACATAATCATATACTTTGCCTTTTCGGGATTTACTTCCAAACCGATCGCTTTACTTGCTTCAAGTAAAATTAATAATATATAATTATTAATATATAATAATAATAATAATAATAATAATAATAATAATAATGATAATAATAATAATAATAATAATAATAGCAACAATATTAATAATAATAATAATAATAATAATAATAATAATAATAATAATAGCAACAATATTAATAATAACAGGGATCATCCCAAATAGAGTTTGAAAATAGTAAAAATGTAACATCCGGACAACTGGATTGGCTTAACTTCAAGGTACTCGCTGTTATTCAGATCTGCACTTGTTCGTCGGCCAGATCTACCTCGTAAGAGCAAGACCAGAACTGGACACCTGGCTGAGTTATTTATTTTCATGGGCGAGGAGTCTGGTACAGCTCAACTCCCCACCCTGTAACACCTGCGTCACAAGATTATGTTCACAACAAACAATTCTTGCAAGATTAATAGGGACTTCGAAGGACGTGTCAAAATAGCAAAGTATTTAGTTCGTCATGGTACATCTTATATGATGTCAGATTCTCCTTTAACACCTGATTAAAATGACCACGTTTACACAAGATTCCCGGCCTTGAGCTGCAGAAACACTTGCCTCATCGCAAGGACAAGATCTTGTACACCTGTGAGAGCGATTACTTAAGTATTCAAGTGTTTTCCATGCCTGCGAGAGCGTCGTGATATGAAGTATGTCCGGCTGTAGGTTCGAAGAACTCCACGGAGACATTAGAAACTATCGCGGTTGATCGACGACTTCGAAGAAATCGACGGAGACATTAGAAACCATCGCGGTTGATCGACGACTTCGAAGAACTCCACGGAGACATTAGAAACTATCGCTGTTGATCGACGACTTCGAAGAAATCGACGGTGACATTAGAATCCATCGCGGTTGATCGACGACTTCGAAGAAATCGACGGAGACATTAGAAACCATCGCGGTTGATCGACGACTTCGAAGAAATCGACGGTGACATTAGAAACTATCGCGGTTGATCGACGACTTCGAAGAAATCGACGGTGACATTAGAAACCATCGCGGTTGATCGACGACTTCGAAGAAATCGACGGTGACATTAGAAACCATCGCGGTTGATCGACGACTTCGAAGAAATCGACGGTGACATTAGAAACCATCGCGGTTGATCGACGACTTCGAAGAAATCGACGGTGACATTAGAAACCATCGCGGTTGATCACGACTTCGAAGAAATCGACGGTGACATTAGAAACCATCGCGGTTGATCGACGACTTCGAAGAAATCGACGGTTACATTAGAAACCATCGCGGTTGATGACGACTTCGAAGAAATCGACGGTGACATTAGAAACCATCGCGGTTGATCGACGACTTCGAAGAAATCGACGGTGACATTAGAAACTATCGCGGTTGATCACGACTTCGAAGAAATCGACGGTGACATTAGAAACCATCGCGGTTGATCACGACTTCGAAGAAATCGACGGTGACATTAGAAACTGTGACGATTGAGTGATGACTAGGGACCGGATTTTTATGTAATATCAAGGTGTGACATATGTACATATTTATGTAAGAAAAATAAGCTGAATATGTACCAAAATATGTAAAATCAAGAAAATATTTAATATCAATATGTGGCAGGTATAGGATAGGTAAGACTCTCCAGTTGTGATTTCATAGAGCACCCGACTTTTTTACCGCATACTTGATACATTGCAATTTTTCCATCTGTAGTGAAACCTTCGTCCATCGCAATCCATGATTTTATTTTTGTCGTTAGGATTGAAGATACAGGGACCATTTTAGTTAGTTAAAAGCAGTAGATAAACTCACTTGCACTTTATACTGTAAGTACTAAAACTAGAGAACTGAGTGAAATTAATGACACAACAGTACTGCAAGCACTGTTTCGCTTTACTGGATTAGGAGAAAATAAGAGGAGATGTGGGACACATGCATTTTAGCTGCTCCTGTAAGAAGCAAAGTACCTACTAAAACCTCAAACTATAGGAATTTACAAACTGTTGTTTGCCTGGAACAAAGGACGTTATGTTTCGTGCCGAAATATAAATTTTCTTGGGTAGGTTAAAAAGGCTTTTTAAATCTGTATATTTGAAATTGTAAACTTCCCTAACAGAAGTTTTTTAGAGAAGTAAAAATGAATAAACCCTCTAAATATGTAGATTTATGTAATAACCAAGCCATAATATGTAATGTGGGGTAAATATGTAAAAAATATGTAGTATCAAATTTTAAAATATTAATGGTAATTACAAGATTCGCAAAGATTTGTTATTTATATACGGTTAGGTTGAAAGGAATATAATATGTAATTACATAAAAATCCGGTACCTAGTGATGACGGATTTGTGGTCAAAGTAGATGCAAGAAATGGGCGTCGGCTCTCTAAAAAGATGGGAGGTGGGTCTTAAAAGCTTTTTTCCTTATAGACAGTGAGACGAAAATGAGTAACGTCTGCCTTTTGTGTCTTGTCTACTGTTGTTCCATGAGAACCGAATGAGAGGAGCCATAACAGTGATGGCTTACACCCTATTCCAAGAATTATGAAGTGCATTTCTTTTGTGTAACTGAATACCCTATTCGAGAATAATCTTCTGAGAGATTATTTTTTTAACAATGACTGTTGCTATAATACTTTCCTCATGCTCATCTTAAAGAAATGGTATTCTTTATTTGGTATGATCTCTTGTAAACCTTGGAACATTATATGAATCATAGCATACCGCAAATCTTTGAAGCTTTGTGTGAAAAGAGGCTCCTACATAGAAGTTCCTCTTTATACACCTCCTTCCTTTCATCTTAGATATATTACAATTACAATTCATTCATACTGTTCTTCCCAAGGGCAGGTCTTTCACTGCAAACCCAACATTCTCCAGTCCTTCCTCTTTTCTGCCTTTCTCTTAATGTCGTCTGTCATCTGATATCTTGTTCTACCCCGAACTCTTCTCCCGTTCACCATTCCTTCCAGTGCATCCTTCAGTAGTCAATATCTTCTCAGTCAGTGACCCAGCCAATTCCTTTTCCTCTTCCTGATCAGTTTCAGCATCATTCTTTCTTCACCCACTCTTTCCAACACGGCTTCGTTTCTTATTCTGTCTGTTCATTTCACACGCTCCATCCTTCTCCATATCCACATTTCAGATGCTTCAGTGAAACTTACAATATCTATGGCTTTTTATCTTTTAATACATTATTTCTTTCAGTGAAATAGAAATGGAGTCCACACCTGTGGAGTAACGGTCAGCGCGTCTGGCCGCGAAACCAGGTGGCCCGGGTTCGAATCCCGGTCGGGGCAAGTTACCTGGTTGAGGTTTTTTCCGGGGGTTTCCCTCAACCTAATACGAGCAAATGCTGGGTAACTTTCGGTGCTGGACCCCGGACTCATTTCACCGGAATTATCACCTTCATTTCATTCAGACGCTAAATAACCTAGATGTTGATAAAGCGTCGTAAAATAAGACAATAAAATAAAAAAAATAGAAATAGACAAATGCTTCCCGATTCGTCGAAATAATGTCTAGTTGGTCAATAAATACCGTATTTACTCGAATATAATGCGCACTTTTTAAGCTGAATTTAGTCTCTAAAATTGGGATTAGAATCGATGACGGAAAGGAGGAAAAATGGGCTCCCTTGGGCTAGTGACCCATTGTTATATGCATTAAAATTAAATTTTGCACCTGCTTTGCAACTGCTCATTACATTCCTCAGTATTTTTTATTATTATTTATTTCAAGCTGTAGAAAATTGAGGTGCGCATTATATTCGAGTAAATACGGTAAATGCAGCTGACTTTATTTCATGTCATAGTTAGGCTACTGTTTCTCACTTAGAGACGAAAATTGATTTTAATGTGAAAAGTCAATTTACAAGGAAAGGAAGACTAACGTTTTGACATGAAAGTTTTACTGTCACGTCACTCGTGATGCCATGGAAACATACGTATATAATGAAATTCGTGCCTTGTGGTTTTCTGCGCGGTCCGTCTGGCTCTATTCTAAATAATCTGCCTTTAGTTTTCCCACACGGTTCTTTCCCTTACGTAGTAGCTATTAGGTTAGTCCATTACTTAAGATCTTTCAACGGAACGGCCAAAAACGAGGTGGGACAAATGGTCAACTGTACCTTTTATATATTTCTCCACTCATTCATTCTTATATTAATATAAAAATTACATACCAAGAATAAAGATCTGTCACGCTTTGTATACCATACGGACTAAAGAAAAACTGGGAAACGTTTTGCTGTAATTATTCTGCGGAATCAGTATATAATTTTTTTATTAACAATTGATTTCATATACGTATAATACTTCGATAGTTAAGGAATGTAACCGTTTATAGCGAACTCTCCAAGTACAGGCCAGGGACGCTTGGATATTTTGCCCCGAATTTTTGTATTTTATTGAGCGTATAAAAGGTAATACTTTCATTTTAAAATGAGGAAAGTTACCGGTGCAAAAGAGAGGTCTAAGAAGATTTAAATAAATTATTCACACAAATATTTCTCATTTCCGGTTGTTTTTGTCAAATCCATAATATTTGTACCTTAATTTTTCAGTAGGATATTTAACGACGTTGTACCAACTATTAGATTATTTAGCGTCAGTAGAATTTATGATAGCGAGATGGTATTTGACGAGGTGAGGCATAGGATTCGTTATGAGATAACCTCACATTCGCCTTCCAGTTGGGGATAATTGGGAGGAAATCAAACTCACACCCGATCGAAGATACTGTTCAGCAGGCTAATACTCTATTGCCTAAAATACACCGGTTTGTGCTCTAATTAATTCCCATATTATTTCCTACTGTAAAGTGCCTATTGTATTTTTTTTCAGTAATACACTTCTTTGTGCTTTCTTTTATATAATTACTAGGTTTTTAAATTATTACATACCTATAACGGTAGTCGATTCCCTGTCTTTTGGATCGAGACCGCGTTTACGGTGGAGTAGGCCTTCACGACAAGAGCTTTCTCGGGTGTGAACTGGAATTCAATGTAAATGTAGTCTCAAGGGTAAGTGAGTTGGTGATGGGAAGGTGGTAGAATGGGTGGTTGTTCAGCTAGACGGAAAACTGTCAATACGTCGCCATTTCTCTCGGGACAAGCAAATGTCGTTTATATGAGTACTGTAACAGCTTCGGTTCAGAAAAGTTTCCACATCATCCTGGATCAAATCGAACGAGGAAACGATTTGAAATTCATTAAAGTCATCGCTTTGCTTCCCAAATGTAAGATAGTCTGTTACTCTTCTACCAGATTTTAAATCTAATTTCTGGTTGTTTGGCTTCAGTGCTTTACAGCTCATTAGGTTTTTTCTTTCTCGCCTACTTTCTCCACTTATTGTCTTCATGGACTGTTTATTTCTTGTCTTTCTCCCTCCTTGTTCTCATTTCTTCCTCTTTTCCATGTTTTCTCTCCTATTATTCTTATGTCACGTTTCTTCTTCTTCTCGTCTTCCTCTTGTACTCTTCTTTCTCTCTTCCTTTTTCTCATCCTACATCTCATTGTCTTGTCTTTCTATTTTTCTTTTGTCTTCCTCTCTTCTTTACGTCTTCTTTATCTTCATCCCTCCTTTTCCATTCTTTCCTTTTGTCTTTATCTTCTCTCCCTTCTCTTTTATCTCCCCTTCCCATCTCTTATTTTTCTCTCTCTTTTCTCTTCTCTCTTCACTTATCTAATCTCTGTTCTCTCGTCTCTTTTGTTGTTCCTTTTCTTCTCTCTTGTATCTTCTCTTGTCTCTTATGATGTCTCTTCTCTTTTCTATTGCCTCTTGTATTATCTCTTGTCCCTTCTCTCTTCTCTCGTCACTTCTCCGTTCTCTCATCCCTTGTGTCTTGTCTCATCTGTTCCCTTTTCTATTGTCTCTTCTCTTGTCTCTTGCCGCTTCTCTTGTCTCATGCCGCTTCTCTTATCTCTCCTCGCTTCTCTTGTCTCATGCCTCTTTTCTTGTTTCATGCCGCTTCTCTCGTCTATTGCCGCTTCTCTTGTCTCATGCCGCTTCTCTTATCTCTCTTCGCTTCTCTTGTCTCATTCCGCTTCTCTTGTCTCATTCCGCTTCTCTTATCTCTCTTCGCTTCTCTTGTCTCATGCCGCTTCTCTTATCTCTCTTCGCTTCTCTTGTCTCATGCCGCTTCTCTTATCTCTCTTCGCTTCTCTTGTCTCATGCCGCTTCTCTTAACTCTCTTCGCTTCTCTTGTCTCATGCCGCTTCTCTTAACTCTTTTCGCTTCTCTTGCCTCATGCTACTTCTCTTGTCTCTTGCCGCATCTCTTGGCTCTTTCCTCTTCACTTGTCTCTTGCCGTTTCTCTTACCTCTCGTCTCTTCTCTTACCTTTCGCTTCTTCCCATGTCTGTTGCATCGTCTCTTGTCTCATGCCTCTTCTCTTGTCTCTTTTTCTCTTCTCTTGTCTCTTCTCTTTTCTATTGTCTCTTATCTCTTTCCTTTTCTCTTGTCTTGTATCTTGTCTCCTCTCTTCTCTCTTCCTGTTCATTGTGTTTGTATTCTTGATGTTGTTCCTTCCTAGTCAATGTTTACGCTTCCTCAAACTGAGACTTCATGGATGCTGGATGCCTTGCCTCCATGAATTGAACATCATGCTTTGGGCGTAATTTTACCCCATCGCCACTAATCTCCATTCTAGTCGTCCCCATATACTGCTGTTTTAAAAGGAAGCTCTATCTTGAATGTGAGCATACAGGTATTCAGCGTTAGGTTAAATGTTACCTGACTTCAAAACTGCGGTAGGAACTCTCGATGCCGACATGTTTATTTGAGATTTATGCATGCTCTGCCTGAAGACATGAAATATGGATCAGTTTATGGAGATGGCCCCTAGGTCGTAAAGTACTGCAGTGTGTGTTACAAGCTGCTGGACGCGGGGCAGCAGAAAGTGTTTGTGTTGGAAATAACTACTTACACAAACAAAGACTCGTTGAACAAGCAAACATATTGAATGGAGACGCGAGCCTGGAATTAGCATCTTCCTCACGTCACAGAGCATGCAACATGACTCAGGTATAATGCGAGGAGTGCTGTCTGCATACTGCGGGTAGCTTCAGCGATCCAATAAAGATCTTAAAGATTTTATTTCTTCCTCCAAAAAAACTGGCAAGAGTTTCACCGAATTCCAATTATTGCATGTACCGTTTTTGCAGTTCGTGATTGTATAGTCCCGTCGCTATAATTTCCGGCAGCCAATCGCGTTGCAGGTTGGCTACATTTAAATGTGTGCGTCTTGTGATTCGCTGAGGAAGACGTTATTCATTTCTTAAGGCTCGATAAATACAGTCTTACTAATAAACCGTGTATAGTTTTTATACGAGACTTATGCAGAGTTGAGACAGAAAACGTTACTAATAAACCATGCATAAGCTATGGACGTATAAACAGGCTGTAAACTGTACAATGGGAATTGCTTTGCAGTAGTTATATACACGAAACCCCTTGTTTAAGCGTTGTATATAGGGAAAAAAATGGCCGCCCCTCTAACAGCTGTTTGTATCGACTGTTATTTTATGATGATGGTTACCTTGTAACCACAGCAGAACAAACCAAAGATCATAGAATTATTAGAATAATATTGCTGTAGCTTGTACTCTTTGACCAAAATGTAGTGTGGTAATCGATTAGAGCCAGTTGTACAATCGATATTTAACATGCCACACTAGAGCGCTCTACCGGATGCAGTAGAGAACCTCAGATATTCTATTACCTTTCATAACGAAGTAATCACGAAACTATGACTGTACTGATTATTAGTAAGGAATTTACACACGACTTATAAACGAGCTACTCATTGTATAAGTATAAGACAGTTAAACGTCTGTATATAGAGTTTTTATTAGTAAGACCGTTAATATAATCGCCCGCCATTTTGGCTCTTTCGTTGGCGTTAGCAGAAAGCACACGAAGACGTTATTTGCTGCTCAATTATTTGCTGAATTACAGTGCGTTTGATTTATTATCATAGGAGCTACGACATGATAATGCTTAACGGTGTGGCAAATAGATTCCTCGTATGGTAGCTCGGCAACGAAAGAAGAAAAATGGCGAACGATACTACCTAACTAGACTTTATAGAGCCTTCACGTCCTAAGACGTAAGCAAAGAGGAGGAGTCACGCCGGGAATAACAGCATCGCGACTGTAGGCCTAATTGTGAGCGTGAGCATTGTTGAAATTCTAAGGATATTTGGGATTTGAAATACAAGTTTTATATTACTTTTCTGTTTTTATACTCCCGGCATTTAAATTTAACAAGGCGGAGCCTTCATGTTAAGAACTTCATAATCGCTTCCTCCATTCCAAGAGGCCTAGTCACGAGACGACAACGATTCACAAACCAATACAACGCGAATGAGTTGTTTGAAATTGTAATGAATTAATCATGTCTTTACTGAGAATTGGATACATTTTAAAATAGAAAATTGTAATTAGGAGAAATTGAGGATCGTTTTTGCTAAAATTGCTAACTGAAAAAATTAAATTTTACAAGAGAGACAAAACACTGTAGTAAGCAAATCTTTACTGTAACTCTTACTTAGCAGAAAGAAAGGTTTGAAAAAACGATCACACTTTGACACACTACAATGCAGAGAAATAATCCAATTTTACTAAGACGCCTTTAACATAATGTAGAGGCCTGCCTTGTGTTAACGAATCCATCAAAATCTCAATTTTGCAAATTTTGCAGTTAGCAAGTTTTGCAAAAACGGTCCTCAATTGGTTTCGGGATTGCATCACCTTCGGAACAAACGCTTTCGGAATTCACAAAAGAATAGAATTCGAAGAATTGTACGTCAGAAATTCATATTGGAAAATATTGGATTCGGGATTGCATCACCTTCGGAACAAACGCTTTCGGAATTCACAAAAGAATAGAATTCGAAGAATTGTACGTCAGAAATTCATATTGGAAAATATTGGATTCGGGATTGCATCACCTTCGGAACAAACGCTTTCGGAATTCACAAAAGAATAGAATTCGAAGAATTGTACGTCAGAAATTCATATTGGAAAATATTGGATTCGGGATTGCATCACCTTCGGAACAAACGCTTTCGGAATTCACAAAAGAATAGAATTCGAAGAATTGTACGTCAGAAATTCATATTGGAAAATATTGGATTCGGGATTGCATCACCTTCGGAACAAACGCTTTCGGAATTCACAAAAGAATAGAATTCGAAGAATTGTACGTCAGAAATTCATATTGGAAAATATTGGATTCGGGATTGCATCACCTTCGGAACAAACGCTTTCGGAATTCACAAAAGAATAGAATTCGAAGAATTGTACGTCAGAAATTCATATTGGAAAATATTGGATTCGGGATTGCATCACCTTCGGAACAAACGCTTTCGGAATTCACAAAAGAATAGAATTCGAAGAATTGTACGTCAAAAATCCATATTGGAAAATATTGGATTCGGGATTGCATCACCTTCGGAACAAACGCTTTCGGAATTCACAAAAGAATAGAATTCGAGGAATTGTACGTCAAAAATTCATATTGGAAAATATTGGATTCGGGATTGCATCACCTTCGGAACAAACGCTTTCGGAATTCACAAAAGAATAGAATTCGAAGAATTGTACGTCAAAAATTCATATTGGAAAATATTGCATTCGGGATTGAATCGCATTCCGAAATGTGTCATTCGAAATAGCAGTTTGAGAAAAATGGGAACATTCAGAAATGTGTCATTCGGAATAATAGTTGGAGAAAAATGGACCACATTCGGAATAATAGTTTCGGAAAAATGGGCCGTAACCTTTGGAAATTAATATCACTGATAACTTTCGAATTAGACAGGAATGTCAAGAGCAGGCATTTCTAGCCTTTAAGCAAGAAGAAACAGTAACGCAGAAGAATCTCTTTTAAGCATGAGCACATGCATAATCTGGACCACGAATGAACAAATGAAGTTCTTTAAATAACGATGACGTCGACACAGTTCCAGTAAGGGGCATTGTTGTAATTTTAAATATTTGGGGCTAAGAGGGATGAAGTTACAGGAGAATGGAGAAAGTTACACAACACAGAACTGCATGCATTGTATTCTTCACCTGACATAATTAGGAACATAAAATCCAGAGTTTGAGATGGGCAGGGCATGTAGCACGTATGGGCGAATCCAGAAATGCATATAGAGTGTTAGTTGGAAGGCCGGAGGGAAAAAAACCTTTGGGGAGGCCGAGACGTAGATGGGAATATAATATTAAAATGGATTTGAGGGAGGTAGGATATGATGATAGAGAATGGATTAATCTTGCTCAGGATAGGGACCAATGGCGGGCATATGTGAGGGCGGCAATGAACCTCCAGGTTCCTTAAAAGCCAGTAAGTAAGCGTCTTCCGACAGTTCTTTTTAGAAAACTTACTTTGACGCTCTCCTTTGGTTTTGCCGATGGGTTTTTATTCTGCCACGTGTTTCTCGTTCCCACGTCGCATTTTAACTATTCTGTCAATGTTTCTAAGGATGCCGCTTACCCAACTCTCACGTTATGTAATTTTGTTAATTACAAAGCTGTTAACGTCTTCGTTTCATGACTTCGAATTGTTCGAAGTTTTTGCTCTTACGTCAACGTAAAAATCGAACATGTTGACATGAAGCTAGTAACAACTACTTCTGAGGGGAGAGGCGATTCGATCCTCTGAACTCGATATTCAGACTAGTGATTTCTTAATCGCATAAGAAAGTTGCAAAGTAAGATCTGTTTAATCAACTGTTATTACGTACGTCAAAACCACATCGCATTTCCTGCCAAGTAGTAATAATAACTTAATACCGATAATAGCAATTAATAACAAGTCGCACATATTTCCATTTCCAAGGTGTCTCCTTCTTTGAGAATGAAATATTTATTTATATTTATCTATCTATCTATCTATCTATCTATCTATCTATCTATCTATCTATCTATCTATCTATCTATCTATCTATCTATCTATCTATCTATCTATCTATCTATCTATCTATCTATCTATCTATCTATCTATCTATCTATCTATCTATCTATCTATCTATCTACCTACCTACCTACCTACCTACCTACCTACCTACCTACCTATCTACCTATCTACCTATCTATCTATCTATCTATCTATCTATCTATCTATCTATCTATCTATCTATCTATCTATCTATCTATCTATCTATCTATCTATCTATCTATCTATCTATCTATCTATCTATCTATCTACCTATCTATCTACCTATCTATCTACCTACCTACCTACCTATCTACCTATCTACCTATCTATCTACCTATCTACCTATCTACCTATCTACCTATCTATCTATCTATCTATCTATCTATCTATCTATCTATCTATCTATCTATCTATCTATCTATCTATCTATCTAGCTATCTATCTATCTACCTACCTACCTATCTACCTATCTACCTATCTATCTATCTATCTATCTATCTATCTATCTATCTATCTATCTATCTATCTATCTATCTATCTATCTATCTATCTATCTATCTATCTATCTATCTATCTATCTATCTACCTATCTATCTACCTATCTATCTACCTACCTACCTATCTACCTACCTACCTATCTACCTATCTACCTATCTACCTATCTATCTACCTATCTATCTATCTATCTATCTACCTATCTATCTATCTATCTATCTATCTATCTATCTATCTATCTATCTATCTATCTATCTATCTATCTATCTATCTATCTATCTATCTATCTATCTATCTATCTATCTATCTATCTATCTATCTATCTATCTATCTATCTATCTATCTATCTATCTATCTATCTATCTATCTATCTATCTATCTATCTATCTATCTACCTACCTAGCTACCTACCTACCTACCTACCTATCTATCTACCTACCTATCTATCTATCTATCTATCTATCTATCTATCTATCTATCTATCTATCTATCTACCTATCTATCTACCTATCTACCTACCTACCTACCTATCTATCTACCTACCTAACCTACCTATCTATCTACCTACCTATCTATCTATCTATCTACCTATCTATCTATCTATCTATCTATCTATCTATCTATCTATCTATCTATCTATCTATCTATCTATCTATCTATCTATCTATCTATCTATCTATCTATCTATCTATCTATCTCTCTATCTGTCTGTCTATCTATCTATCTCTCTATCTGTCTGTCTATCTATCTATCTATCTATCTATCTATCTATCTATCTATCTATCTATCTATTTTGCTAATAATTGTAACATAAAATATAATATAAACAGAAAAACTTTAGTTCGCCCCTGCTGAAAGAGTAGAACTCGTGCTCAAGAGCGGATTCCTGAATTGAAATTTACAATTCATTTTGAATTGAAATGACTATTTATAGGAAGCCATGTATGAACGAGTGTCAATGACTGATCAATTGTCTAGTAAGTTTACGTTTGAATTGAATTTTATTTCGACAATCCTGATGATGATGATTATGATGATGATGATGATGATGATGACAGAAATGGAATCAAAATCATTAGAATAATAAAATTGATATCTTGACAACCCGAATAAGGAGTGTGACAGCGTATGTCTGTGACATTTAACATTGACAAGCTGTACTGCTATTTTGTTGGAGTGTCCACTCGTCGCTTTCAAGGGTACTGTGGCCGCTAGCCGGTCGCATAGCTGCAGCACCCGAGTAGAGGAGCTGACAGGCTCGGTGGCTGACCACACCTTTACCTTGTACAGTAATTGCTTCGGTTTCCATAACAACGCCATCCGTTCTCCTCCCGTATCAAGCAGATCACTTGTGAACGCCAAATAATGCATTATCACTGCTTCCCGAAAAAGGAAACCAGTCGTTTAAAATAGATGTCCTTATATGGGCCTGTGATTTGCCCCTTAATAACTTCTTTGTGCATAGCTTTTGATTAATCTTTTCATATAACTTAATATAACAGGGGAGTCAAATTCATAAAGATTGGAAATGAAGGTAAATAATAATACTTACTTACTTACTTTTAAGGAACCCGGAGGTTCATTGCCGCCCTTACATAAGCCCGCCATTGGTTCCTATCCTGAGCAAGATTAATCCAGTCTCTATCAACATATCCCACCTCCCTCAAATCCATTTTAATATTATCTTCCCATCTACGTTTCGGCCTCCCCAAAGGTATTTTTCCCTTCGGCCTCCCAACTAACACTCTATATGCATTTCTGGATTCGCCCTTACGTGCTACATGTCCTGCCCATATCAAACATCTGGATTTAATGTTCCTAATTATGTCAGGTGAAGTATACAATGCGTGCAGCTCTGCGTTGTGTAACTTTCTCCATTCTCCTGTAACTTCATCCCTCTTAGCCCCAAATATTTTCGTAAGAACCTTATTCTCAAACACCCTTAATCTCTGTTCCTCTCTCAAAGTGAGAGTCCAAGTTTCACAACCATATAGAACAACCGGTAATATAACTGTTTTATAAATATTAACTTTAAGATTTTTTGAAAACAGACTGGATGATAAAAGCTTCTGAACCGAATAACAACAGGCATTTCCCATATTTATTCTGTGTTTAATTGCCTCCCGAGTATCATTTATATTTGTTACTGTTGCTCCCAGGTATTTTAATTTTTTCACCTCTTCAAAGGATAAATTTCCAATTTTTATATTTCCATTTCGTACAATATTCTCGACACGAGACATAATCATATCTCCTTTGTCTTTTCGGGATTTACTTGCAAACCTATTTCTTTACTTGCTTCAAGTAAAACCTACTTATAATAATAATAATAATAATAATAATAATAATAATAATAATAATAATAATAATAGTAATAATAATAATAATTTATTTTATTTACTTACTAATATTTAATGTGCTGTACAACAGCCAGGGACCAATAACATTTCAGCACATGACAATATCATTACATGAACATTAATAATGATAGAAATTACAATAAAATTATATAGGAATGATTATTAAAATAATGACAATTATTAATAATTGTAATTAAAAATGAAAGGTTGGAATCATATAAATTAATATAATACAAATGATATAAAAGATAACAAGAATAATATAATACATATCTAAACAAAAGACATAAATTAATAACTGACATAAAACTCCAAAAAAGTTTATACTACACACTAAATGGATCCAAGTTAAATTCATGCAAATTAGCATATTTTGTACATCTGCAGACCGGAGAGAGAGAGAGAGAGAGAGAGAGAGAGAGAGAGAGAGAGATTTAGAATCTCTATTGTAAAAAATTTTATGAAATCTTAAACTCTTAGCAGGAATACGAAAACTGATATTGCTTAGAAAGGATTCACAATCAATATCACCCTTAATTACTTTACAAAACAATAAATAGTCTAGATCTTGACGTCTGGCAAATATACTACAGCAATTAAAATATTTGCAGTTAATCTCATATTTATGATCATCGGAATTAGGTAAAAATCTATAAGAACAAACAGAAATGAATTTTCTTTGGATATTATCCAATTTAACCGAGTCAGTAGAAGTAATGGAGTTCCATACAACAGATGCATATTCAAGCTTGGATCTGATCAACGTATAGTATAAAATTAATAGACACATAGGAGTAGAAAAAGAATAAGTTATAGATCTAATTAGACCAAGCATTCTTTATGAACGGGTATAAATATGTTGCACATAGTTATGTAAATATAACTTAGAATCAAGTAATACACCAAGATCTCTAATACTATCTTTCCTAGTAATTATGACATTACTAAGAGAATAATTAATTGTTTGGGAAGTAGTTTTCGTGAGAAGGAAATGGCAAAAGTTTTGGATAGATTAATTATGATTTCATTATTTTTCAACAGACCATCACATAGACCCTCATAATAGAACGTCTTTATACTCATCCTCCTGTACTATAGAAATACCTCGCCTCTGGAATTCGTTACCTAATGACGTCAGGGACTGCCGGACTTTATCACAATTCAAAATTAAATTGGAAAATTTTGTCTTATTTAATGCTTTTTAGGTATTGCTAGAAGTGTTGATTTGTGTTTTTTTCCTCTAGATTAAAATTGCAAGTTTCTTGTTTATGTTAGTTAATTACTTAGGATACAATTAATTATGATACTTAATCACTCATTTAAAGTTTGTGTGACTGCAACCTGTGTATATTTTTGTATGGCTTTACTTTGTTTATAGTGTATTTCTTTTCCTTTTTATTTCTATTATTATATTTATATTTCTGGTGGTGTGGAAGAGAAGGCCTGATGGCCTTAACTATACCAGAATGAATAAATAAATAAATAAATAGTTCAATTGAATTAATATCATTTTGAAGAATTTGACATTCAGCCAAACTATTAATTTTACGGAAGATTTTGAGATCATCCGCAAATAAAAGACAGCTAGAACTTATTCTTGTATTTATGTCATTTATAAATAATAATAATAATAATAATAATAATAATAATAATAATAAATGATACGTTATTCTATTCTGTATGGGAAGAAAGCGCAGGATTTTTTCATTTATTCCAGTATGGTCAGGATTATGCATCACATTACCCTGAAATAAATCACCTCTAACGTCTCCACGTGAACACAATTAAATTTGTAAGGCAGAGCGTCGCCATAACTCAGCTCGTCCTATCACGTAGCGGCTGGAAAGATGTCCACATTATAATTTTCAAATCCCCCCTCCTCTGTTGTCGTACGATGTAGGGGACAATGTCGGCGACTCTCCGTTGTCTTCATATTTATCTCCCAGGGTCAGCGGACTGTCGGGATATGACGCACACTGTTATGAAGATGCAAAGCGTCTGCCTTCATCTGGCCGGAAAAATAAAGGATGTTTGCTAAGGAATGTGAAAAACGTTACAGAATATAATATTTTAAACAGTATATCCCAAATATTCACAAATATATACCGTGGGTTCATTTCAGAACTTCCCAACTTGAATAATTTTAGATGTACAGGGGACACGATATTGAAGAAAAGCACTTCGGTTTAGTTTTCGAAAGGGAAGTTGAAACCTGCTGCGGGTTGAATTTTCTGTTGCACCTCGTCATCGCCACCTCCACTTTGGAATTTGAAATTGAATTCCCTGTCTTCAGACACATCATTTTAAAGTAGATGATAAACCCTAACCGTATATCAAAATAATAAAATGAAATAAATAATTCTGTCCATATGTTTCTCAGACAGAGCCAGTAACCTATCATTTCATGAATAATAATAATAATAATAATAATAATAATAATAATAATAATAATAATAATAATAATAATAATAATAATACGATTAGAAGCATTAAAAATGAATGCAGAGTCCTAACTTCCCATCCAAAAATTTGAGACAAACATAAAGAATGTCCTTTCATACGAGCAGAGTAGACGTACAATATGTTTTTCAATATGCACAATTAAACATTTTAAAACTCTAAAGATTTTATTTAAGATTTTGATGTAGAACCACGTCTTTTTGCTCACTAGTTCCGCGATGGAGAAAATCGAAAATTGATCGTCACATAAAAATACAGTCCCCACTTGTTCTCCTTTATTTCCATTATTCTACCTTCTTCTATTCTCCCACTTTGTTTATCTTGTATTCCCCATGTTTTTCTTGTCGTCTCCTTGTTCTCTTAGTCTCCCTCCTTTACTTCCCTCTATTATCCTTGCTCTCTTTGTCTTCCCCATTTCTCCTTCTTCTACTTGCATCCCCCTTGATATTCACCTGTGAATACGTGATATCACTCACAAATAATTCTTCATATGCAGTTGTCTTTTGGGCAGAATATATGTGAGCTCCAAGCCTGTTTGTCACTTATCTCACTCCGTAACTATAACTATTGTGTGGAAAACCTCGAAGCATATTAAATAGAGATTAGAGCTAGTCGGACCGCGGTGAGAACTAATTAATATTTGTTTCTATGATGCCACAAATAATTGCAGTAATACATTAAAATGGCCAACATGCTTGTGTGATATTCACATTCAAATTATTTGAACTTGGTTCCTATAGCAAATTTAAATTTTATGCAAAACAAGGGGAAGTAAATAAACTGCAAGATCACAGGGATAACGGTTTCACAGCCGGGTGCCTGGTTCTAATGAGTGCATTGATTCGAAATTAAGAGGACACTGGTGAAAAAGTGAAAATTTTAGGGATTCTTTTCTTTTACTTAAAACGCGCCATTACAATATGTAGGCTTTTTAATGCTGTCAAAGAAATTTGTTCATTTCTCCTTCTAAGTTGGTTTAAAAATGTTTTTTTTATCATGTTAAGCCACAGTCGAATTTGTCGCATTTTGCTATTCGACTTCTAAAATCGCAACAAACTTTGAATGTAGCCTAAATGTGCAAAAATGCGACAACCACATTGGACTTCAGAAACAAAGATCGTAATGGAGAAAATGAAATCAGAGATGTGTTTGAATTAATCTGAATTTAAATGAAATGCTAATGGCATGGGCAATGTTCAAAAAGGTATTGAACAATAGATGTTCAGGAATTGGTTCCAAAAAGTTGGTGCAATTCACGTAAGTTAAGTGAACAAATTCTTTTAATTTATATATATAATTCCATCGCATACTGTAAATTGTGAACGAGTATTTAGTTGCATGAATCTTGTAAAACCTGGAATTAGAAACCGCCTTTCAGTAAAGAGTTAGCACTCTGCTAACAATAAATCTTGAAGGGCCTACTAGTAAAGAATTTCAATGTTTGGAGTGCTCATAAAATAACGCATTTTAATGTAATGTAAATTCAGCAGTAATGAATTTTAAACATACCTATATACGTCTGATTTACTTACATAAGTACTATATCTAGAGTGTGATAACATGAATTCAAAGTAATAAAACTCCAAGCAACAAATTACGCAACTTTTCGTTTCTGTATACTTTATTAATTTTATCTTTTTTTGCACAATTATTTATAATATTGCACAAGCATTTCACAATTTGCACAAATATAATTTTTCATTTATGCATTTATGTGATAATTGTTTATTTTCTAGCTTGAACCCTGAGTAAAACCTGTAACATAAATTTCATTAAGTATAGCAATACATAAGCCTGCCTGGAGAGAAATAAAAAATAGGTTGCAACCGCCAAATTACTCTTCAAGGAACGACCACTCATATAAATTGAGGGAAAGAAGACAGAGGACGGACACTGGAAAGTTTTCTTTTCTCAATCGTACTATCAGGGACTGGAATGCTTTACCTGCAGACTTACTAAAGGCTTTACCAACAATCAAAAACGTATTTAAAAATAGGCTTAAGGACCTTACTAATAGACGGTAATTATACACAGTATTTAAAGGGTGTAAATGATATGTTGTTATTGAAGTGTTGTATCAGTGAAGAATTATGTTGTGTCAGTGAAGTGTGTTGTGTCAGTGAAACGTGTTCCTGTCAGGGAAGTTTTATAGTTTATAGTGGCAGTGCAAAGTATTTGAACAGTGAAATGTTTTTGAAGTGTTAGTGAAATCAGGATAGAATCAGTGAAATGTGTCGTAGTTCCAGTGCAGTGAGTGAGTTGACAGCGAAATGAGTGTAATGTGGAAAGGTACTTGTGCAGATATGAACATATCATACTCGTGGGTTTTAGTTCGAACTTAGATTTAAGATACAAATTAGATTTATTTTAAATGTTATTTTAAATGATCGTGCTTCATTTAATTTAGGATATTCCCTATTATTATTATTATTATTATTATTATTATTATTATTATTATTATTATTATTATAAATTATTGTTAGTATTAATTATTTGTATTAATTATTGGTATTATTATTAAATGCATTTTTAATTAACACGTTTATTATTGTCATTATTGAGTGTAATTAGTTACCACTGCCACCGGGTATACACCCATTGCAGTGTGAATAAATACATACATAATATTCATATTGCATATAAAGAGAACGATACTATTTGTTTCATACCTGACACATTTAAAGCCATTAAGGGGAGTTGGTCATTATCGCATGCAAAATAATGGTAAAAATAGTCTATCTTCTAGCAGTCATAAATATAATAGTGTACTATTTACCAGTGGTCTTTCATTTTTGTTAGCTATGTGTGTATACATATTAAGCTTTAAAATGAAAAAGAATGGCGACTCTAGAGTAAATCTGTATCCTTAAATTAATTTTTTTAATTAAGCACAATTTTTTTTATAAATTCACTACATATCTGTGATTAGGTACACTCTATTCACTTATTATAACGCATATTGAATTGAAAATTTGGCCACTTACTTCTAATAGATACTAAAACATACCCCACTATAATTATTCATATATCTGTAATATTATGGGCATAGGGCTTATAGTAACCATCTCCGTCAATAAATTAAAAAAAAATTGGAGATTAGTATAAGCCCTATGCCCATAATATTACAGATATTTTAATAATTTTAGTGGGGTATGTTTTAGTATCTGTTAGCAGTAAGTGGCCAAAATTTTAATTCAATGTGTGCTATGATAAGTGAATAGAGTGTACCTAATCACAGATATGTAGTGAATTTATATAAAACATATGTTTAAATTCAAAAATTAATTTAAGGGTAAGATTTACATTAGATTAACCATTCTTTAATCATTTTAAAGTTTAATGTGTATACATATATCACTAAAAAAATGAAATAGCTGTGATAAATAGTATTACATTTATGAATGCTTGAAGATAGGCTATTTTTACCATTACTTTGCATGCGATAACGTCCAATTCCCCTTAACTTAGATTGAAATGTTTTCTTGAATTTGTGTAATTTGGCAGGGATTCAAATTATACAACACGTTTCCAGATCGGAATCTGCCCTTGTAAACAATTCCGATATTACATCACATTTGTAATTGTCATAGAAGAAACTGCCAACTACATTTAGAATTAGTGCATCCAGGAAATCGACAATTTCAAAGTCTCAGCTACTTGACGTCAGAAGCGTCAGTTTAATTCCACTAACCCGACTTGTAGGCGAAATGTTTGCACGCGTAGGCCCATTGTCTGAATACATGCATGCATTACACTTGGTAGTCGCCAAGTATTGGCCACTTTTCAATGTTCACGCGACCTTCAGATATGTAGGCGTGTGCATTCCGTAGCAACGTGTAAAGAGCTTGTGCAAAAGAACACAATACGCTGTAAATTTTGGCACTGCGTTGTGTTCCTTATGACCCTTCTCCTTTTTAAAAGGAATTCCTTGACAAGTTCCTCCACAAAAGGCTGGAGACATCGACATATGGGCTGTTCTAGGACGAGTACCCTTGCTTCGTTCAAATATACATAACGAGTCTTTTTTTAAGCCTATTTGTTCTGTTGTTCTGTAATACAATATCTTTGGTTATTTACACCACGCGCGTACAAGTGAGCACTTTTATTTGTTTACCATTCTCCCACAAAGAAATGCAACCGAGAGAATTACAGCATACGTTACGTTTGCCATTTGTTGGATTTTATATTTTGAGGTTCGAGGTAGAAAAGAGAAAAACTGTAACGTTCTGGCATTAAAAGTTCACTCACTCACTCACTCACTCACTCACGAATAAACTACTGGAGACGCATGAGTGAAGAGTGATGGCCAGCAGAATATTATCTCTAGCCTCCATGTTAAGCGAAGGGTTTATTAAATTGTATTATATATTTTTTATTTCCCGATTTTGAAAGATTTAAATAATAATGCTGAAACCATATTCGTTCTCTGATGTTCAATGGGATATTTTCTAAAAGTTCTGGTAGGATGTCGCGTAGAAAAAAAAATAACTACGACTACGGAGACTGTTAAGCGACAGATAAGGCCCTACAAGATGGTCGTGCACAAACAGAACTAACCAGTGTGTGTTGTGAGGGAAGTAAAGTCCTCTATCCTTCAGGCCATCTATCGGCAAAACGGTGCATCTGCTAAAGTTTTGTCACTTAAAACAGAGGTTTGTTTTTACCTCCTCTATCATCCCTGAAACGTTGTAATCGTTATTTTTAACACTCTGTATACAATTCGGGAGGTAAGTAGATTTGGACATTCTTGGACTTAATTGCAGCCCCCTAGTTTTGCACTGGTAACTACTACATAAACCCAACTTTTCCTTGTAACATAATAGTACATTATGCAACGAGCCTATAATGATAGTAATTAAGAAGCGAGTATGGATGTTTATGAAAAGAGCGCAAGCGAGTTTCATAATTTTCATACGAGCTTCTTAATTACCATTATAGGCGAGTTTCATACGACTTTTATGCTCGACCATATTTCTAACTTGAAATTATTCAGATGTATACATTTTATTTGTATCTGACAAGATCGGAAGAGACCTTGTTCTAGGTCGTGAATTGTGAGATGTGCGCAGACGCGAAAGTATTGATTTTTTCCGAGGAACAATAATGTCATTGACCTTGTGTAATCCCGTTAAACTTGATATAATCTTGATTATTGAATTCGACATTGAACAACGAGATGACAAATTGAATTTATTTGAATATTATTTACAATTAACGCTAATTATTATAGTAACAAAACATAACTTTCTGCGACAGTATTGGATTTCCAGCCTCCGTGACTTTTCGCTAATTCTCTTTCGATTGCATATCCGAGAATAATCGATACTTGCGGTTTTATAACGGTACAAAGCTGACTTGTCATTGGCTGAACACCTGTAAGCTGAGTTGTCATTGGCTGAGAGACCTGACCTTTAATGAGTAGGTGTACTTTAATGACATGCATTAAAGGTCTGCTACCAGGTGTATAATTACTACGTTTCGGCATGGTCGAGCATAAACGTTATTTTTAACACCCTGTATACAATTCGGGAGGTAAGTAGATTTGGACATTCTTGGACTTAATTTTCGCACCCTCCCCAGCTTTGCACTGTTAACTACTGCTTAAAACCAGCTTTTCTTTGTGACATAAATAACTATACCTTTGACTTTTACGATTATTTGCAGTTATAAAAAAAGAAACTTTACTAAACATATAACATAAAAAGCGTATCATTGGGTAATGTTGTTAGCTCTCGATATTCTGTCCATTCCGGAATTAAATGTCCATCAAAACTATTGAATTATAATTTCGAACACTCTTGATTATTTTATTGCGTATAAATGTGTAACGATCGGTTTAATGAATTGGGGATTATATGCAATCAACAACAAAACTGACGAGCACGCTAATTGCTTTCTGTTCTTATTTGCATATAGCTTCCCATAATCACGAATGACCGTTGATATTGGCTGTAACAGCACATTTTTGTGCATGGAATGCTAAAAAATGCTGACATTTAATATGTAAATGTTTCGGTAAATTGTGTACGGAGAGCAAAGAGTACAGTTTAATAATAATCAATTCATCTTAGCGCGTTGTATGTGAAGGGTGATAGAGAGAAATAAAAAGAGACAAACAGAGAGAGACAAAAACACAACCTGCGATTGCAAGAATGCTTATTTGCTAATGACAGTTTAAACGGCCAGTTAATTGTTAAATTATATTATTGTTTTCATGTGATATTCCTTTTACGTGAATTGTTTATTATATAATAGGTTAAAGATCACCGAAAACCGCTGCTAAATATGGGTATATGAAAATTAATATAACCTTTTCCGTTTATATTATCAAACTTTACATGTACAATACACAAAATTTATATACACAATGAAATATACGCTTAAATATGAATACAATACATGATATAAAGGACGGGTTTTAATCCTATGAATCTTATAGTACGTGTTCCATGATGTTCAAATATATTTTTAATTTTGTTTATGCATACGTAGGTACTATCGTCTGTAATCTCTTTGATTCCGCGAAACGTTTTAATTCTTTATACACTATGTAATTTTTAGATCTATCATCTGATATCTTCTTCTACCACGAACTCTTCTCCCGTTCACCATTTCTTCCAGTTCATCCTTCAGTAGGCAGTTTCTTCTCAACCAGTGACCCAACCAATTCCTTTTCCTCTTCCTGATCAGTTTCAGCATCATTCTTTCTTCATCCACTCTTACAGCTTCATGTTTTATTCTGTCTGTCCACTTCACACGTTCCATCCTTCTCCATATCCACATTTCAAATGCTTCTATTCGCTTCTCTTCACTTCGTCGTAATGTCCATGTTTCTGCCACACGCAATGCCACACTCCATACAAAGCACTTCACTAGTCTTTTCCTTAGTTATTTTTTCAGAGTACCGCAAAAGATGCTCCTTTTTCTATTAAAATCTTTCTTTACCACTGCTATTTTTTTTTTTTTTATTTATTTATTTTTTTTTTTTTTTTTTTTTTTTTTTTTACTTCTTGGCAGCAGGCAGCTCATGTTACTGCTTATAGTACACCCCAAGTATTATTTGAAGCTGTCCAGTTGCTCTACTGCCTCATTTAGAATTAGCAAGTTTTTCTTCTATATTTTTCTTTCTATGACCATTCTCTTCGTCTTATTTGCATTTATCTTCATCCCATACTGCTCACAGCTGTCATTTAGCTCCAGTGACATATCCTTTAGTATCATTTCCTCTTCTGCTAACAACGCCAGATCATCAGCAAATCTTATGCACTTTATTCTTCTTCCTCCCACTATCACTCCTCCCATGTTCTGAAAACAGTTGTTTACTAAATCCTCCAAGTAGATGTCGAACAGGGTAGATGATTAAGGACATCCTTGACGTACCCCTCTCCCTATTTAACTTCCTTCTGACATTTCTTCTACTATCTTGACTTTCACTCGTTTGTTTGCAGTTTTTCTTGGTACAGTAAATAATGTGTACAGTCAACATCGTATATATGGACGGAGTTACGCAATAATAGACCAAGCGCCAAAAACCTGTTTCGAGGTATTGGCCATTGAAATTAATCTGTCTTTTTATAAAACATTTTATGCAAGAATTATTATAACATTCATACTATTATAAAAAAATAGCACAAACAATAACAAAAAAGACTAACGATTTTTAATAAGAGACCAGCAGTTGAATTAATATTTCAAAGCAAAATAAATAAATTAATTTTATGCAATAAACTAATTTTTTCTTATAAATAGCAGCAAAATTAAGATATCGCGTTCTTGATTTTTTTCCGAGTTAAATTAGCCTGCCATCAACAGATTTGTGCAAATATTTCATTTTTTTCAAATTGTCGTTTGGTCTATTATTACGAAACTCCGTCCATTTTGTTCACAATCCTCTCAGAAATAATTCAACGGGATTCGAATGCGGGGCTACTGGATTTTTATTAATACACACTACCGCTCGACTCACAGCGGAGGAAATTTATGAAACATGAAAGGACAGGAAATACACCAAATAGCCTTAAAAAAACTCAGTGGCCTGCAGTTATTTCCTACTTCCAATCGTATTAAAATGTCTCAAAAGCCTTCGGTTATGTTCCATGTGTCCAGTGCGCTTATTTAATATTTAATGATCCGTGGAATGAGAATAATTAACGGACAGCCATATCATCTTTTCCAGCGTTCTACCGCCACAATTTTGCTGTGTCAAACGAATAGAACCCTTCAATTGACGTGTCGTAAATAAATCCCTGCTCTCTGCATGTCCGATTATTTAAGTGCAATCGAATTTTGGAGGAAGAGAAAATGTGTTGCAGCGTCACTGCAGGGCTATACAATAACTTCAGCCTTGCTTGTTGCTAACCCTTAGGGTTATTCGGTTCTTGATCATGAGCCTCTGCGTACAGGCATACAGAGTGTTCGGGTGAGTTTGTGAAAAACTTCGAATTGGTGTCAAATGCAACAACTTTTGCTTATGAATCCATTTTCGGCGACGCTCCAATACGAAGCTACATACCGTTGAAAACATGATGAAACTCACCTCACTTCAGTAGTGCCGTGCGTAGGTATCTGGATCGCTATTATCCTGGTTGGTGGATAGGAAGAGGAGGTCCTGTTTGGCCACCCCGTTCTCCGGACCTCGCCTCAATGGATTGCTTCCTTTGGGGTCATGTAAAAAGTGTGGTTTATTAAATTCTTGTGTACACCGCTGAGATACCGATAACAATAATCGTAGCCGTATGTATTACATTCAAAGGAGGCCACATGTTTACAGTCAATGATGAGATGATGCAATTATATGCAACGAGCTGGAGAACCTTATTTAAACGACAGACATTGTACTGCATGTACATTAATTTTGTAAAGATGTACTGAAATGGAATAATTTGTGTAGGAGGCCTACGATACATTTGTTTTGTGAAAATATGTACGCAATTGAGTTGTAAATAAAGGAGAGATAAAAAGAGTCACCTCGACAAAACATTAGTTATTTCCTCGTTCCACGCATCCCACCCTGCAAACGATAAAAACTAATTGAATAATAGTCATAGATGAAAATGTTTTCAAGGTTATGTAGCTTTGTACAGGAGCGTCGCAGGGTATGGGTTTCGTAAGTATAATTTGTTCCATTTGGCACCTCTTATCACATCTCAAAGTTTGTCACAAACTCACCGGAACACCCTGTATATTATTTAGAACTTGTAGTGACGGTGACGGAGTAAACACTAATGCATCGCTTACATTGGAAAGTCTCCTATTTTATAACTTTTCTGTGCATGATCACGTGGCCTTGAACCAGTCACTTTTAGTTATTTATAACTTCTCTTCCTATATAGATTTCTAGTGAAAGTGTGACTATTGTATTCTAAATTTTTTTCATGCGCTATTTTACAAAAAACAAATCTGAAACTGTTTCTTTTTTGTTTATGAGAAAAACTGGAGTGCTTACAGCGCAGCCTGAGGCTTATTATGCCAATCTCCTTATTACGGGGATGATTGTTGAAGTCCTCAGGACCGCATTCCTGTAAGTATCGTGATTCACTGTTTTGGTATCATCTATCGATTCAGCTACAACACTGCTTCCCCGTAGTGGTCTACAGCCTCCTCAAATCGGTGCCATGTGTTGGCAAAGCACGTTACTACATCCTGTTGCATCCTATAATAAACTGAAAATCGCTCTGTAAATATCGTGATTCACTATTTCATGCCATCTTTCGATCCAGCTACACAGCACCCACTTTCAACGCAGTCCACTATGAAAGCCTCTCCATCCCACTGGGACTTATGCAACTCTTTCAGATAGTTGCGTCTGTAGGTATGCAAATGACGATATCACATCTGCTGTGTTTTCGGTCGATCTGAAATTATTGAAAGATGATAAAGTTGAAATTAATGAAGACGAAATGAGTCCGAAGTCCAACGCGGAAAGTTACCCAACAATTTTGCTTCAATTGGTTGAGGGGAAAACCTCGTAAGAACCTTCAATCAGGTAACTTGTCTCAACCAGGATTTGAACTCGGGCCCGCTCGTTTCGCGGTCGGACATGCTAACCAGCATGATTATTTCTAGCGCTTCTTCTGGCAGGAAGAAATAGTTAAGCTTCAATTTTCGCATATTTTGTAATTTTATTCAATAGCTTTGACTTGTCTCTTGCCGCTTCTCTTGGCTCTTTCCTCTTCACTTGTCTCTTGCCGTTTCTCTTACCTCTCGTCTCTTCTCTTACCTTTCGCTTCTTCTCATGTCTCTTGCATCGTCTCTTGTCTCATGCCTCTTCTCTTGTCTCTTTTTCTCTTCTCTTGTCTCTTCTCTTTTCTATTGTCTCTTATCTCTTTCCTTTTCTCTTGTCTTGTATCTTGTCTCCTCTCTTCTCTCTTCCTGTTCAATTTTCGCATATTTTGTAATTTTATTCAATAGCTTTGACTTGTCTCTTGCCGCTTCTCTTGGCTCTTTCCTCTTCACTTGTCTCTTGCCGTTTCTCTTACCTCTCGTCTCTTCTCTTACCTCTTCTGGCAGGAAGAAATAGTTAAGCTTCAATTTTCGCATATTTTGTAATTTTATTCAATAGCTTTGACTTGTCTCTTGCCGCTTCTCTTGGCTCTTTCCTCTTCACTTGTCTCTTGCCGTTTCTCTTACCTCTCGTCTCTTCTCTTACCTTTCGCTTCTTCTCATGTCTCTTGCATCGTCTCTTGTCTCATGCCTCTTCTCTTGTCTCTTTTTCTCTTCTCTTGTCTCTTCTCTTTTCTATTGTCTCTTATCTCTTTCCTTTTCTCTTGTCTTGTATCTTGTCTCCTCTCTTCTCTCTTCCTGTTCAATTTTCGCATATTTTGTAATTTTATTCAATAGCTTTGACTTGTCTCTTGCCGCTTCTCTTGGCTCTTTCCTCTTCACTTGTCTCTTGCCGTTTCTCTTACCTCTCGTCTCTTCTCTTACCTCTTCTGGCAGGAAGAAATAGTTAAGCTTCAATTTTCGCATATTTTGTAATTTTATTCAATAGCTTTGACTTGTCTCTTGCCGCTTCTCTTGGCTCTTTCCTCTTCACTTGTCTCTTGCCGTTTCTCTTACCTCTCGTCTCTTCTCTTACCTTTCGCTTCTTCTCATGTCTCTTGCATCGTCTCTTGTCTCATGCCTCTTCTCTTGTCTCTTTTTCTCTTCTCTTGTCTCTTCTCTTTTCTATTGTCTCTTATCTCTTTCCTTTTCTCTTGTCTTGTATCTTGTCTCCTCTCTTCTCTCTTCCTGTTCAATTTTCGCATATTTTGTAATTTTATTCAATAGCTTTGACTGTACAATGTTGCAACACTATGCAAAAGATGTACTGCCTGATGACATCCCCTCACCAAATTTATCTATTAAGCATGATTTATGTAAATTGGCCTACAAACGCAGGCATCGGCAACTTTATTTAGGCCTACTCATTAACATAGCAACGAACACAGTATTATGCTTACGTCTTAGGAAGTGAAGGCTCTATAAAGGCTAGGTAGGTAGTATCGTTCCCAATTGTTGTTCTTTCCTTGCCGAGCTACCAGACGAAGAATCTATTTGCCACACCGTTAAACATTATCATATCGTAGCTCCTATGATAATAAATCAAACGCATTGTAATTCAGCAAATAATTGAGCGGCAAATAACGTCCTCGTGTGGTTTCTGCGAACGCCAACGAAAGAGCCAAAATGGCGGGCGATTATATTATTTATCGAGCCTTAGGAAATGCATAACGTCTTCATCAGCGAATCACAAGACGAACACGTTTAAATGTAGCCGACTTGTAACATGATTGGCTGTCGGAAATTAGAGCGACGGGACTATAGTCAGTAGTGACGTATTTGATGACGCATGTTCACGTTCGTAAAACTTCGGAAAGAATCTTAAGGGATTGGTGTACGCGTTCCTTCAACGTCTTCAACAAGAGAGCAAGGAATCTCGACGAAAAATTCTTTCCTGAGTCTTCTTGTACTTCGGCCTCAATATTTATCCATCTTGAGCTGTTATAAGTAGATGAATACCAAATTTTAACACCGAATTAGGCCTACGGTAAACTTCGTTAACTTCCACGTTATCCGCTTACAGGTAGCGGCTTCTCTATTGAAATAACTTGAGGTGATTGGCTCTTACATCAATGACGTCAACATAGCGTTAACCATTCAGCAGACGAGAAGGATGCGAAAACAATCTAATACCTTAGTAACAAAGTAAAGCTCTCTTAAACCATACGTCTTAGAATTTTGTTTCACTTAAAAACGGGAAACTTTTGTTATATTGGACATTGTCAAATTTTGTGGCCTCGATGTACAACCCTAAATCGTATTACGTGGGAGTTACATGTGTCATATTCGCGGAATTTTATTTCGTCGATTGGAGACTGATATGCAATTAAATTTCAGTAGGTGATACGGTGTTACCTAATCGATGTTCGCAGGGGGTTATTTATAAATAGACCAGCGAGAGCGGGGAATCGATGTCTCGCATATCAACTCGTGACTGCGAGGAGTCGGAATTCGTCGGACTGGTTCATCAATCTCTACGTATTTCATATCGCTCCTCACTCCACACAGCTTCGCTTCGAGCGTTACTTTGTTAAGCTGGCTTCCATCCGTCGCAGTACACAGACTATCATGTTAGCACCGAATCCGTTTCACTGAAAATAGTTCGAATAGACCTGACATACATGTACAGTTTTTAAGGGTAAATACGTCTTCGTGTGCCCAATTTTATTGTTGAAATTTTCTTCCTCTCTTGTTTTATAATAACTTTCGAGGAATATCACTTTTGTTGACGTCGTACAAAATTTTGTCCAATATTCTTTTGAGAAGATTAACTCCATATGTAGATGAAATTATTGGGGATCATCAGTGTGGTTTTAGGCGTAATATATCAACTATTGATCAGATATTTTGTATTCGACAGATAATGGAGAAAAATGGGAGTGTAAGGGTACAGTGTATCAGTTATTCATAGATTTCAAAAAGGCATATGCCTCGATTAAGAGAGAAGTTTTATATGATATTCTTATTGAATTTGGTATTCCCAAGAAACTAGTTCAATTAGTTAAAATGTGTCTCAGTGAAACGTACAGCAGAGTCCGTATAGGTCAGTTTCTGTCAGATGCCTTTCCAATTCACTGTGGGCTAAAGCAAGGAGATGCACTATCACCTTTACTTTTTAACTTTGCTCTAGAATATGCCATTAGGAAAGTCCAGGATAACAGAGAGGGTTTGGAATTGAACGGGTTACACCAGCTGCTTGTCTATGCGGATGACGTGAATAAGTTAGGAGAAAATCCACAAACGATTAAGGAAAACACGGAAATTTTACTTAGAGCAAGTAAAGAGATAGGTTGTTTGGAAGTAAATCCCCAAAAGACGAAGTATATCTCGTGACGAGAATATTGTACGAAATGGAAATATAAAAATTGGAAATTTATCTTTTGAAGAGGTGGAAAAATTCAAATACCATGGAGCAACAGTAACAAATATAAATGATACTCGGAGGGAAATTAAACGCAGAATAAATATGGGAAATGCGTGTTATTATTCGGTTGAGAAGGTTTTATCTTCCAGTCTGCTGTAAAAAAATCTGAAAGTTAGAATTTATAAAACAGTTATATTACCGGTTGTTCTTTATGGTTGTGAAACTTGGACTCTCACTTTGAGAGAGGAACATAGGTTAAGGGTGTTTGAGAATAAATTGCTTAGGAAAATATTTGGGGCTAAGCGGGATGAAGTTATAGGAGAATGGAGTAAGTTACACAACGCAGAGCTGCACGCATTGTATTCTTCACCTGACATAATTAGGAACATTAAATCCAGACATTTGAGATGGACAGAGCATGTAGCACGTTTGGGCGAATCCAGAAATGCATATAGAGTGTTAGTTGGGAGACCGGAGGGAAAAAGACCTTTTGGGAGGCCGAGACGTAGATGGGAAGATAATATTAAAATGGATTTGAGGGAAGTGGGATATGATGATACAGACTGGTTTAATCTTGCTCAGGATAGAGACCGATGGAGGACAAGTAAGTAACAGGATACGTACATAACTAGTAAATGTGTACATGTGATGTCATAATAATAATGATGATTTATACAGGCAGACCCATATTTATGTCCAACTTTTTATTCGTTTACCACAAGTAAATGAATTAACACGACAGGATCAAAGCAGCATGAACTAATAGTCCAGTCATTAGGATTGCTTAAAATTCCACCAATATTAAAATTCGATGTAAGCACCAGCATTTGCTGCACATTTTTCCCGACGTGGCTGAACGTTCCGTACTGCTCTCACAAGCATTTCATTTGGCACCCGGCCACACTCCTCTCGTCTGACCATAGAATGCGTCGCAAAAGGTTAGGTTCCTGTTGAATCCATGCTAGTAGAGACTCCGCAAACTCCATTCTGATATCACAGTCCTCACATGACAGAGCTTGCACGAAGTGTGGCTTCCATGGCCGCCAATTCATTTTCTTTAGCAACCGCTGCGCGACCCGTAGGATACACCAGATTCCCGCTGGTACCGTCGAATGGATTTCTTAGGACTTCTCTGGAAGGCCTCAGCAGCGGCTGCTTTGGCCTCCTCTGTGATCACTGTTTTTGGTCGGTCAGCACCCTTCTGTTGCGTAACTGAGCCAGTGCGAATCAAGTTGGCGTGAAGTCTCTTGATGGTCTTGTAGTCCAGCGTCGCATTTCTTCCTTTCACCATTCTCCACCATCTCTGCATCATAATTGGGGACTGCCACACCTCCATTCGAGCAGCAATTCGTGTTCGATCGTACACAGTCTTGTGGCCATGGTTAATGTTTTAAGATTTGGACTACATTTTTCTGATTACATTAAATGTTTCGGACCGTACTGAGAACACAATAAAGTAAAATAAAATAATAATAATAATAATAATAATAATAATAATAATAATAATAATAATAATAATGATTTATTTAACCTGGCAGAGTTAAGGCCATACGGCCTTCTCTAACACTCAACCAGGAGTAAAGACTGCGTTACAAAAACACTACAAATTTACAAATTACACTACAAATTTACACATAAAATTGAATAAGATAATAATAATAATAAAAAATAAACAACAAATAAGAAGAAATCGGACATAATATAATATATAACATACAGAAAGAAAGAAAAAAGCATAATAATATGTGAACAGCAGGTCAAAATAAATGAGGCATACAAAAAAAGACAATTATTCATAATAATAATAATAATAATAATAATAATAATAATAATAATAAAATAAGAATAGTAATGATGATGATGATGATGATAATAATAATAATAATAATAATAATAATAATAATAATAGTAATATTAGTAATAAAATAGTGCAGTACAAAGTATACAGTGAATACAATATTTCTAAGTACACACAATAAGGAAAATTAAGATTATATATAGCTCAACTTATCACATTAGAGATATAACATTATCGGAAAATATGAAAACAAAAATATAAAATAAGTTGAATATCATTAGAACATTAAAAAAAAATGTGAAAACGTGGAAACATGCAATACAACACTTGTCATAATAGTAAGTTAGAGCTTCTTTTGTGTTTTTAACGGTATGGAACACGATACATTTTTAGCAGTGGAATGGGTCACTTAACCTGATTGCTTTCGCTACTACAGTGTAATAAAACGTTGGACATAAATATGGGTCATCTGTGTACAGGCTCCTTGCATTAGTATCTTACGTCTATAATAAGTTTGTATTCATCCCCCTTATGTATAAATATAGGCATTTTATTGGACCGTACTATAATACGCTAAATGTGGTAGAACAGTATCTTAATAAAATACATCAAAGTACTGCTATTCATTATGTTATTGCAACTATCGATTTCCAACTAAGCATATGTGATATTGAATAATATCGTACGCGCAACAACCCGCAAGCCTTGAAAGCAGCAGTCCACAATGACAGGCGCGAGTTTTGAAAGTGACATTGATTTCTAAATAAACATTAACTCAATTTCACACATTCCACTGGGAATCATTTCCCAGATAAATTTTACAAACTGCACAAACAACAACAGGTATTTAAAATAAAGTAAATTATGTTCATGTTAATTTTAATATTCTAACAATTCCACAAAATAAGTACTGTGGGACATGACCAGGGTTGAGTACGAAATCAATAGCGAGCAATAAACTTCGTTTCGAAGGACAACATTTATTGGACTGAACGATCTGGGATACATACTGGGAGCAGGTGGGGGGAGAGGTCATAAACTACCCTTGAACATCAAAATCCTCCTTCACAACGGACAATAAAACACTGCATTTAACAGAAAAATGCGTGGAATCAGTGGAAAAGAGTTTGGATTAGGCATTTCATTGGTATATTGATTTTTAATAAAGTTTTGCATGCCATTTTTACTGATCATTGTGTTTGATAATGCCATCTTGATAATTTGTAACTTCTTTTAATTCCGGAATATGTATGATAAGACTTTCTTGTGTTAAATTCTAACGTACTTTGTTTACATGTTTCGACCTTTTATGGGTCATCCTCAGAACTGGTCGTTGTTAGTCTTGGCGCCTCTTGTTTTGTTTCCTGTGAGGGTGTGTTCGTGTGGTGTAATGTAGAGTCAAAGAGTGCGTGTGTTCTGAAATTGAGTTGTGTGTTGAGAATTTGATTGGGGTGTGTTTTTATGTGTCCATATATTTCATATTGTTCTAGTGTGTTTAGTTTCTGGCTTTTTGGTTGGATGTGTAGTATTTCCATGTCTGTGTTGATGTCTCTGTGGGTGTGGTTAGCATTTGTGATGTGTTCTGCATATGTGGAGTTGTTTTGTTTTTTTTTATGGTTGTGATGTGTTCTTTGTAACGTGTTTGAAATGATCTGCCTGTCTGTCCTATGTAGAAGTTGTTGCAGGTGTTACATTTAAGTTTGTATACGCCTATGTGGTTGTATTTGTTTGTGTTGTTTGTGTGTTGAGATGTTTTTGTAGAGTATTATTTGTTCTGTATACGATGTTGTGATTTAATTTCTTGAATGAGGTTGCAATTTTGTGTGTGTTTTTGTTTTCGTATGTTAGTGTGATGTATTTTTTGTGTTCTTGTGTTTGTGTCGTATTCTTATGTTTTTTGTGATTATGTTTTGTCTTACGTATTATGTTGTCTATTATCTTAGGGTTGTATCCGTTTTCTTGTGCTATGTATTTGATTGTGTTTAGCTCTTCGTTGTAATCCTGTTGGTTCATTGGTATGTTGAGTAGTCTGTGTACCATTGTTCGGAATGCAGCTTGTTTGTGTTGTGTATGTGTGTGTTGTTGTTGTTGTGGGTTTTCTGTATACTTTGAACATGTGTTTGTTGTCTACTTTTGTTATGGATTTGTTGTTTTCAATTTCTAATGTGTAGTGTAGCTTTGGGTGTATTTTGTTTATGTGTTGATGCAGGTTTTGGATCTGTCTTTTGTTTCTTTTGTATAATATTAGTATGTCATCTACGTATCTGCCAATATATGATGTTGTCTGCTTGTTTCTTTTAATTGTGAGAGGAGAAATTTTTCTAGATGATCTTCTTTTGTGTTAATCTATGTCTGTCTTACCTATTTTAACAATCGTTTTCTTTCATTTGCAGGTAAGTTCGCATATTGAATGACGTACTGTTGGTTACTGTTGGTAAGTACATAAATTATGTTCATTCCTTGATGCGTCATGCAATGTATTTGTCGCTCTCTGTGTCAAAATAGTTGTGAAAGATTCCTCGTGGTAAATTTTGATGGGAATTTTTTTTTGTTAAGATTTCTGTGTATTCTGTACTGGCAGTTAATGCAGTGCAGTGAAGGGTGGATGGAATGTAGTGCACAGTTTGTAAATGCTGAAATTACCCCGGGATAGGGAATGGAGAACTGAGTCGTATTCCGCTAATTATATGGTAATATGAATTTTTCATTTCCATTCGTGGACTGTTTAGACATTCATATAATAAACTAACTCGTTTTCTGTTCCCCTTTGCATGAAGATTGAAGGTAAAACGTTTCACATTATTGCATTTTTATATTTCAACTGTTTTAGAAATGTTTTGCACACATCGTTTATAATGAAGTATCCTTACAATTGAAAATTATTTCGAATGTAGAGGGTTTTGTGATAGTATTGTTATTAATACCTCTACTACTACTGCTGCTGCCGCCACCACTACTACTACAAGTATTACCATTAATACCACCACTACTAATGGTCCACCGCTGTGGATCAACGGTTAGCATGTCTGACCGAGAAAAGAACAGATCCGGATTCAAATCCTGGTTGGCACAAGTTACCTGGTTGCGATTTTTTCCGGGGTATTCCCTCACCCAATTAAAGCAGAATTGCTGGGTAACTTTCGGTGTTGAACCTCGGACTCATTTCGCTGTCTTATTTCATTGACATGTAATTATCATCAATACCGTAGTTCGGGTTAAGTTCACAGTGCAGCGTGCTGTAGCGCGACCGTTCGGCGACAAATGTCATTCACAGAGCAGACGCGGTAAGCTCAATAAGCCTTTGGCTTTCTGATTCCTTCTTCTTGAAAGGAAAAAAAAAGAACACTAGGCTTACTAATGCTATTGGTATTACAACCACCAGTAATATTACTATTACCAGTAATACCACTAATACTAATCTTCATTCCATACAAGATGACTCCGCATGTAAACTCGTGTCTGAACCTCATCCTACTGGCTGCAGGACAAAGAATCTCATTATGGCGCCTAGAACGCTAAACATTTTCGAAGGTTATAAGAAACGTGCTGTTTTTTTTTAAACACGAAAAGGAAATGCCATATAGGCCTATGAAGCAGTTGAAAAAACTAATTACTAGGTCTTTGAAGAAAGAATGTAATTTCTAGGCGGGACGAGGAGGGACATGCTGATTACGAAAATTCACATCATCATCTCTGTTTATCCCCGCTCATATCCGGACCAAACTTTTATTTTCAGTATTTCTTGCGACGTCAGGGGTATCAACGTACGGTATGATTATCTGGTAGCCTTCTGTACTGTAGGGTAGAAAAGTGCATTGCTACAAATGGACGTCACATTGAGCACCTCCTATGAACAAGTGTTCAGAACTCAGAACACATGTGCTGTATGATCCAAGTTTATTAGACTTTTTTTCTTGTTTTGATGCATACTATCACCTCCTAAAATATTGGATACTCTTTTTAACACCCTGTATAGTATAGCAATAACTCTATAATCCCTTTCTAGTATCGTTATTGGTTTAGGAATTACAATTATAAATTACCTATTTCTTTCTAAGTAAATTGAGCACCTCCTATGAACAAGTGTCCAGATCTCAGAAAGTATGTGTTGTAGGACCCAAGTTTATTAGAGTCCACACCTGTGGAGTAACGGTCAGCGCGTCTGGTCGCGAAACGAGGTGGCCCGGGTTCGATTCCCGGTCGGGACAAGTTACCTGGTTGAGGTTTTCTCCGGGGTTTTTCCTCAACCCAATATGAGCAAATGCTGGGTAACTTTCGGTGCTGGATCCCGTACTCATTTCACCGGCATTATCACCTTCATCTCATTCAGACGTTAAATAAGCTAAGATGTTGATAAAGCGTCGTAAAATAACCTACTAAAAAGAGTTTATTAGACTCTTTTTTCTTGTTTTGATGCATACTATCACCTCCTAAAATATTGGATACTCTTTTTTAACACCCTGTATAGTATAGCAATAACTCTATAATTCCTTTCTAGTATCGTTATTGGTTTAGGAATTACAATCATAAATGATCTATTTCTTTCTAAATAATCGACGTAATGTAACTTATAGCTCTGAAATTCTTGGTACACAACTTTTTCTTACTTCTAGAAAGGTAACCACTGTGCACGTAACGTTAGAACATAATTGCGTGAGCTGTTTTGCCGAAAGAGAGACCTATCTGCAGAAGCTATTCGCTATCAGCCGGCCGTTTAATATATATTTTTTTCCTGAATTAGGCAATTCCCATACATACTGACTTGGAACTATAATGGAAGAATTAGTTCGTTGTTCCGTACAATTAGAAAAAAGGTTTTTAAAGCTGAAATATGTCGGTGTTATATGCGGTATAGCACTACCACTTTAATTACGCGAACAAGGTTTAGCAATTACATGTTGAGGATGAATGCTTCCGCCCCTCTGCCTTCTCACAGCCCACGACTGGATTATTCTGTTTACTTAATGACTTTGTATTTAGGGTGTGAGAGGTGCGAATCAGAATTAAGATGCGTGCTGACAGACATAAATGCATGCTGCGTTGGCTTTTTGTAAACAGATCCACAAAGGGAAGCCATCGCAACTTTATGGCTCTTCGTTTCGAGTACAGACTTGTTATGACTGAACTTTAAAACTTATACAGTTGTTTGCAAAATTATCATGAAATGTTTGCCACATGTTTCTAAACTTAAGTAAATACGTGCGGAACCGAGTGTGGACTATGTGGATCTATTTGTTGTCAAGTGATTAGCATTTATTTATCTTCTAATTTTTATATATTATTTTAATATACCGAAGTACATATGATATTTCCATGCAGACGATGAAAGAGTAATGGAACACAGAAAAATTCTCTCCGGCACCGGGATTTGAACCCGGGTTTTCAGCTCTACGTGCTGATGCTTTATCCACAAAGCCACACCGGATACCCATCCCGGTGTCGGACAGAATCGTCTCAGTTTAAGTTCCAACTCTTGGGTTCCCTCTAGTGGCCGCCCTCTGCACTACGTCATAGATATCTATGAACGTAGGACTGAAGTCCACACATGTGCTGAGGTGCACTCGTTATGAGTGACTAGTTGGCCGGGATCCGACGGAATAAGCGCCGTCTTAAATCACGAAGTGATTTACGCATATCATATGTATTATTTTAATGTACCGAAGTACATATGATATTTCCATGAAGTATCCGGTGTGGCTTAGCGGATAAAGCATCAGCACGTAGAGCTGAAAACCCGGGTTCAAATCCCGGTGCCGGAGAGAATTTTTCTCTGTTCCAGTACTCTTTCATCGTTCTAATTTTTAGTCGGTATAAGAAATCCCTGGCAGAAATGGTGCAATTATATTTTTTGCACGATCGTGTTTTTTACTGTATTTACAGCTATTGTTGTTAGGCCTCGAAAGTTAGAATCCCCACACAGAAACTTGTTGCTAGGGAAACCTTCTTTATAACATAAAACTATACTGAAATAGATCTATTACTTGTACTTGTTACCAATACAGTATAGTTTTGCGAAGGCTTTGGAATAATAATGTTCTAAATTTGCAATGCAAAATATATTAGTTGCAATTCATTCATTCATTCATTCATAGTGTTCTGCCTAAGGGCAGGTCATCCACTGCAAACCCAGCAGTCTCCAGTCTTTCCTGTTTTCTGCCTTCCTATTTGTCTCCGCATATGATCCATATATCTTAATGGCATCTATCATCTGATATTTTCTTCTGCCCCGAACTCTTCTCCCGTTCACCATTCCTTCCAGTGCATCCTTCAGTAGGCAGTTCCTTTTCAACCAGTGACCGAACCAATTTCTTTTCTTCTTTCTGATCAGTTTCAGCATCATTCTTCATGCATTCTTTTCATCACAGCTTCGTTTCTTACTCTGTCTATTTCACACACTCCATCCTTCTCCATATCCACATTTCAAATGCTTATCTTCACTTTGTCGTAATGTCCATGTTTCTGCCCCATACAATGCTACACTTCACACAAAGCACTTCACTAGTCTCTTCCTTCATTTTCTCCAGAGGTCCGCAGAAGATGCTCCTTTTTCTATTAAATGCTTCCTTGCTATTCTCTTTTTAACTTCCTGGCAGCAGCTCATATTACTGATTACAGTACACCCCAAGTATTTGAAGCTGTCCACTTGCTCTGTTGCCTCATTTAGAATTCTCAAGTTTACCTTCTTTACTTTTCTTCGTATGACCAAGGTCTTCGTCTTGTTGGCATTTATCTTCATCCCATACTGTACTCCAACCTGGAGAAAGTCTCAGTGGAATGAGACGCAGCGGGGTAACGCTGTGAATGAATGTTGATATCACAAGATGTCATATGGTCTCACATGTGGGTACACGCATCTCCATTGGCTAACTCTCAAAGCACAAACGATAACACTGATACACGCACTTATACTACTGCTAACATCGCCATATCATCAGCAAATCTTACACACTTTATTCTTTTTCCTCCTACTATCACTCCTCCTAAGTTCTGAAAACAGTTCTTCACTAAATCCTCCAAGTACATGTTGAACATGGTAGGTGATAAAGGGCATCCCTGTCGTTACTCCTCTCCCTATTCCACTTCCTTCTGACATTTCTTCTCCTATCCTACTTTGACTCGTTGTGTCATAATATTAGTTGTATTTGCAGTTTTAAGAAATATGATCGCTCTGCTAGTTTTTGAAACTTTCCCTCGATTTTGTAAAAATCACTTCCCAAACATGTGTCGTAATATGCTGTTCAATTTTTGTGATACTACTCGTACTTCAGTAATATAGTATACTAGTGGCTTGTGCAGCAAATGCTGCTGCAAACTAAGTTCGTTAGACGTTCAAATAAAAATTTTTCAGATTTATTTTCAATGAAAAATACTTGTCTTTTTGATAGTTATTTGCTTCCATAATAATGAAACATACTCCCTCTGAATGGATTTTTTAGGCCAAATACTTTTTCTTGAACCTATCCAACTTCAGTTTTTGAGTTTCAACGTGGAAACGAAAGTATCAATGTCAGGACGATAGCAGTAGCTATTTCAGGTCATTGTGGATTGTAGGCAAAAGTTAAAAAAATGTCAGGTTTGCTAAGCTATCGAACAATAGCATTTTTGTATAGCTACTGCATGTAGAACTTGAAATGTAGAGCGTAAAATAATTCTATCCTACTAAGAGATCTTGCTGAAATGATCTGGAGACTACAAAATTTTCTAGGTCTCTTATTTTATTAGTAAGTAATACCTTTTTATCTTTCCTTAGGAACTGTAATTTTTGCGCTCTCTCGAGCTCATACTGAAGACAATGACACATATCAATATCTACACTACACCACCATTAAGTATATGAAAAAGACCCAACCCCACTGGGTTAATAAATATAAAAATATTTGATTTTTAATAACAATATTATTATCTTAAGTTTTGTAGTTATATATAGCAGCCACTCAGTAAATTATAGAAATGAAGATCTAAATTAAGATATTCTCTACATTTACCTACATAACCTCAAAACGTTTCACTTTCATGTCATCAATATAGCATCAATATTATGTACAATTAATGAAAAATAGACGCATTATGATATTAACTATAATAATATTTAATTTCTAATGGTAATAATGTCATCAAACCACCTCAGGTTTCGTAGATTTGAATATCCAACACACAGCTATACTCAGAAAATTATACACTGCAGAATCAGTCTTTAATAACAAATTGAATTGAGCTCTAAATATGTCGGCAATCCTGCAGGTCATGGCCTTCGTGTAATAGCCTATTGTTTATTGTATGTGTGTCTTGTTCTGAAATTCAATCAAGTTGGCCGTGATTGAATAAAATTAGTTCTCAAAACTGACAACAGATGAATTTTGGAAAATAGGAAAATTATGTAGGAAAATTGACATTTCACTGAAAACTACTACTTTTCCGAAAAACTTTGGATGCCAGGCATGAAAATGAGGGGTCACTCATTAAAATCCGTTCAGCCGTTTTCCCGTAATTTCCATTACCAGTTCAAATTATATATATAGAAGAAGATTTGTATAGTTATTCATTGTATAGTTATTCAATCTTACAGCTTTTAAATTCAGACAAAAACAAGTTTAGTCGTTTAAGTTTCTTTTGGGCCCCATTTAAACTGAATGCAGCCTCATTGCAGTGTTCATAAAAGCATCTCCCACTGAACTGTGCACTCTGATAGTTAAAGCTGTAGTAGTTTTCCGGAGCCTGCATTCTCGCCGTCGCTTCCGCTTGCATATTATTCCCGTTTATTATTCTTTCCAGCTGGTTGAACTTGGCCGCCTTTCCGAAGAACGCATTTGTAATTCTTCCAGAAGTCCCATTTGCTATGCGCTCGCGCATTCCGGTTTCAAGTGGATTTCACAGTGCCCACTGACTCCATTATCTCGCCTACTGTTGCAAATTGGACTGTCAAGTGAGTTGTGATGTCATTGTCAGTTTTGCTCTCGACTGACACTCTGACTTCCAATTTATCCCCCGCCTCTTGTTCATGCATTTTTTTTTGTATCAGAATGCTTCATCATTGTATCGAGGGGAGAAACTTTCGTAGGCGGCATGTTTGTGAAGAAGGCTATATAATCCGTACATATTTAATCGGAAAAACTACACGATTATTGCTAGCTTTATGCGACTGGCCTATTTATCTAAAGGTTTGCAATATATTGCAATATCAATATGAAGAGCTCTTTTTTCAAAACTGAACATGTCCACTAGACTAAATTTTTCAGGAGAAGCAAAAAACTTGTACCTTCTGAAACAAAGAAATATTTTGATTTTTGTTTTTACATAAAAGTATACAGACAGCATGATATGTTACATGAATTCAAGTGGACTGAGACCAACGGTGCTCCCGTAATTGCAAGAAAACATTTGGACATGTTCAGCTTTGCTATAAAAATATGGATGTTTAGTTTTGCTAAAAATAAAATTTGAACGTAATATAATTTCTTATTTATTCTTAACTAGCCGTACCCGTGCGCTCCGCTGCACCCGTTAGAAATAAATATAAAGTAATTACATAATTAAAGTAGGACAATTGATCCAGGGAACATTCGTGTTTGATATAAGGATAAATCGTTTATTATGTTACTTAATTTAAATTGTATTTGCATAATTAAAATGCGATCATTTTGATCCAGAGACCACTCATTTGGTCATAAAAATTATTTTAGGAAATACAGGAAACGAATGTACAGAATAGCCTCTCAAGTTTTCTATGCATAAGAAGCTATTTTAATCTTACCTGTCCTCGATTCACTCAGAAGTTACTGTAATAACATTATAGCATTATGTCCATCTAGAGAAACTACACTTTCCAATGGTGAATCAATAATTAATAATACAAATCGGTTAATTTATCTTCCGATATTACTTCATACAAGCACAGAAACATTATATGTAGGCTATTTTTCATAACTTTCGATTGTTGCTGTCCAAGGCCTTTTATAGACGAAGTCATTTGTTTTTTAATTCATTACACGGCCTTAGATGGCAGTTATTTTAATTTTAAAACTCATTTATCTCATTAAATATCAGTCCTATCAAAATTTTTCAAGGAATACAACTTATCGGAAATTATTTTTAAAGAAACTTTTGTTATGTAACATTTTTCACAAAAATCAATAATAAGCGAGATATTTCGATTTATTTAATTCAGGCTCCCTTATAACCCGCCTTTTAAACAATGTATTTTGAATGCCATATAGCCTAAAATCTAAGTTACAACGAACTTAATTTATATTCCAGTTTTCATCAAAATCCATTCAGCCATTATCGTGTGAAAAGGTAACAAACATACAGACAGACAGACAGACAAACAAAAATTTCAAAAAAGCGATTTTCGGTTTCAGGGTGATTAATTATATATGTTAGGACCAATTATTTTTGGAAAATCGAAAATTACCAGAAAAATTTCGGCTACAGATTTATTATTAGTATAGATTGTAATTCGTATTAATTAATTATTTTACACATTGAACACATTCTGTTGACATTCTTTTACAAAATAAAGTAAGAGTACAGTTACCAGGTTATCTTTTAAATAACATTGAACAACACGTTTTTACTTTTTGTCTTGCTTTGAAATAAAAATAGATGAATATTACTAATATGTGTGCCCTAAATCTGAATTTAAAATCCAAATTGCCCCATCACGTACCATTTTCCGGGGTAAGTGAATTGAATTTTTTATGACAAAACTTGTTTGTTTTTAATTTTTCACTTTTTTTTTTACAACACACTAGGGATTCAAAATTTCTCATAATACTTGAAAAATGTGTGCTGGATACAAAAATGATGTTACATAATTTAAAACACAACAAAAATAAGAACATTTCATGCACATAATGAGAAAAATCTCGGGACTTGAACTTACATTTAAAACAATTTTCTGGAGGAATTCTGTTTATAACTAGACCCGGTACCCTCTTTTGCAAGGAACCAAAAATAGTCTGCAAGCATGCTGGATGATGATCTTTCTTTATATCACCTTTCCATTTCAGATATTTCTTGATGAAATCTTTCCCCATGCTCGTAGCTTACCGCTCCAAAATTAGGAGTAAAGAAATCCAAATGAGAATGTAAAAAGTGTATTTTGAGAGACATATTACACTTCATTTTATCATATATGCACTTAACATGGTTTCTCGAACATTGAATCAGAAAGACTTACTGTTGTTGTCTTGGTTTTTTGTTTTAACTGAACTAGTTGAGGATCAGGATTGCCGTATTTCTCATTTTTTCCCTTCTGTGCTGCCGAATATTTTGATCTTCCCCTCATTCTTGATCCACTGCTAGTTTCTCCGGCAGAAACATCCATTATAATAGTTTCGATGAGAGCAACACTTCTCAATGCAATGAAAGCTGACTGAAATTCGCAGAAACGCGATGCCGCAGACTTTTGGAATAACTAAATTTTTGTAGCCCATTGTTAGAAGTTTCAAATGCTCTACAGTGACCATGATCACTCATTGGCAACAGTTGAAAATAGCAGAAAATTTAGACAACTGTTAGAACTAAGTTGGACATGTGCAATTTTGCTTTCAAAAAGTCTATTAAACAATATAGAAATTACTGGAGATGTTCAGTTTTGAGAAAAAATGTCTTGAAGAAATGAACTGGATGGACATGTTCAGCTTTGATGCAAAAATCAATATTCACAATGCTGTTTCAATAGGATATATTCAATTTCTTCGAAAAATAACTCTACATCTAGTTAAATGTCAGACAGATCTACCATAATCGATTCAAAACACGATTTCGTAATTTTTGGACATGTTCAGTTTTGAAAAAAAAGCTCTTCATATATCTCGGTATTTAATTCATTTCCTCCATCACTACTCCAAACATTTCTTGATCATTAAAATGTTGCTTCGTATTGTAACCTGTCCCAAAATGGTTATGTTTTATTTTATTTTTTCGTGATCTCATTATTCTATAATCTTCTGAAAAATTCTATAACGGTACTTAATTAGTAATGCCGCACTTCGATTATTGTGACGTTTTGTTAAGTGACCTAAGTTCTGAACTGTCAGTCAAGTTACAGCGAGCTCAGAATATGTGCGTCAGATACGTGTGCAACATCCGACGATATGGTCACATATCACCGTCCTTCGCAAGCCTTTCGTGGCTCCGACTTAAAGAACGCAGAACTTTACACTCTTTGCCTTTATTTACTCTTTCGAATTCTGCACACCTCAACACCAAATTACCTTTCGTCTCGTTTCTCTTATCTATACTCTAACCACGACGTAAATACCAGATCACTTGTCTGTGGCACGCTAAGTATACCTCTTCATAGAACATCTTGTTATTCATCATCTTTTACAGTATCCACCTCGCGTCAATGGAATTCCTTGTATTAGGGGCTGCAAGACAATAAACACCTTTAAAAACAGCTTAAAAGATAACCTTATTAGCATTTCACTCTAATCATATTGATTTAAACTATCACTGACTACATTGTTACTTCTTTCTTTAGACATCATCCTGATAGTGCTGTATTTTCAAAATTGTCTCATAATAATCTCTTTCTATTATCTGATATTATTTGAAATATATTAACATTCTACGTATTTTAGCTTAATTCTGCTACACAGTTTATTTCAGTGTTTAATGAATAGTTCATAGTATTTTGTTGTTTAATAAATAAATAACTCTTGTATACATGTAACTCTCATCTAAACCAAATTGTTGAATTGTTTGTAAGCTCATGCATATGTATATATGCTTTTTGCTGGTTGAGTGGAAGAGAAGGCCTTACGGCCTTAACCCTGCTAGCTAAAATAAATCATTATTATTATTATTATTATTATTATTATTATTATTATTATTATTATTATTATTAATTATTGGAAACATATTCATTAGAATTAATTAATCATGGACCGATACTTACTGCAAATATACTATAAAGTTTTCATGATTACGTCAAGTTGCAATTATCCTCCTTTTACCTGAAGAGGAGCCGCGTAAGAGCGTGAGTGAAGTCAACCGACATATATCGGTTAGGTTACTGATAATTACTCCCTGTATAAGAAACTGCTTGCACCGTTCATTCCCCTCGCAAACTTCCTGCGTTTCTTCTCTCCTCGAAGTGAATCAAACAGAACCATCAAGTGTTTCTTAGAGTGCAACATGTTTTTTCAATAGCACTCTTCAGATCGCTATTTGAACATCAATGAATCGTTCATTTTAACAAGTACCAAAAACAGGATCTTCTCTTTCGAAATGCTTCACTAATTATTGAGGTACCGCCCGTAATTTAACAAGAAGAGGTTGTCTCGTCTGAACACCATATTCTAATGAAGCCCATATCAAACTGAAGGTTAGAACAGTAGAATAAAAAACATGGAAGTTGGAGGAGGAGGTCGGCATTTTCAGATACAATGACTTTTACCAAACACATTCTAATAAAATAGTTCGTTGTTATGTCCATAATTTGTTGTTATCTTTTATAATCATGTTACTGTTGCTAAAAATCGGAGGATCAGGGTACAGTGCATCAGTTATTCATAGATTTCAAAAAGGCATATGACTCGGTTAAGAGAGAAGTTTTATATGATATTCTTATTGCATTTGGTATTCCCAAGAAACTAGTTCGATTAATTAAAATGTGTCTCAGTGAAACGTACAGCAGAGTTCGTATAGGTCAGTTTCTGTCAGATGCGTTTCCAATTCAGTGCGGGCTAAAGCAAGGAGATGCACCATCACCTTTACTTTTTAACTTTGCTCTAGAGTATGCCATTAGGAAAGTTCAGGATAACAGAGAGGGTTTGGATTTGAACGGGTTACATCAGCTGCTTGTCTATGCGGATGACGTGAATATGTTAGGAGAAAACCCACAAACGATTAGGGAAAACACGGGAATTTTACTGGAAGCAAGTAAAGAGATAGGTTTGGAAGTAAATCCCGAAAAAAGAAAGTATATGATTATGTCTCGTGACGAGAATATTGTACGAAATGGAAATATAAAAATTGGAAATTTATCTTTTGAAGAGGTGGAAAAGTTCAAATATCTGGGAGCAACAGTAACAAATATAAATGATACTCGGGAGGAAATTAAACACAGAATAAATAAGGGAAATGCCTGTTATTATTCGGTTGAGAAGCTTTTATCATCCAGTGTGCTGTCAAAAAATCTGAAAGTTAGAATTTATAAAACAGTTATATTACCGGTTGTTCTTTATGGTTGTGAAACTTGGACTCTCACTTGAGAGAGGAATATAGGTGAAGGGTGTTTGAGAATAAGGTGCTTAGGAAAATATTTGGGGCTAAGAGGTATGAAGTTACAGGAGAATGGAGAAAGTTACACAACACAGAACTGCACGCATTGTATTCTTCACCTGACATAATTAGGAACAAAATCCAGACGTTTGAGATGGGCAGGGCATGTAGCACGTATGGGCGAATCCAGAAATGCATATAGAGTGTTAGTTGAAGGCTGGAGGGAAAAAGACCTTTAGGGATGCCGAGACGTAGATGGGAAGATAATATTAAAATGGATTTGAGGGAGGTGGGATATGATGATAGAGACTGGATTAATCTTGCTCAAGATAGGGACCAATCTTATGTGAGGGCGGCAATGAACCTCCGAGTTCCTTAAAAGCCAGTAAGTAAGTAAACACTTACTTTATGCAGAATATAATATTGACGTCACTGGACGATCAGCTCAAGCGCGGACTTCTTTACTTAAATTTGAATTTTGAATTCAGTTTATGTGCATTCCAATAAGTCATATAATGGAGTCAAAGACTGAACAATCAAGACTACACATTTTGTTTAGCTTATGGCAGCCGTCCATTTCTTTTGTCTAAGACTATATATGTGGCCAACTTCTATTTGAAACATAAAAATTTCATCTCTATCTGTTGCAGCACTTTCATCATATGTACCAGCAGAGGGTGCTGATATTTTATGACAAAAGGGGACTCTGTTGACTCGGTACGGTTTCTAAATATGATAGAGCAACAAGCATTAGATACAGCAGGGGGGGGGGTCACCATCAGGTCCCCCACAAGTGGAATATAGCGAGCCACTTCTCTTCATGTAACTATAAAACATTTCATATGGAAGTTGCTCCGAAAGCACTGTGGAATATATAAACCTGTCCATTAGGACAATTGGAACACACCCCATACTGACGTGACCCCGGCGGCGTTGAGGGGTGGAGGGGCAACCACAACACATGTAACAGAACCATAATGTCACAGCCACACAGTATTACTGCAAAACTACTGTTGTTTAAACGGTGGACATTTTCCCTCTACAGCATGTGTGTGTTGAGGGGAAAAGATAGCTCAGTCACTAATACCACTAAATATGCTTCAATTCGTGGCAAGGACGGTCGTGGATTTTATGGCGCGCATTGCATAAAGTGGTGCGCAACATGTGTGACCATTTCTCTGCTGTCAGTGTCGAATCGGTCAATCCCGAGAGAGTTACGTAATTCCTCTGATTGTTATCTGCATGGACAACGTCGAGTTAACGTAACCGTAGTCTTCTATGGAATGACATTTATGGCTTCAGTTGGTCTGTTTCATCGAGTTGTATGTCGGTAGAGTGTGCTTAAACTGGACGGGAAAGTGCTCCATCCCTTGTTAAAATGGGGAATTTTTCTTCTTGGGCAATAAGTGGCTAATTGAGACCCTCCACTAAGAAGATTCGTGTTCTATTCCCGCCGTAACAAAAGACTTACTTACTTATTTACTGGCTTTTAAGGAACCCGAAGGTTCATTGCCGCCCTCACATAAGCCCGCCATTGGTCCCTATCCTGAGCAAGATTAATCCAGTCTCTACCATCATATCCTACCTCCCTCAAATCCATTTTAATATTATCCTCCCATCTACGTCTCGGCCTCCCCAAAGGTCTTTTTCCCTCCGGCCTCCCAACTAACACTCTATATGCATTTCTGGATTCGCCCATACGTGCTACATGTCCTGCCCATCTCAAAGGTCTTGGATTTTATGTTCCTAATTATGTCAGGTGAAGTATACAATGCGTGCAGCTCTGCGTTGTGTAACTTTCTCCATTCTCCTGTAACTTCATCCCTCTTAACCCCAAATATTTTTCTAAGAACCTTATTCTCAAACACCCTTAATCTCTGTTCCTCTCTCAAAGTGAGAGTCCAAGTTTCACAACCATACAGAACAACCGGTAATATAACTGTTTTTAATAATTCTAACTTTCAGACTTTTTGACAGCAGACTAGATGACAAAAGCTTCTCAACGGAATAATAACAGGCATTTCCCATATTTATTCTGCGTTTAATTTCCTCCCGAGTGTCATTTAGATTTGTTACTGTTCTTCCAAGATATTTGAATTTTTCCACCTCTTCGAAGGATAAATCTCCAATTTTTATAGTTCTTTTCGTACAATATTCTGGTCACGAGACATAATCATATACTTAGTCTTTTCGGGATTTACTTCCAACCCTATCGCACTACTTGCTTCAATAAGAATTTCCGCCACATAACCAGATAGATCACATGTTGGTAGATAAAAGAAGGCACACTAGTATAGTAGACAATCGAACTTTCAGGGGGGCAGAAAAGAAAAAAACAAAAGACTTGCGATAAAAATAATTTTGTTCATTTCAGAAGAGTTTTTAACGCGAAATGTTTATGTCTAGACAGTGGATGCGGGATGACTTATCGTTGAATGTAGCTGCACATTTACTATATGTTACATTTCTTTCATTCAGATTATTGGCTGAACAGGTTTAAAACGTAAACAGACGACGTCAACATGCTCCTGTATCTCCGTACAGTCAGAAGGAAAGGAAAAATAACGTACTTTAGTACAGACCTTGCAAGGTTCAGTCCTCGTCATCATTGATGCAATTACCAGCGTTGCAGTAAACGACGATATATTCTCGTAAGTTGTCGAAGCTGAATCGTCTTCGCCAATCGCTTAAACAGTTTTTGTATCGAGAGAATTTCTGAAGAAAACCTCTAAAACTGGGATCACTCAATTTCTTTAGAGGAATGTTTGTACTGAGCATCATGTTGCACGTGTCGTTAGACCCGCACAACTAAATGATGATGATGATGATGATGATGATGTAGATGGTTCCTCAGGTTTCATTTCAACGCATTTCCTGTGCGATGTACTGTTGCAATGTTTCTCTATAGCCTGAGTTGTTCTGGTTTTTATTTCAATTTTACATACATTACACACGATATTGTATTCGTTAATACTAAAAATGTCACTCTCATACTTCTTAATTGCATTTCGTATCTCTGAGCGAATTTAACGTTTTGCCGTTATGAATGGATCAGCACAACATATTCAACGCGTACTAAATACTTGAGCAGGATAACACAACTGCACACATTGCGTTGCAATGTTACTGTGAACAAATCAGGGTTCCTTCGTTTTGTACTCTGCTGTACTCGCCAGGTACACAAAAGAAAGACGGCGCGGCACGTGCCATATACTCTGATACGTAAGAACTTCACTCTTCCTTAAGTCATCCCGAATCCACTGTCTATTTATGACAAATCTGGTCAAACTTTCTGTTACACTATATTTGGCGAGTTTATGGACTCTGCTGCACCTTTGCAATGACGGCTAATTTGTGTAAAAGAAATCTTATAGCCTAATTCGTTTGCAGAAGTTCTTCTGGTTGTCAAAGTTTTGAAGCATCATGAGGTTATTCTTCTATTATTACCGCGTCACGTAACTCTCGTTTAAAATTTGACGCGGGCAGAATCTATCAACTGGCCAAACCGATTATAATATGTGATGTCATTGAAGCGCGCTGCGTTATGCAAGTGTTATTATTCGTACACAAATTGGGTGATTAATAAACGCAATGAGTGTAAGGATAGAAATAGTTAATTTAACATAGTCTAATTCTGAAGTATTTAACTGTGATAGAGTATTAATTTTCAACTGATAGATAAGCTATATGTATTTCATTTTTCAGAAATTTGCTATGATAGATAGCTACTTCTAGGCCTATATAATTTGAAAATAAGAAACCTCGTTAATCCGGACCATTTAAGGCCGATGGATGTCCGGATTATTATAAAGTCCTGATTAACAAAAATAATAAAACAGGAAATTTCTTGAAGCGCAATTACAGTTTAATAATTTAATGAAGTGCAGTACCTTTGTTGAAGTTGACATTACAAATTGTAAATAGTTTTATTTCTTTGATTTAAAAACCACGCAATCTCAATATATTTTAAGCTCCCTTAATTTTATCTTTGGGATTCGGGTATCTGCACTTATATCAAATTTTATTTCTCTAAAACACCTGTCCGGAGATTAAACTATATCCGATTCAGCCTTAAAGGAATAGTACTGTATTTAAATATAACAAAAATGTTAAAAATATAATATTAATTAGCAGTAAAATTCTAAACTTCATTACTTGTCAAATAACCCACGATAGAGCGACAGGAAACCGTTGGAGAGTTTTCGAAACTATATTCTATTATGTGACGAGAATATTGTACGAAATGGAAATATAAACATTGGAAATTTATCTTTTGAAGAGGTGGAAAAATTCAAATACCTGGGAGTAACAGTAACAAATATAAATAATACTCGGCAGGAAATTAAACACAGAATACGTATGGGAATTGCTGTTATTATTCAGTTGAGAAGCTTTTATCATCCAGTCTGCTGTAAAAAAATCTGAAAGTTAGAATTTATAAAACAGTTATATTACCAGTTGTTCTTTATGGTTGTGAAACTTGGACTCTCACTTTGAGAGAGGAACATAGGTCAAGAGTGTTTGAGAATAAGATGCTTGGGAAAATATTTGGGACTAAGAGAGATAACGTTACAGGAGAATGGAAAAAGTTACACAACACAGAACTACAGGCATTCTTCACCTGACATAATTAGGAACATTAAATCCAGACGTTTAAGATGGGCAGGGCATGTAGCACGTATGGGCGAATCCAGAAATGCATATAGAGTGTTAGTTGGGAGGCCGGAGGGTAAAAGACCTTTGGGGAGGCCGAGACGTAGATGGGAAGGAATTATTAAAATGGATTTGAGCGAGGTGGGATATGATGATAGAGAATGGATTAATCTTTCTCAGGATAGGGACCAGTGGTGGGCTTATGTGAGGGCGGCAATGAACCTCCGGGTACCTTAAAAGCCAGTAAGTAAGTATATTCTATTATGTAAGTCGTTAGTTCATAACAAAGAGTGCTACATACAATTAATGACATCTAATTTGTTAGAAACAGCGACTCCCAAACATTTTTTTCATAAATGTCTGACTTTAAAATAATTTGTAGCGTGGATCGATTTCAGAGAGATGATATGTCCTATACACAAAAGAAAATATTTTAGCTAAATTTCCACAGCAGCCAGGATTACGCTATATTTCGAAAGAAATCATCTAAACATGTTTAAACCATATATTTTTTCTCCACTGAAGTTTCGAACTACATAAATAATTCTGTACGTCAGTTATTGTATTGGGAAAATAATTTCTTACTACATTTATAAATGACAGATATGTTAAAAATATGGTATATTAATTTCTAGTGAAATTGTTAATTATATTATTTAACAAATATCCCACAATAGAGCGAAAGGAAACCGTTGGAGAAGTTTTAAAACACACTGTATTCCATTATGGAAGTTGTTGGTAAATCGTAACAAAGAGTTGCAATTAATGACATCTGATTCTTCAAGAAAGAGCGACTCCCAAATATGTATTTTTTTGTATATCTTGCTTTAAAATTATTCGTTGCGACGATATGTGTATTTTAGACAGTACATTTGTTACGTGTCCTGAGAAGTATAATTTGTACAGAAATATATTTTAACTTAATTTCCACAGCGTCCAGGATTACGCCAGTCTTTCTAAATGAATCTTGTACACTGGTGTTCAAAGATACCTGACGTCTACTAATCGGTTGTGATCGATAATTTGTTCGTGTAAGTGTGGCAGCCAATAGTATATAAATATACCCGATTACTGAATTCAAATTTTCGTGCCCTTCTAATGATTGCAAAACGCATTAGGTTCAGCGGGAAACCGCTGATACTGCCATTTATGAGAATAATTGATATTTCAACTACATCACCATTTTTGCCAACACTTTTTTTTTACCCGTCCTAATAATATTGCCTAGACTAGAGGAACTATTTCAAAGTTTGTCAATTTATTATAGCTTTGGTTGTGACTTACCCCGTGTCAGTGGTGATATTGGGCAGATTCGCGCCGGTTCGGACGAACCGGTTGTTCAATTAATTGTCGGTAATATTAGCAATTACCATGGACATATGAATCCTATAGATTCGAAATCCGCTATATCCACTTTCACAAATCGAAGGATTTTGACAGTAATTGGTTCCAAATAGAGGGAATTCTCAACCTAAGAGTAGCTTTTAACAAACCTTTTGCATTACATTTAGTGGCTTTTTGAATTCAAACTATACAGGGTGTTAAGAAATGACGTTTACAACGTTTCAGGGATGATGAAGGAGGTACAAACAAACATCTTTTATAAGTGACAAAACTTTGGCAGATGCGCCGTTTATTGTGTACCGTACGTAATTGTTAGTGTAATCCATAAGGAACGACACCAATTGTCGTTTTAGAGGTGGTGTTCAAACTGCCGTCCATTGAAGGCATTGCACAACTGGTACCCGCGTACTATGGAGTGTCTGCAATGCTTAAAAAGGCTAACATTGTCATCAATAACGTGTGCAACTAAGTCTTCCGCCGTATCGATCGGTGTCTCATACACAAGACATTTCATGTCACCCCACAAAAAGAAATCTGGTGGGTTAGGTCCGGTGATCGAGGTGGCCACGGTACCGGTCCACCCCTGCCAATCCAACGATCGGGGAATGTAGCATTTATGTGGTTCTGACACGATCAAAGTGTGGAGGGGTACCGTCATGCTGAAACCATATTCGTTCTGTGATGTTCATTGGGATAGTTTCTAAAAGTTCTGGTAGGACTTCGCGTAGAAAAACAAAATAATTACTACCACGGAGACTGTTAGGGATACTTTTAACTTGTTGAAGACACAGCAGTACAAACAGAACTAACCAGTGTGTGTTGTGACGGAAGTCAAGCCATCTACTCTTCAGGCCATCTTGCGGCAAAACAGCGCATGTGCTAAAGTTTTGTCACTTAAAAAAGATGTTTGTTTTTACCTCCTATCATCCCTGAAGCGTTGTAAACGTTATTTTTTAACACCCTCTATAGATCATTAGGCCTACAATTGATTCTCAGCAAGCAATATGAGAGAACTTGTTGTTAAACTTTTTTAATATCACCACTACCCTGCGGTTAGGAAGTTCCCTCATGTGATCATAAAATTGTAGGTCAGATATCTTTGAACGCCAGTATACATATTTTTAAAGCGTACCTACATATTTCTTTCACTGAAGTTTCAAATTGCGTTCAGTTATTTTTATAGGAATATTAAGGGCCAAATTCATACTCAACACTTATCGTAAGGAAACACTTAAGCAGTTGCTTATAATAATTTCCAATTCATAAATCCCACTAAAGTGAACACTTATTCAAATAAGGTAGCCTTTCAGCTTACTCAAGTGTTTCCTTATGCATTATAATCAGCTCATTCGGTATACAATAGATGATGATTATGATTTGTTTTAATTTAATTTATTGAGTTCTGTAATTAAAATGAAAATGAGTTTCGGCAAGCAAAAGATATATCAGAGATATGGAAAACCCTTTACAGATGTATAATGATCAACAATTTAAGAGGAGATACCGTTTCGACAAGAACACTGTTGTGGATATTCTGGTGTCTCTCATTTCAATTCACAATACAGGCATGAGGCTTACCGATTTAGCCACTGCTGAAAGTACTGGTTGCTTTGATATTTTATGATACAGCAGCATTTCAGGTAGATTTAAGTGGCATTTTTTTTCCGAAAAGTATTCACGTCCCAACAAAGTGTCATTTGCATTTTTGTTTGTATTCTACCCAAGGAATAAGCTGTTAAAATTTGCGTAATTATATCACTTCCATTTTGTTTAGCTTAAAAATAACTGAAAAATAAATTAAAATGATTTATTTACAGGAATATTTCCGGAGTTTGCATTGAACTCAACTGCAACTTTGTTCCGTGTCAATTTCTTCTTTTGGAGAGAACAATTATCATTTTTTTTCACTTTCGGCAATATCTCCATATTTCATAACTAGTTATCTTAGCTCACTTCTTTCTTTTCTGTAAAATGCTTTCTGGACATCTTGTATAATTTTTAGCTCTATAATATTTACTTCTGTATTTGTGTATGACAATAATGCCTAGTTAACAATTTGAAGGCGCTGGAAAGAACTGAATGTAGGAAAGCGCTTACGTCTAGCTATGTTGCCATATTTCTTTCGACGTCAAGGGAATGCTCAGGGCATATGAAAGAATAGCGTCTCTGCAATACGATCTGAAATAAGTGCTAAGGAAACGCTCATTACTTAAGTGTTTCCTCATTTTATAAGTGACGACTAAGAATTCGACCCTAATTCTGTCTCCTGTCTTTTATTAATGGCTAGAGACACGTACATTTTGCAAAGCCTTTTGTATAGATATATTTAAGTCTTATATTTCAATTGTAAACATTTATTCGTCTCTATTTTTCCTAACTAGTATAGGCCAAGGACGCAGAACTCGGAACTTAACAGTAACAGTTTAAAGTTCCATAAAACCTGGAGTCATTCAGAAGTGGCTGACAATAGACTGTTCTGGTGAAAGATTATAAAAGCATCGTATCCATGGCCACGCTCGTAGAGATTCTTAAATGATTAGATGACCAAGTTTAGGGGTCCATAAAACCCTGAGTTTCTTAAGAAAATGACCGACAATAGTATTCAGGTGGGACGTTGGTAGAGTTGCTTTGATAACTCCGTGTTTGAATTTTTGCATACATCCTGCGCAGAAAATATTGTTCTGCCATCCCAGTCATAAACGACTATATGACTGCAATCAGCCTACCGCCTTGCGGTGAGTGCTGCAATTGAAGATCACTCGCTCGTCTCCCGGGACTCCTTAATTTATCGGCAGTGCAACCCGCAATGCGGGAATTACCTCTCGCCGCAATTTTAAAACGCATTGGCCCGGCCAGACCTCGTCAGGACACGACTAGCACCTTCCTTTGTTTCGAACCTGGTCACACCTCAGGGGCTCCGCTGCGAAATTTGATTCCCATGGAAACGGAGCTTTAGAGAACATTAGTGAGGGCAGGAAAAATTACTGACAATACATTTGATATGTTAGAGTATGTGAATGATACAGAAGTAGAAGGCTGACAATCCTGCTTTCAGCACGAGGAGACGCATGGCCCCCAGAGAGAAGGAATCTCGATGCGCATGTAGCGGGAAGAGAAGTCACTCCCAAGTTTTGCAAGTAACAAGAAAGAGTTTCCGCTTTCTCGTTCTTCTCCATCTTGCTCGTTTTCCCGTCCTCTTCTTGCCTTGATCTCCTTTTCCTCTTTGTCATCTCTCTGTTCTTCAGCTTACCTTCTGCTTTCACCTATCATCTCCATATTTACATTTTCACCTTTTTTCTGATCCCACTCCTCCTCCATTTTTCGTCCACTTCTGTTTCTCTTTGCTGTACTACTAGTCGTCCTTCCTGACTTATTCACTTGTTTTCCGTACTTGATACTTTTTGTTTCTTACTGTGTCATCTCTTTCGCCTCGTTATGCTCTTCATCCTATTCTTATATTCTCTTCATCTTCATATAATTTTTGCAGTAATTTTCCCCGTTTCTTTCTCTCTGTCAGAGCTTATGTACGTTCTCTTTTTTCATCTCACTGCTTTTTTCCTACCTCTTCTTCCTCACCTTAAGCTTTCCCTCACCTCTTCGTCTTTTCCCCTCTTCATCTTGTTCTCGTATTCCCTCATCTTGTCCTCATCCTCCTTCATCTTTCCCTCGTCCTCCCTTATCTTGTCCTCGTCCTCCACTCATCTTGTCCTTGTATACCTCCCTCATGTTGTCCTGGTACTTCTCCCTCATCTTGTCCTCGTACTCTCTCATCTTGTCCTCGTCCTCCCTCATCTCGTTCTAGTTCTCCTTCCTCATCTTGTTCTAGTTCTCCTTCCTCATCTTGTTCCCATCCTCCTCCCTCATATTGTCCTCGTCCTCCTCCCTCATCTTGTCCTTGTCCTCCTCCCTCATCTTGTCCTCGTCCTCCTCCCTCATCTTGTTCTAGTTCTCCTTCCTCATCTTGTTGCCATCCTCCTCCCTCATCTTGTCCTCGCCCACTCATCTTGTCCTTGTCTTTTCTCATCTTGTTCTTGTCCTCCCTCCTCATCTTGTTCTCATCCTCCCTCTTCATCTTGTCCTCGTCGTCCCTCCTCATCTTGTCCTCTTCCTCTTTCCTCATCTTGTCCTCGCTCTCCTCCCTAATCTTGTCCTCGCTCTCCTCTCTAATCTTCAATGGTTGAGCTGTTTGGACTTTTCCATTACTATTGTCAAAATATAACACAACGTTTCGAAAAGTCTCTCTTCGTCTTCAAGTGAAAACCTACAGTGGGGACCGCTACAAACAACTAGCCTGTCTGACTGATTCTAGCTGTTTGTAACGATCCCCATAATAGGTTTTCAGCTGAAGACGCGGAGAGATCCACTCTTCGAAACGTTGTGTTATAATTTTGACAATTAGTAATGAAAAAGTTTAAACAGCTCAACCATTGAACAATTCACCGTTACTCTCCCCTTTCATTCAGATCAATACTTCCTAATCTTGTCCTCGTCCTCTCTTATTTTGTCCTCGTATTCTTCCTCATCTTGTTCTCGTATTCTTCCTCATCTTGTCTTGTTCTCCTTTCTTATCTTGACCTCGTTCTCCTTCCTCATCTTGTTCTCGTATTCTTTCTCATTTTGTCCTCGTATTCTTCCTCATCTTGTCGTTCTCCTTTCTTATATTTACCTCGTTCTTCTTCCTCATCTTGTCCTCGTATTCTTCCTCATCTTGTCGTTCTCCTTTCTTATATTTACGTCGTCCTCCTTCCTCATCTTGTCCTCGTATTCTTCCTCATCTTGTCCTCGTACTCTTCCTCATCTTGTCTCGTTCTCCTTTCTTATCTTGATCTCGTTCTCGTTCCTCATCTTGTCCTCGTATTCTTCCTCATCTTGTCCTCGTACTCTTCCTCATCTTGTCTCGTTCTCCTTTCTTATCTTGATCTCGTTCTCGTTCCTCATCTTGTCCTCGTATTCTTCCTCATCTTGTCCTCGTACTCTTCCTCATCTTGTCTCGTTTTCCTTTCTTATCTTGATCTCGTTCTCCTTCCTCATCTTGTCCTCGTATTCTTCCTCATCTTGTCCTCGTACTCTTCCTCATCTTGTCTCGTTCTCCTTTCTTAGCTTGATCTCGTTCTCGTTCCTCATCTTGTCCTCGTATTCTTCCTCATCTTGTCCTCGTACTCTTCCTCATCTTGTCTCGTTCTCCTTTCTTATCTTGATCTCGTTCTCGTTCCTCATCTTGTCCTCGTATTCTTCCTCATCTTGTCCTCGTATTCTTCCTCATCTTGTTCTCGTACTCTTCCTCATCTTGTCTCGTTTTCCTTTCTTATCTTGATCTCGTTCTCGTTCCTCATCTTGTGCTCGTATTCTTCCTCATCTTGTTCTCGTATTCTTCCTCATCTTGTCTCGTTCTCCTTTCTTATCTTGACCTCGTTCTCCTTCATCTTGTTCTCGTATTCTTCCTCATCTTGTCTCGTTCTCCTTTCTTATCTTGACCTCGTTCTCCTTCCTCATCTTGTCCTCGTATTCTTCCTCATCTTGTTCTCGTATTCTTCCTCATCTTGTCTCGTTTTCCTTTCTTATCTTGACCTCGTTCGAGTTCCTCATCTTGTCCTCGTTCTTCACCTTGTCTTCGTTTATGCTCATCTTTTCTTTACTATAGATCTTCTTGCTTTATGTCTCCGTATTATTTTATTCCCTTCCTCGTTTGACTAGGCTTGCTTTCGCTGTTATAAATGTATTGCTCTGCTAATTGTTACCCAACCACGAGACGTCGCATGATATTTATGGTAGTTAAATGACTTTAGAGCCAGATTTCTTCAAGTTCATGGACTTCCAATGTCATTATCACTCTTCAGGGATTCTTTCTGAAGTTATCCCAAAAAAAAATCAGTTAAGTAAGAGGCAGAATGCGTCTCGGGTCATTCTGAGGTGTCAATCACGTGTCCTGTCAATTCATACACGATATCTGTAACGATGCTGCGTCGGATGTTAATGAAATTTTGCATAGTGAAAGAGTACTTGGCTTAAATCGGAAATAGTGTTTATTTTCTGGTAGGAATTATATGCACAAAGCTTTCAGAGGCATCAGTGGTTGGAGTTTAGAAACAAATTGCACCTCCCGGGGCCGTCGCTCTTTTCTAAGAAGGGAGGAAAAGAAACTCGGTCAATGCATAGAAACAATCGCGGGACAGAAACCAATCAAGGCGCCTGTCTCGCACAACTGTGCCCCGGCCCGCTCAACGACTTCTATTTGTTTTTCCTTCAACCGAGAAATGTCATGGGAACACGATCATGATTTAATCACACCGCACCGCGCCGCGCGCAACCTCATTTCGAATTTAAATACTGCTAGAGTGATGTGTTCTTATTCGAACAAAGGCGATGATCCAGCGCTGTGACGTGTCTTAAATAAAGATTTCCTAGAAGACGGGTGTTTCCAAAGATTGCTGTCCTTTCTCGGCTGACAGTTTTTCTCCGAAGGGGCTGAAATTCGAGCCTCGTCAGATCCAGTGAGATTTGTGATGAGGCTGTCATTTCTTTTACGACATGATCACTGAGAAAGCGGTCAGCGCGTCTGGCCGCGAAACCAGGTGGCCCGGGTTCGAATCCCGGTCGGGGCAAGTTACCTGGTTGAGGTTTTTTCCGGGGTTTTCCCTCAACCCAATACGAGCAAATGCTGGGTAACTTTCGGTGCTGGACCCCGGATTCATTTCACTGGCATTATCACCTTCATTTCATTCAGACGCTAAATAACCTTGATGTTGATACAGCGTCGTAAAATAACCCAATAAAATAAAAAAAAACACTGAGAAAGGCTGAACTAATGCCTCTGTCCCACCGGAATTGCTTGTAGAACTCGTTGCTGTATAAAACTCCTTTTGCGAACTAATTCTACATAACAAAGAACGTCAAGGTACCGAAATATGGCCATAGCAATACAAAATATGATACATTTTTAGTGAAATATATGCACTAAAATTAAGAAAATAACTTATTTAAACATAGTTATTTGTTTATATTTTCCTACTACAGCTGTTACATTACTTGCTATCCAGAGACAGTTTTTTTTTTTTTTGAACTAGTTTGGTGGTACTCCAGCTTGGGGGTTGGGCGAAGAGCTAACAACCCATCACCGTAAAAAACAGCTTGTTACGAAACCTTCAAATAATCCTCGGAATATTTGGGGTTACGAGAGATGAAGTTACAGGAGAGTGGAGAAAGTTACACAACGCAGAACTGCACACATTGTATTCTTCTCCGGACATAATTAGAAACATTAAATCCAGATGTTTGAGATGGACAGGGCATGTAGCACGTATGAGCGAATCCAGAAATGCACATAGAGTGTTAGTTGGGAGGCCGGAGTGAAAAAGACCTTTGGGGAGGCCGAAACGTATATGGGAAGACAATATTAAAATGGAAAGTAAATTGCATTCAAAATTATCTAAATGTTCTTCAGAGTATTAAAAATGGCCAAAAATGCCCAAAAATTATAAAAATGACCTATTAGTTCAAAAACGTCAAAAAATGCAAAAAAAAAATGCAATATAAGAAACTATTTTTCTACTTCGATATTAACATAGAAAGGATTTCTATATTAATAGGCATCGTCCTAATGTGAAAAATAAGAGATGACTTTTCATCAACATCCGCCCACTACTTATCAGTAATTTGCAGTTACAGCTTACTTGATAGTTACGTGAAAATATATCAAAGAGATGTTTTCTCGATTTCTTAATCTCCATTACTGAAATTTTGAACAACATTTGCCATCTGTGTTTTCGGCACATAGTAGATATTTTTTACCGACCATTTGAGATTAAAACATATATATTACACATATTACATTATATATTTTTATTTATTTATTTATATTTGCCACATATAGTTTCCGGTTTTCATTCCAAATTTCATTGTGGGCTATATTTCACGCTGAACCGCAATGAAGAACCGTAAGGGGCAGTTTTTTCTCTCTCCGTGCTTTTTTTTTAAGTCGAGTCGAGTTTGGGGCAGAAGAATGCCAGTGGCGACAAGCAAGTTTCCCATTCGCTTTGTGGGTGTTGTTTTTGTTTTGTTCTCTCACTCCACGGTTACGTCTGTCTCCTAACGACCCCCCAGAGGGTTGCGACTTATTAAAAAGTTGTCACGTTGCTGCCGCCCGAAATTTTGAGTGGGTTCTCGTGTCGTTGTCGACAAGTGTCGCGCGGGAGGCGGAATGGCAAGGGGGAAACTTGGTCGACGACTTGCCTGCTGACTTGGCTTCTTCCTAGCCTCGTCACTGTGATCAATTACACAGTATTGTTTCCATTGTGTCGATTGGCTTCAATACGCTGTGATCCCCTGTCAGCCATCAACCCGCAAAGCACTGCTGGAGATAGCAGATTTTTTTAAATGTAAACTTGTATTTAGGTAATTTATCATAGAATGATGAAGTCCTCGGTTGTGACTATGTAAATACTGAGCCATTCGATTTCCAGCGTGGGCAATAGGAGAAATATTTTATCTTCCGTCCGCTGCACTGGGTGTCCGCAGTCTTGTGATTGTCCTGTTACAGTATAGAGAACATACAGTAAAGACACCTAAGCCATTTCGTGGGAACAAATTCTGAGTGCGCGAAACCGGGTGTATTATCTGGAACCTCCACCAGATGGCTCTCCATCTACGACAGGGCTGGCATAATTTAATATTAACTGAAAACATTCATTACTCATCTTTTAACAATTTTAAAGACATGAGGCAAAGCAATGGCAATATAACCATAATAATAATTACTTCCGTATGCAATCATCATGAAAATATTCACTAATTGACGCTAACGCTCAAGTCACTGTTTGAGGCTTATGTTGGTAAAACTGATCCAAGTACAACATACTACATCATGGCGTCCGTTGCGGTGAAGTGCGATCATGAACGTCAACAATGGATATAAGTATTTTGACTTCCTAGCGACATAATATTAATGATAGATAATATACATACCAGATTATTCGTATTACTGACCAATAAAATAAATAAATAAATATTTTACTAATATTTTGATAGTGGTTTGATACTAGCGACATAGTTGGATTCATTGAGAACTATGTAGACCTTACTGAGCTTGAATTTAGTACCAACAACGTCAAAGGTGCCGACAAGAGTTGTCCTTTACTGATTCTTCTTATACTGTGGTCCTGTGATGTCTCAGCGGTGGTCCTGTGTCATGCCGACTCCATGACCAGGGAGGTTCGCATTTGTGGGCCGTCTAGAGTACCAACAAAAATGAATCTTCCTCCTACCTGCATTGTTGTGCATCTTTTCATATTCGCCTTATGACTAGTCTTCTTCTCTGCCTTACAAGTGATGCATTTAGTATATATTACAGGCGTTTTTCTGGTTCTAGATAACTTTTCCGTTTCGTATGTCCTGTGTATTGCCTACATTCAGGGCAGTCCGGAAACTTATTGATTGCCTCTTGTATAGATATGACAAAATGTTCGGTGAGTGTAGAAAATAACTTGCGATCCTCACATGATGTGAACCAATTACACAGATAGATTGAAATCTTGTATGAGTTGTTTGCGAACCGACCAGTAAAATTTCGATCGTCTAGTTGAAAAGTGCGACAACTCAAAAAAAAAAACAAGTTTTGAGATATCTTCAGTTGAAAGTTTCAAATAAAACACCTAAAAAGGAACAGAGCTCTGGTTCATAACCACGATAATTAGAAATGAGTCAGTATTCAGGACGAGTGTATCACAATCTTCCAGTTCATTATTAATACATTTCGAAATGTACTAATAATGAATTAGTAAAGTCCATAATTGTAATTATTTCTAAAACAGTTTATTTTGTTTTTTTTTTCTCTTGGTTATAAATATGACTTATCTCAATATTGAATCGGAAAGAGCTCCGAAAGGGGCTTTCAGTAGTATAAATAACTAAAAAATGGCAATTTTTCCTTTTTCAAGAGAATCCCTCGAATTTTATTAGAGTCACTACTAATTGTTTATTAATGTAAAATGAATGGAAAAGTATTGTACTTCATAGTTTAAGTGAAATACAATACAGTTAGTTAAAGGTGTTTATTTTCTCGTTATTTTACATATGTTATGTTGTATTACCAATACACTATTCGTTCCAGAGTAATGAGCAGTTGAAGGCACGTCTGCACGAATCTTATACTCACATCTAACATAACGCTGCTTTTATCGAATGACCGTTGTGCACATACGTACTCATTTACGTTAAAATAAGAGACAGTTTTATTAGTCTATACAGTATAGATGTAGTTTATTAAAACATACTTGTTTATGTGTTTGTTTATTTATTTATTTACTTATTTGTTTGTTCAATTGTTTGTTTCTTTATTTACTTATTTATATGTTTATTAGTTTATTTATTTATTTTCTTATTTATTTATTTGTTTATTTAATTACTTATTTATTTATTTATGGGTTTATTTATTTATTTGTTTATTTATTTACTTATTTTCTTTCTTATTTATTTCTTTATTTATTTGTTTGTTTATTTATTTATTTACTTATTTATTTGCTTATTTATTTACTTATTTATTTGTTTATGGGTTTATTTATTTATTTGTTTATTTATTTACTTATTTATTTGTTTATTTATTTACTTATTTATTTGTTTATGGGTTTATTTATTTATTTGTTTATTTATTTACTTATTTTCTTTCTTATTTATTTCTTTATTTATTTGTTTGTTTATTTATTTATTTACTTATTTATTTGTTTATTTATTTACTTATTTATTTGTTTATGGGTTTATTTATTTATTTGTTTATTTATTTACTTATTTATTTGTTTATTTATTTACTTATTTATTTGTTTATGGGTTTATTTATTTATTTGTTTATTTATTTACTTATTTTCTTTCTTATTTATTTCTTTATTTATTTGTTTGTTTATTTATTTATTTACTTATTTATTTGTTTATTTATTTACTTATTTATTTATCTGTTTGTTTATTTATTTACTTATTTATTTATCTGTTCATTTGTTGATTTATTTGTTTATTTATTTACTTATTTATTTATCTGTTTGTTTGTTGATTTTTATTTGCTTACTTATTTATTTGTTTGTTTGTTTGTTTGTTTATTTAGTTAATTATTTCTTTATTTGTTTATTTATTTACTTATTTATTTGTTTGTTTATTTATTTACTTATTTATTTCTTTGTTTATTTATTTGCTTATTTATTTATTTGTTTGTTTATTTATTTATTTACTTATCTGTTTGTTTATTTATTTACTTATTTATTTATTCATTTGTTTATTTATTTACTTATTTATTTATTGTTTGTTTGTTTACTTATTTATTTATTTGTTTGTTTGTTTACTTATTTATTTATTTATTTGTTTATTTTTTTACGTATTTATTTATTTGTTTATTTATTTACTTATTTATTTATTTGTTTGTTTATTTACTTATTTATTTGTTTGTTTATTTCTTTACTTATTTGTTTATTTATTTATTTACGTATTTATTTGTTTATTTATTTGCTTATTTATTTATTTGTTTGTTTATTTATTTATTTACTTATCTGTTTGTTTTTATTTATTTACTTATTTATTTATTTATTCATTTGTTTATTTATTTACTTATTCATTTATTGTTTATTTATTTACTTATTTATTTATTTGTTTATTTCTTTACTTATTTATTTATTTGTTTATTTATTTACTTATTTATTTATTTGTTTGTTTATTTACTTATTTATTTGTATGTTTATTTCTTTACTTATTTGTTTATTTATTTATTTACTTATTTATTTGTTTATTTATTTACTTATTTATTTATTTGTTTGTTTATTTACTTATTTACTTATTTATTTATTTATTTATTTATTTATTTATTTATTTATTTATTTGTTTATTTCTTTACTTATTTATGTACTTGTTTATTTATTTATTTCCTTGTTTATTTATTTATTTCCTTGTTTATTTATTTATTTATTTATCTACTTATTTATTTTCTTTGTACAACATTGTATCTGGCTTAACGTAGCTTTTTTTTTCAGACTTTATTAGCGCATTATACAATGCGGTGTTGCCATTCTTTGATTAGCATTTAGTTATTGTTTTATCACACGAGAGTGCCGTGCTTTAAACACATTACTTTTTTCAGAATGATGACGTGTATTAGGCCTTTGTAACACAGAAATATGTTTATTTGGCAATTGCGTGTGTGTGCTGTTAGCATACATAAATAAAAACTTGTTTTCAATTTGTACGTACCAGTAACTGGCTTTACAATTTTAATGAGCTCAATGCAAGTTTCGCATATCGCACTACGGACGGCCTCACTACCGTAGTGTGGAATGTTGTGCAATCTGATCTATCACTGCACTTATGTACACAGAACAGTAGCTGCGTTTGTATTTTTTTCTACTGTATTATAAATTCACGTTAAATGAGCCCGGATTCTTTCGTGCTTCAAATGTTACAACTGTTCATATCGAATACATTAATTAGATTTAATTTTCTATCTCGTTGGGGCTTTTTAACGTTGTGAGGTCAAGGGCTTTACTTTTTTTCTGTCAACGTTTTCACGAACCAGTCAGTGCTAACTAGTGTTTTGCTAATTTTCGTATCCGATTTTTATTACTATTACTAGGCCCAACGAGTATTAATGAGCATTTCATATCTCGTAGCCTTGGAGGTACATATGCCATTGTTGAGGGGGCCGAATTGTAACTTTCTCCATTCTCCTGTAACTTCATTCCTCTTAGCCCCAAATATTTTCCTAAGCACCTTATTCTCAAACACCCTTAACCTATGTTCCTCTCTCAGAGTGAGAGTCCAAGTTTCACAACCATAAAGAACAACCGGTAATATAACAGTTTTATAAATTGTAACTTTCAGATTTTTTGACAGGAGACTGGATGATAAAAGCTTCTCAACCGAATAATAACAGGCATTTCCCATATTTATTGTGTTTAATTTCCTCCCTAGTATCATTTATATTTGTTACTGTTGCTCCAAGATATTTGAAGTTCTCCACCTCTTCGAAAGATAAATTTGCAGTTTTTATATTTCCATTTCGTACAATATTCTCGTCACGAGACATAGTTACAAAATTATAGCAGTACGTAATTATTACGAATTTTTTCTGTGGACACACTGTATAATCTTCCTGCTATTTCTCCTCTTTGTAATGCTGTGTGGTAAGATTGGATTCATTTCAGTAAATTCGTACTACTGCGGTACAGTTAAAAAGGACCTCGCCTCGTTTATCAAACACTTTATAATATCTTTAAAGGCCTGAGACTAGCATTAATTTAAATTATGAGTCCTAAACATGAAAACGTTGCTTTCTAAAAGGATTGTACCGATGTTAATGTAATTCATTTGGATATTAAACCGTCTCGAATGTCACGTGTTCGAAAAATAATTTGCAATATGTAATAGACACTCGATGGGGCTACGCCCGTCGTGATGCGTGTGCGAGATAGTTAATCTTCTCTCTGAGGCTCAAATGTTCCGCTTTGCAAAATGAGAAGGCGCAATACAATGTCGGAGATATTTTATTAGAGACAACGTAATGTCTCTTGGCATCGGAAGCCGTTGATATCGCACCTAGCCATTCAATTAATATTCCGGAATTGAAGTTTTAACACGGGTTTAATTTGAAGGCCGTAACCTTGTGTTGTATTTCATCTCTTGTTAATACCATGTACAGGGTGTGTCAGAAATATTTTGACGAAATTTCAGTAGATTTTTTAGGGATAGGAGGTGTTATAATTAGAGAATAGGACAGGATTTCAAGGCTGTAAAAGAGATTACTATCCAGTATGTGTATTGCTATAAAGAAGACGATGTTATTGCCAGCAGATTGTGGTATTAAATGTAGATAAAGAATCAAGAAGCAATAATTTTTTATTCTTTTACTAACTACGAGGTTATAAAGCTTCGGAGGTATTGATGACAGCAAGAAATGCGCGAGATGAGGATTCTCCATGTAATTACCGGATATTCGCCTTAAACTTGAGGAAAATATTGGAAATAATTAGTACGTACAGAGGGATTCTAACCCATGTCCCAGATCAGCAACGAATCACGACTACAGTTTGTTGTCCCTGAGTTACGCTGGTAGCTAAACATGCTGGAAAGTACGGTGGTGAATTTATCGTAATCTTTCTTTTCGATTTTCGATCTGTCGTTACTGCATCAGTCTTTGCATTGGTTGAAATTTTTCCTTTAACGTAAGCATCAACTTATGCTATTGATCATCTTTCAGCATATCTATTCCACGCCTCTGGAATTCTCTCCCTGACCACGTCAGAGACTGTCGGACAATATCAAAATTCAAATTTAAATTAAAAAATCACATTCTAGTTCGTGGAATTGCTTGTTGAACACATGTCAGGTTGCGCAACTTCACCTTAACCCATGACATATAGTAAATATTGTAACTATGCTGTTGTAAAATTGAAAATTAATATGTAATGTATTTATTATTATTATTATTATTATTACTACTACTACTACTACTGCTACTACTACTACTACTACTACTACTACTACTACTATTATTATTATTATTATTATTATTATTATTATTATTATTATTATTATTATTATTATTGTCATTTATCAATATCAACATTGTTATCTGTTTTCTTTCTTTTTGTTGTATTAGCTCGATGAGAGCTCTATAATGTACTTTTGACTCTGTTGACCCTCTATAGGGCTTTAACTTATTTTGTATCATTTTCATCAGTGTTTGTATTTCTTTTTTTGTATTTATATGTGCTATCTGGTAGGATGGAAGAGAAGGCCTTATGGCCTTAATCCTGTCAGATTAAATAAATTATTAAATTATTGGAGCTACTAAGCGTTGAGGTGGTACAAAGGGCCTAAGTGACAAATTTTGAAATTTTTAATTTTATACAGTATGTGAAAATATGGATTATTTTACTTAATTTGGTATTTGATTTATTCAAATATTCAAATACTTACTATTAAAATAATTTTTAAAATATTCGTGCATTTTGTTTGTTAAGTAAATATTTACTTTAAAAATCTGTATATGCCCCATTTTATAAAAAAAATGCATGAAATTTTTACCACATAATTCAGAGAATACTGTGATCTTGTAGACCTACTTCTGTTAAATTTCCTTAAATAGTTAATCTTTAAAGAAACAGAATGTATCAAAATTTATTTAAAATAAGTCTATAAAATATCATATTTTTTGTAATCGTTATTTAAAATTATTGATGACCAGTGTATTCAACTGGAATGAATAAACGTCCTGCAAAAAATCGCATTTTTGAACCCAATAGTTTTTAGATAATGTAGCATTCATATGGCCGTTTTAAGATTAATAAGATAAGGTTTTAAATCTCCCCTTAATTGCACGTTGTTACAGTTGCATGTACAGAGTGTTTCCGAGGTGGTGATACAAACTTTCAGGCATGATGGCGAAGGCCATGTATCAATTTGAGATAAGGAACCATGATCCGAAAATGACTGAAGCGAAAGTTATAAGCAAAAATAGTTGTGTGGAAATGGAATTGTAATTTGGCACCACGTGCCCTCCTTCCCTTAACCTTTGGAACAATCGTGGAAAGATGGTATGGGCCGGATGTCTCCTACGTGGGTACTTGCCCGGATACAGTCTGTGACCTTTCTACTGTTCCCATTGGCTCATCCGTATTCGAAAATCAGGTCTGCTTATTCCGCTCTCGTATACTCCTCCATTTCACTAGGACTGATCGACTGGACACTGCAGCTTGTACACACACACTGCTGTCTACAGACGTACATATCGGGACCGACCATGTCCGTTACACATTACGCTATCTACATTGTTTTAGTGTAGTTTCCTGTCCCCATCCCTCAGACAGCGCACTGAATGGAATACTGTAAGTAGACAACGTAAACAACGTCAGATGAATACAGTATGTGTAAGATGTACAGATAAATAAGGTGTACAGAGGAATAAAATTATTTCATTTCCACACAACTATTTTTGCTTGTAACTTTCGACTCAGTCATTTCCGGATCAGGGTTCTTTATCTCAAATTGATACATGTGCCCTTCGCCATCATCCCTGAAAGTTTGTAACACCACCTCGGAAACACCCTGTATATAAACTTATGACATCGCGTTTAATGGAATAGTTCCCAATTTTCATGTCAATGTTAAGTTTGAATAATTTCAAGGAAAAATTGTTCCGGGGCCGGGTATCGATCCCGGGACCCTTCGCTTAGCGCGCGAACGCTCTACCGACTGAGCTACCCCAGGAACTATACACGACACCGTCACAATTTTTCCTTTATATCCACACAACTCACATGAGCTGACAAGACGCCAGAACTCAACTATGAGTGCACACAAATGCTGTGTGACTTAAATTGTGGCTTTCTGTTAACGTACCTCCAGTAACGAATGTATTACTTAAATCTAGCAAATACATTCGTTACTGGAGGTACGTTAACAGAAAGCCACAATTTAAGTCACACAGCATTTGTGTGCACTCATAGTTGAGTTCTGGCGTCTTGTCAGCTCATGTGAGTTGTGTGGATATAAAGGTAAAATTGTGACGGTGTCAGTCGGTAGATCGTTCGCGCGCTAAGCGAAGGGTCCCGGGATCGATACCCGGCCCCGGAACAATTTTTCCTTGAAATTATTCAAACCTGCTTTACAGGGAGCTACTATCTGAAAGCTAGATTTGCGTAATGTTAAGTTTATATTTATGTTTGATATTTCAAATTAGGTGTTTATTTTAAAAACAAAATGTTGCTGGACATTCGTTCCTATACATTAAATACTTACGGCCTTACTAATAAAAACTCTATATACAGACGTTTAACTGTCTTATACTTATACAATGAGTAGCTCGTTTATAAGTCGTGTGTAAATTCCTTACTAATAATCACTACATACTTCGTGTATAACAATATAACTGTTACACAGCTACGTCATAGTTTCGTCATTACTTCATTACGAAAGGTAATAGAATATCTGAGGTTCTCTATTGCATCCGGTAGAGAGCTCTAGTGTGGCGTGTAAAGTATCGACAGAACAACTGGCTCTAATCGATTACCATACTATATTTTGGTCAAAGAATACAAGCTACAGCAATACTATTGTAATTATTCTGTGCTCTTTGGTTTGTTCTTCTTTGGTTACTAGGCAACCATCATCATAAAATGCCAGTCGATACAAACAGCTGGTAGAGGGGCGGCCATTTTTTCTCTATATACAACGCTTAAACAAGGGGTTTCGTGTATATAACTACTGCAAAGCAATTCCCATTGTATAGTTACAGGCTGTTTATACGTCCATTGCTTCTGCATGGTTTATTAGTAAAGTTTTCTGTCTCAACTCTGCATAAGTCTAGTATAAAAACTATACACGGTTTATTAGTAAGACTGTAAATACTTAGTCTGTTACCGGTCTACTAACTTCCAAATTTGTCAGAGCGTTTTTGATACATCCTGTATGTTCAATGCGGTAGAGAAATCTCACATCTGTGATACATGTGAACCCCACTCGCGTTTTTTTCTTTTATTTATATTAGCTGTAATTTTCAAGTTCTCGCCTCGTGTTTGGTGGCCTTACGTCCAAGGTCTTCTACTACCACGCCTGTGCGGCAGCGGCTGTCCACGAACTCATTATGGTAATGCGGTATCTTTTCCTGCCTCCGCGGCCGCAAAGCGAAGGCCTGCCCATGACAAGTGAACATCGACTGCGACGATAGATCTCGAGATGCGATAACGATGCAGCCATTCATGTGATTCCCCATTCATGAGCGAGATGCGCCGGGATCCAATTAAATATTCGACCGTCACGCTTGAGTGACTTGGTTGTCGTTTTCATTCTGGGTTTGGACTCATTTAATTGATTCTTCTCCTGCGTAATTATCGTGATGATGATGATTATACTAAACAACAAATTTTTACACATCACACCAAAAAGTTCACAGTTAAATATCCTAGAACAATACGAAATATATAAGAATACAATAGCACACCCACAATATATACTTAATACGCAACTACAGTTCAATACGCACACATTGTTTGACGTCATAGTATACAGACAACCAACCCCCACCATAGGAGCAACACACCCCCACCCCTACCATCGACAACTGCACATCGCAGAGCCAAAATCAGCAGTGGTTCAAGAGACATTGAAGACGACGACAAATAGCGTCGAAACGGGCCGTCTGTCGAAGGTAAATACCTTTTTAACAATTTTAACACTTTTAACGTGCGACAGAGTAAATTTTATGTTTTTAACAAAGTGTTAACGAGAACTTTAATCAATGAACAAATTTTTACTTTTTGTCTTGCTCCGAAATAAAAATAGGTGAATTTTACTAATATGTGTGCCCTAAATCGGAATTTAAAATCGAAATTACCCCATCACGTACCATTTTACGGGGGAAATGAATTGAATTTTTTTATGAAAAAATTATTTATTTTTAATTTTTATGTGCTACTGATAAAATTACAACACACTAGGGATTCAAAATTCCTCATAATTAGGAGTAGGATTTTGATGAAATTGCATCTTTTTGAGTATCGTTTGTTTTATTCGGTCAATTTTTAGGCATTTCCATTTAATTTTGGCCATAAATCCCCATTATTAATGTAAAATAATGTCTATTTCCTTTGATATTTTCTGTACATATTTTGTCCATTAATACTCATTATTTTGTATGATATTTTAATCGATTTTCTACACAAATATTGCCCTTTTAACGTGCTACACCCCGTGTAATGGATCAGTCCAACCACTCCTTCAATATAGACTTCTCTATACCTGCTAATTCCGTATAAGAATGGCCTTGTGGTAGACTACACGGAAACTAAAAGTAAAGTAAATCCGTGGTGCTACAGCCCATGAAGGGCCAAGACCGACCAGCCGAATGCTGACCTCACGTCCACATGCCGACGCAGAGGTGAACGATCATACATGGAAACTACATCAGATAAAATAATTAAAGTGTACTACTTACAAAAAATTATTTAAAATTTATTTTAATTATTAGTCTAAATATTAAGTAGTACAAAACTTTTCCTGCTAAAGCAATTATGTAAGATCAATTTTTATGGCATTTTAAGGCCTTTTTTTTTTTTTTAGATTTTTAGGTCATAAATGCATTGTTTTTAGGACACTTTTTCACGATTTATAGGTCATCAAAATCCTAGCCCTATTTATAATACTTGAGAAATGTATACTGGATACGAAAATTATGTTATAGTTTAAAATACAACAACAATAAAAATATTTCATGCCTATAATGAAAAAAATCTCGGAATTTGAACTTACCATTTAAAATAATTTTCTGGATGACTTTTGTTCATAACTAGACCCGGGACTATATTTTACAAGGAACCAACTACATTCTACAATCATGCTGGATAATCTTCCTTTACATCGCCTTTTCATTTGAGTTATTTCCTGATGAAATCTTGCCCCATGCTCGTACTGTCTATTATTTTATGATAGATCCTACTATTTTAACAATACATGTGACGACCATAAATGTCATTATCCATTAACATACACTGACTATTCATAATGCAAACACACACACTACTACACTTTATGGCTCGGCTTTCTTTTTTTTTTTTGCCTATGTCTTTTCTTCTCATCAAACGGAAAAGTAAAGAATTAACAGGACTTTTCCATGTCTTAGTTCTAATGTTTACCACTTACGTCACTCGACGCCAGTCATGTTATTTCTTCCTGTCGAAATTAGATGGTGCTGATCGCAGTTTCACATTCTATTAATCAAGCATGCCTTTACCCTAAAGAGTGACTGTTTGCACCCTGACTTCCTCTAGGTAACAATCACGAAAATAAAAGCACTGTAGCGTAAGGCTTGACTTCTCTAATGCCAAGTGGAAAGGATATATCCAAGTGCTGGTCAAACATCAGCATTCTGAGGTATATTTCTGACCAAACTCTATGCCTCATAGTTTATATTGGCAGCTAGATTTTCGTAGGCAATTTTTCCTTAAAGACTGACTTGTCCAAGTTTACAAGGAAGGCTGCCACCTAAGATTTCTGTAGTACTTCTTAAGAGAAATCACTAAAACTACAGTAGCTTACTGGAAACCACAAGTGCGGCTGGGTGGTCAAATTCGTATTCTGGGTTGAGAGATGCAGCGGCCGCTCCTCGTACCCCGGAAGGAACGCTCGGAGTGATGGCTATCGGTGCAGGAAGCCGTTACTCTATTGGCACGTTCGGGCGGTTAACGATTCCAGAGGATGGGCAGGTGTGCAGCAGGGGACGCCTACGTGCCGGCATGTGATAAGGAGCGCCTGACGTACGGCAGAGATGCATGTCACTCAGGCGCTATTAAGGCGAGCTGCACACTGCAGCCAGGTGACGGATTTTGCGGTTCTTACCAGAGTACTCGCTGTGCTCTTCAGAAATGTGTATAGTCTGTATTTAAAAATCTTTCTCTACAAAGCGAGTTTGCCTATTGACAAGGACTAACACTAAAAAAGAGATTACAGCATACCGATTTACAACGCAAAGAGTATCTAAATTAAAAAAAGAGAGGAAAATGAATCTGTTCTATTATACAGGTGTTAAAAAAAACATTCACTATTTTGGGAGGTGGTATACCTTATTTTATTTCAAGGAGTGCAGTTCGGTGGCTCCTTTGAACACCCATTTACAGATTTATGACTTCCTACACAAACACCTCTGACAATTCCAGCCTGTCCCCTAGTCCCAACATTGCACAGTTGTCACAATCCTGATGACCTTCGAAATTATGCAGTGAAACTGACGGGATTCTTGGAATTCGGAAAAGATGCGGCAACTCTTGCCTCCACGTGGATTTAACGGGCACCTGTCAATTTTTCTGAACGAGGGTTGTGATTTGTTACTAACAAGAGAAGACAAGATTTCCGTCATAGTAAGGAAGACATTTTTTCTTACTATTTTAGCTCTCATCATCTATTTGTTCTTGTATTGTTTTGTATGCTTTGTCTAATGGCAGCCTCTAATTTGAGGACGCTCCGATAAAAAAAAAAAAACTATTCCCCGAAATTAAAAATATGAGTTTAACAATAAATTTTACAATTTGAACAATACAGTATATAAAACTAAATACAAATACACATATTTACATACGGAATACTAATACATTTTACAAGAGAGAGTTAATCCAAAGGGCTGGACTCGGGAAGAGTACCCAAAACGCTCATTGCATTTCCGCGTTGAATTGCAATACTTAAACGTTGACGCAAATAAGTAGTGCAACGACAATCACCAGTGATGGAGATCAAAATTTGGCCTATTTGAGATACCAAAACTTTAGCGTCACGACTCCAAGGACCAATTAGTAGGGGGCAGTAGAAGGTCTGTCGGCAAAGTTCTTTCTATGAAACTGCACTCCATGAAAAAAAAATAGAGTATAAAGGCTGTGTGATGTAATTTTTTTAATTTTATTTGGTTATTTTACGACGCTGTATCAACATCTAGGTTATTTAGCGTCTGAATGATATGAAGGTGATAATGCCGGTGAAATGAGTCCGGGGTCCAGCACCGAAAGTTACCCAGCATTTGCTCGTATTGGGTTGAGGGAAAACCCCGGAAAAAACCTCAACGAGGTAACTTGCCCCGACCGGGATTCAAAACCCGGGCCACCTGGTTTCGCAGCCAGACGCGCTGACCGTTACTCCACAGGTGTGGACTGTGTGATGTATCTTGTCTCACTGTGAAAAGAGAGAGAAAGGAGATATGTCTTACTTCGTCTGTGTTGTTATGGGGATGGGGGAGTGGAGCAGTGTCGTCCATCAATCCAGTGGCGGAAGGGACTAGGTGATACATTCTGTAGCGCAAAATAAAATAACAAAATATCTCTCTTCGTACTGTGTAGTTCCGTCACTGAACTTGTTTTTTAAAGAAACTGAGTTCCGGCAGCCTGTACAATAACATGATTTTGAAAGGAATCCTGAAAATTTACAACCCTCCTATAATGTCCACCCTCATTTGAAGGGACTTGTCTTTATTGCTACTGAGACAAGATAAACCTTACCACGTATAGTATTCATCAAAACAAGAAGACAAAGCCTTGATAAACATGATCTTACAATTAATATCTTCCGATCTCTTTCATGTGATACGCATTTTTGCCGGACCCCTTGACTTTATACGTTTGCTTAGTAGGTACAATATAAAATATTTTCATGTAGACTATAGAACCTTATTTTTCACTTTACAAATTATTACAAACGCAGGTTAAGTTCACTTTAAAAACTTTATAAAAATTACCTTTATTAATAACACAATTTCATAATTTAGCATTTTAAAATTAAATTTGAGATAAATCATATTTATTAATGTGGTCACATGGTAGTTTTATTATATTTTTCGAAATGAGATAAATCAAATTTAGTTTGAAAACTGATTTGCGGACCTCTGACTATTGGATCTCGAACCCCCAGGGATCTCTGGACCACAGTTTAAGTATTACTGATCTACATAAAATATGCTCAGTGTGATTTCCAATAATAAGAAAAAAGCCTTCAATATTCTGAGAGATACTATTAATCAAAAGAAGACAAAAATGTGTAATAAATATGAGTCATAAAAATAATATCTTCAGAGATATGAGTACTTGTTTATGAACATCATAGGAGTCAATATAATTAAAAAAAAACACGTTCAATATTCTGAGAGGTGGGGTAGCAACTTATTCATTAAAACAAAACAAAAAAGTTTAATATAAACATGCGTCCTAAAATTAAAGTTTGAACGAAACGAGGGTTATGAAATTGGTAGGCCCCTATTGCTAGAACAACATAGCTATCTTCTAATGTGAGCTGTTCACTTGTTTTTAGTGGGTTTGGAGTACTCACATCGCAAATGCAATAAACAAAAATTGTGACAATGTATGCTTGATATCTGCGTTATAAACGTATAGTGGCAGAGAATCGTTTTGGGATGAAGTGAAAACATTTACAGTGGAATATTCCTTAATAAAATATTTCATGCCATGGTCTAGAGGAAAATCTTTAATTTGGGACTCCACTTGCGTTGACACTCTAGCTCCATCTCACTTGCCGAATACCTCCAGACGCGCAGCATCTGCTGCTGAATTAGCCGTGAAAAATAAAGTCAATAAATATGCTCATCTATTAAACAATTATATCTTTGTCCCCTTTGCTGTGGAGACCTTCGGTCCTTGGAGTCGTGACGCTAAAGTTTTGGTATCTCAAATAGGCCAAATTTTGATCTCCATCACTGGTGATTGTCGTTGCACTACTTATTTGCGTCAACGTTTAAGTATTGCAATTCAACGCGGAAATGCAATTAGCGTTTTGGGTACTCTTCCCGAGTCCAGCCCTTTGGATTAACTCTTTCTCTTGTAAAATTTATTAGTATTCCGTATGTAAATATGTGTATTTGTATTTAGTTTTAAATACTGCATTGTTCAAATTGTAAAATGTATTGTTAAACTCATATTTTTAATTTCGGGGAATAGTTTTTTTTTTTATCGGAGCTTCCTCAAATTAGAGGCTGCCATTAGACAAAGCATACAAAACAATACAAGAACAAATAGATGATGAGAGCTAAAAGAGTAAGAAAAAAGGCAAACAAATACACAAACAAACAATGGCAGTTTACAGAAGAAAAAAAAAATTCAAGTAAAGAATCAATAAAAGCTAAGAAGGAAAAAGAAAAATGATAATGGTGCGTCAATTTTTTCCATACACTGAATTAGAGTCCATATATGTGGTTCCTTAAAAGTTTGACTGACTCTCTAATTATGAGGAGGGCCAGTTCATTCAGAAAAGATTTGTGCAGTCCTAGGGTTTTACAGAATTTAGAAGAGAAGTTGGTTATCGTTCCTCTTGCTCCAAACATCAATCCCGTAACACTGATATCGTGAAGTGATATAGAGATTTTTTTTTTCATTGTACAGAGTATAATATCTTATTTTACGATTTATTATTATTATTGTTATTATTATTATTATTATTATTATATTTGAAACAATTATACTTTTCTCAGAGGTCGCCAGTAATGTGTTTCTATGGCGACGAAATGCTTTCATGCAGAGATGTAGCTTAGTTCCAGAAACGTCCGTCGGTACAAATATGTCACATTACTAACAACGCTTTTATTACGTCAAGTTTGTAACTTTTAAAACAATTGAACCACACAGTACTTAACAGTTCCACAGTCCGTGAGTTTCGCCATCGCATGAAAATGTTCTCGCTTTAAGGCCAGCAAATACAAAAACTTTAATATGGAAGAAAATGACTGTTTTTATGACCTCAGATTATAATGTTCCCAGCATTTAAACTACGTAATGCTGCTGCAGCTTCCTTGTCTACTTTTTTTAGAACAATAAAACGATTCTTTGTAAGTAATGTGAAGATTTCACAATGTAATATGCTTTAAAATTCAGTTTCTTATCCCACTATTCAGTTTTGTAGATGTGCGTTCTTAGTAGTAAGGCATCATTAGTGTGTCTACATGCTCCATTTATTTTAACATGACTTTAAATATCGCTTTTTCTTTGTTTCTGCGCTTGCTCCAATGGAATGCAACGGTGTCACAATTAGAATTCCTCGTACACGAAAGTGGAGCGAGCATATCCGAGTGGATATTGCTCCGGTGTGACGGCGCCTAATGTGACAGGTCTTCGACGTCGGGCAGGTGCTTCGGGAATTTTCTCTCCCTCAGTTTCCTAAACTGCGACGACTCAGTATTGACAAAGGCGTCAACACAGGAGGACGAAAAAAGAAAGGTAGCTGGCTAGATTTTGTCTTGACGTAGTAAAGTGTTACCTCTATATTCAACGTGCAAATATTGAACAAGGAGCCGCGGAGGGAGGTTGGGGGGGGGGGCGAGTGCGCCCTGCTTTTGTTCGGAAAGCACAGAGATCGTTTTCCAATTTTTTTTCTTCCATCGCTTTTCTCTTATTGTCCTTATAGTAAAGGATAATGTTATACAATCCGGTTACGGGTTATTTGCTAGTATTTGTCTTGTCTTAATTTTTACTGCATTTAGACTATAACGTCATTGGCATATATACTTGACAGAATGACAGTGTTTCAAAACTTTTATTTTTTTGGATCGCGCTTTTGGAATGAGAAGCTGCTTGTACCACAAACTTACTAGGCACTTGGTCAGTAATTGAGACTCGTTCAGACATGGTTTCTTGTAAATAGTTCTCTTAATCTATCACAAAATATTTCAATATCAGGTAATTTCATTACTATAGATTTTTGTTATTGTAGGTTTAATTTGTAATTCAGTAAATACAAAAATATTCTTTGTTCTTAACTTCTATGATAAAATGTCTAGCTTTCATTAAGCAGGTAATCTTGTCGTACTTTAATTGTTATTGTAATTGTAAATTTAATGTTAATTGTAATTTTATTGTTCATATTATAGTTGTAATCCCCTGGTAGAGGGGCAGAGAAGGCCTTACGGCCTTATCTCTACCAGGCTAAATAAATAAATACTACTACTAAAACCAGGGAGAGATTTATTGCATTTGGAGCCCTACGTTGTCCTTGGTTTAGACCCTACCGTTATTATTATGATTATTATTATTATTAGGGCTAGGATTTTGATGAAATTGCATCTTTTTTCTAGTAAGCCAGAAATATAGCTGTTTTAGTATTTATGTGTTATGTGATAAACTGAGTGTTTTAAGACATTTGTTAGGGCATTTTTTTGCTTTTTTTTTGTCTGTTTCAACTCATAAGAGAATCTTTTGTTTTATTCGGTTTTTTTTAGGCATTTTCATTTAATTTTGACCATAACTCCCCATTATTAATGTAAAATAATGTCTATTTCCTTTGATATTTTCTTTACATATTTTGTTCATTAATACCTATTATTTCGTATAATATTTTAATCGTTTTTCTACACAAATATTGCCATTTTAACGTAGTACACCCCATGTAATGGATCAGTCCAACCACCCCTTCAATATAGACCTGCTAATTCCAGATAAGAGTGGCCATGTGGTAGACTACATGGAAACTAGAAGAAAAGTAAATCCATGGTGCTACAGCCCATGAAGGGCCAAGACCGACCAGCCGACTGCTGACCTCACGTCCACATGCCGACGCAGAGGTGAACGATCATACATGGAAACTACATCAGTTAAAATAATTAATTAAAGTGTACTACTTAGAAAAAGTTATATAAAATTTAATTTAATTATTAGTCTAAACATTTAGTACAACACCTCTTTTGCTACTAAACAATTATGTAAGATCAATTTTTAGGGCATTTTTGAAAGATTTTTAGGTCATAAATGCATTGTTTTAGGACATTTTTTCATGATTTATAGGCCATGAAAATCCTAGCCTAATTATTATTATTATTATTATTATTATTATTATTATTATTATTATTATTATTCCATTGTTTTCTATATTGATGTTATTTATATTTACTATGTTGTATTTGTTCCTATCAAATTTCTGTACATTTAAAGGACAAAATTAAAATTCTTTCAATCATTTATCATAATATACTGCTCTCTTAAATTGACTGAGCGTAGACTATTGGTGGCTTTCCCAAAACACGCTGTGGAATGTTTCATATAGAGCGATTTTTTTCTCGAAAAGGAACCAAATTAAGCCTATTAGTCCTACTATATAATACTTTATACTGAATTTATTAACATGGTGGTATATTTACTCTGTAATTTGCCAATTATAGCTCCATTTTACTTTTTCTTTTTTGGCTATGATATCTAGTACCTATACTTAACTCTTTTAATTAATTTTTATTTGGTATTTTTCATTTATATCTATATCTGTGTATTTTTTTAGGTAGTAACGATTAGGGAAAACACGGAAATTTTACTTGAAGCAAGTAGAGCGATCGGTTTGGAAGTAAATCCCGAAAAGACAAAGTATATGATTATGTCTCGTGACCAGAATATTGTACGAAATGGAAATATAAAAATTGGAGATTTATCCTTCGAAGAGGTGCAAAAATTCAAATATCTTGGAGCAACAGTAACAAATATAAATGACACTCGGGAGGAAATTAAACACAGAATAAATATGAGAAATGCGTGTTATTATTCGGTTGAGAAGCTCTTATCATCCAGTCTGCTGTCCAGAAATCTGAAAGTTAGAATTTATAAAACAGTTATATTACCGGTTGTTCTGTATGGTTGTGAAACTTGGACTCTCACTCAGAGAGGAACATAGGTTCAGGGTGTTTGAGAATAAGGTGCTTAGGAAAATATTTGGGGCTAAGCGGGATGAAGTTACAGGAGAATGGAGAAAGTTACACAACACAGAACTGCACGCATTGTATTCTTCACCTGACATAATTAGGAACATTAAATCCAGACGTTTGAGATGGGCAGGGCATGTAGCACGTATGGGCGAATCCAGAAATGCATATAGAGTGTTAGTTGGGAGACCGGAGGGAAAAAGACATTTAGGGAGGCCGAGACGTAGATGGGAAGATAATATTAAAATGGATTTGAGGGAGGTGGGGTATGATGATAGAGACTGGATTAATCTTGCACAGGATAGGGACCGCTGGCGGGCTTATGTGAGGGCGGCAATGAACCTTCGGGTTCCTTAAAAGCCATTTGTAAGTAAGTAAGTAAGTATCTATTTGTTTGTTTTTTTTTTTTAATTACACTTGTATCTTGCATTTGTTTCTGTTTTATCTCTTTTTTCATGTTATATGCAATTCTGTGTTTTTAAAACAAATCTTTACTGTCTATTGCAATTGGGGTTTTGCCGTGTTATAGACATAAATAAATAAATAAATAAAAACGAACAAAGTTTTCATAAACGTATTTGTTTGAAATATCTCAAAGAATAACCTTAAATTAGTGACATTTCTCATAGTTCACACTGAATATTTCTTGCGAACTTAATGCATGTTAAGATACTTCTGAAAGATTGGAGCAATATTTAAGGGTGAAGAAAGTCTTCATGTGACTGTAACACATTTCCAGCAGGTCACAATAACAAGAAAGTTCGAAGAAATAACTCATCCCATATCGAGATGGAAGGAAGCATTTCTTAAGAAATGTTGCGTATAGAACATCTGAAGGGAAAGGAAGAAAATTCCCCCGGGTATAATCAGACTGGAATCTCCAATCTTTTTCCTTCCTACAGCTTGAATAACGCAAACTTCAGTGTATCGCCTTCAAGTCTCGGCAGCACTAGTTCGATAGAAATTCCCTTTTGAGTCCGAAACTTTCTTTTTTAACAGACTTTTGGTTTCGCTTTGATTTTTTTTTTTTTTTGCAAGTGAAAAGAACGTTGCATGAACTACGAGAAAAACGACGGACTCCTGGGAGGAACTTGTGTCGGCACAGAAAGGAAATATACATAGTTCATACATCATTCACTCAAGTGAAGTCACATCCACACAAGCGCGTCCTACTTGCCCCGGATTTAAAGCCCTCAAAGCCACTGGAATTCGTGAGTTGTGAGAGGACCAAATACATGCTATGGTCGGTACTGTCTTTCCAATGGGTATTATTTTTACACATTCGTTTTATTATTTCTCCTTCCTCCATAAATTTCTTTTCCTAAACAATTTCTCTCTTCTGCTCACTTTCTTTTCCCTGCTTTCATCTGCTCTCTTTCTTCTCCGTTCTACTGCTCACTTTCTCCTTCCTCTTCTCTTCTGCTATTCACTCTTACTTCTCTATTCTTATGCTCACTTTCTTCCTCCTCCTTCCGATACTTACTCTTCCTTCATTCTGCTCACTTTCTTTTCCCTCCTTTCTTCTGCTCTCTTTCTTCTCCGTTCTACTGCTCACTTTCTCCTTCCTCTTCTCTTCTGCTATTCACTCTTACTTCTTTATTCTTCTGCTCTTTTTCTTCTCCGTTCTACTGCTCACTTTCTCTTTCCTCTTCTCTTCTGTTATTCACTCTTACTTCTCTATTCTTCTGCTCACTTTCTTCCTCCTTCTGATACTTACTCTTCCTTCATTCTTCTCACTTTCTTTTCCCTCCTTCTGATCTCTTTCTTCTCCGTTCTACTGCTCATTTTCTCTTTCCTCTTCTCTTCTACTATTCACTCTTATTTCTCTATTCTTCTGCTCACTTTCTTCTTCCTCCTTCTGATACTTACTCTTCCTTCATTCTGCTCACTTTCTCTTTCCTCTTCTCTTCTGCTATTCACTCTTACTTCTTTATTCTTCTGCTCACTTTCTTCTTCCTCCTTCCGATACTTACTCTTCCTTCATTCTGCTCACTTTCTCTTTCCTCTTCTCTTCTGCTATTCACTCTTCTTTATTCTTCTGCTCACTTTCTTCTTCCTCCTTCCGATACTTACTCTTCCTTCATTCTTCTCACTTTCTTTTCCCTCCTTTCTTCTGCTCTCTTTCTTCTCCGTCCTACTGCTCATTTTCTCTTTCCTCTTCTCTTCTACTATTCACTCTTATTTCTCTATTCTTCTGCTCACTTTCTTCTTCCTCCTTCCGATACTTACTCTTACTTCATTCTGATCACTTTCTCTTTCCTCTTCTCTTCTGCTATTCACTCTTACTTCTTTATTCTTCTGCTCACTTTCTTCTTCCTCCTTCCGGTACTTACTCTTCCTTCATTCTTCTCTCTTTCTTTTCCCTCCTTTCTTCTGCTCTCTTTCTTCGTTCTACTGCTCACTTTGTCTTTCCTCTTCTCTTCTGCTATTCACTCTTACTTCTCTATTCTTCTGCTCACTTTCTTCTTCCTCCTTCTGATACTTACTCTTCCTTCATTCTGCTCACTTTCTCTTTCCTCTTCTCTTCTGCTATTCACTCTTACTTCTTTATTCTTCTGCTCACTTTCTTCTTCCTCCTTCCGATACTTACTCTTCCTTCATTCTTCTCACTTTCTTTTCCCTCCTTTCTTCTGCCCCTCGCTTCCTTTTCCGTTCTTCTGCTCACTTTCTTTTCCCTCCTTTCTTCTGCTCCTCTCTTCCTTTTCCGTTCTTCTGCTCTCTTTCTTTTTTCTCCTTTGTTCTACTATTCACTCTTCTGCTCACTTTTTCCTCCTTTCTACTGCTTTTCACTCTTCCTTCTCCACTCTTCTGCACACCTTATTTTCCCTCTTCTGCTTCTCTCTTCCTTCTCCGTTCTTCTGCACACTTTCTTTTTTCTTCTTCTGCTATTCACTCTTCCTTCTTCTTTCTTCTGTTCACTTTTCTTTCCTCTTTTCTTCTGCTATTCACTCTTCCTTCTCCATTCTTCTGCCCACTTTCTTTTTCCTCCTGATCCATACTCTTCCCCTCCACTCTTCTTCTCAATTTATTTTTTCTCCTTCTCCTCCTTCCTTCTCCACTTTTCTGCTCACTTTCTTTTCTTCTTTTCTTTCGCTCTTTTTTCTGCCCACTTTTTTCCCTCCTTTTTTCTGCTCATTCTTCTTTACTCTTTTGCTCACTTATTCCTCCTTTCTTCTGATCCTCCCTTTCTTCCTTCTGCTCCTCACTCCCTTCTGCTCACTTCATTCTGCTGACTTTCTCTTTTCTTTCTTCTTCACTTTATTCCTCTTCTCTTCTGCTCCTCACTTTCTTCCTTCTGCTCACTTTCTTCTGATTCTTTCTTCCTCTCGTCACTTTCTTCCTTCTGCTCACTTTCTCTTTCTGATCCTTTCTTTCTCGTCAATTTTCTTCTACTCCTGATTTTGATCCTTCTCTTTTTGCCCATGCTCTTCTCCTTTCCACTTTTCATCCTCATCTTACTCTCTCTCGCTCCTCACCTTTTTATTCCTTCTGCTCTTAATTCTCTTCTTCCTTTATTCCTCATTTCTTTGTATTCTCGTCTATTCTCTTTCGTAATACAGTAGTCCGGTACGATCCCTAAACATGCCCAGACTAGTTCCGAATCTACCATGTCTGTCAGTCACCGTTAAAACTGCTGTTTCATGGGATCTTAAAACTAATATACTCACACATGTCTATCAATCGTAGCCTATTCGTGTCTCATAGTCTAATCGTCGTCGTCATCATCATCATCATCATCATCATCATCATCATCATCACCTATCCCTGAGTAGTCTTTTTTAATTTACAAAAGGCAATCGGTAAGTTTCCGGACTGTCCTGAATGTAGGCAACACACAGTACATAGGAAACTGAGAGGTTATCTAGAAGTAGGGAATCGCTTGGAATCTATACTAAATGCATCAATTGAAAAGCTGAGAAGACAAGCCATAAGGCGTATATGGAGAGATTCCAGGAAAAATCGCAATAGGTCCTTGACATGTTTGCACAAAATCATGTGTAGAAATTCAGTTCTTAAAGGCAATCTGACATTGTTTGATAGACTGACTCAACAGGCATGGAAGCAATGGTCTTCAGTGAACGTGCATGTATGTTTAACGGTACAATAAATACAAGTGCAGTTCGGAAATATATATTAATTGCACCTTGTAAAAGGAACACCAAATGAAAAAGTATACGTAATACTGCAACTTATGAATGTCAAGCAATCACACAGTTCTTTTTTTATAATTCAGTCATATCTCTTGTAAAAAGTATTTAGTTTCGTTTTCGCGATGTGGGTACTATTTTCGACTTTCGACATGAACCCCGTGAAGATTCGAATCCAGTTCTCCAGCTTCAGATGTCTTTTTTCATGTGTGATTTATGGCTTCTCCCCAATCGACTCAGATCTCTTTTACCTCCCGGTTGGAGCACTCGGGGTGTAATTTGCAAGCATTTGCGAAGTGATGAGGAAAATATCTGTGTCTAAGTGAGATGAATGTTGAAGAGAATTGAGCAAACTGCGACCTGGTAATGCGCATTCTGTGCTTCCCCTTCTTCCCATGCTACAACTCTCCTGGGTTTCTCGTCGAGTTGGGATAGGAGTTTGGAAATCGAGATCTAGGAAAAAAGAAAAGATAATAAAAATAGATGAAATATATTTCTGCAAAGTTCGTCCAACGTTTTCTTCTTAGGAAATTAGTTCCATTCCTAATAACAGGATGGGGATAATGTAGTGCAAGAAAACGTGCGTAATTGGGCCACTATGATTACAGAAATACGCTTGACAATTTTCTGATAAGAACATTTTTGTAGAACACTTTCGTATAAAATAAGCCTTTTCATTATTGATTATAACGTATAGTTACGACATCTTATACAGACTGTCCTTAAATGCGCAGAGCACTGTTGCCAACTCGATTTTTAAAAACCCGCTGTGAAACCGTGCAGAAACCGCTAAACTGCTATATTATCAATGTGAAATTAGATTGTTTTGCCGCTGTGAGTGCTAAAAATATCCGCTAAACCCCCTATAACAGCAATACAAATTTAATAAATTTTACCCGCTAAAGTAACACCGAAAAACGCAAGATCTAGCGGGAAAACCGCTGAGTTGGCAGCAATGGCGCAAAGTTTAAAAGACCAACAATCTATTTTAGAATAACAGATACGTAAATATATCCATTGCTAGCGCTACAATTACGGTATCTCATTTGCTTTCTTTCACTTGTAATTTGTAAATTATTAATTTGTAACTTGTTAACGTTGTAAAACGGGCCACTGATGTCATAAACAAAAAAAAAATTGTTGCTTATGATTACAAGAATTTATTAGTTTCAGACTTAATGATAGATACAAATAAAATTGGAATATCTTATTTACTTTACATCATTATTAAGGAATAGAGATGGGAACGATGTTGTTATGTTTTATTTAACGACGCTCGCAACTGCAGAGGTTATATCAGCGTCGCCGGATGTGCCGGAATTTTGTTCCGCAGAAGTTCTTTTACATGCCAGTAAATCTACTGACATGAGCCTGTCGCATTTAAGCATACTTAAATGCCATCGACCTGGCCCGGGATCGAAACCGCAACCTTGGGCATAGAAGGCCAGCGCTATACCAACTTGCCAGCCAGGTCGATGATGGGAACGATATATCGGTTTTTACGAAATACCGATATTTTCATTTCGATATAGCGATATATCGATATCGAAATTTTTATTCAACATATCGGTATTCTCATGAATTTATCGATTTTTTTTTTTTTTGTAGAATTATTATCATTATCAACAACAACAAACTCCACACTAGACAACTCCGTTAATTCCCGAGAGATGGCTCTACTGAAGATGGACAGTTATACAAGCTCACTCAATACCTTGTTCTAATTGGCTGGACTGGAATTCGAATTTAAACTGTTTAATATGCAGCACCAAATTCAAAATGCAGCTTGTGTGAACGTGAGACAGACGGGAGATTTTTTTTTTTTATTAATGTTCTCCAAGGCAGGAGCAACTCCCACCCTGAAAGGGAACCGTCTGACCTCAAAACGGGTATCAAAACTTTTATTTATATATTCTGAAATGGATAGAGAAACAAGGATTTAATACCGATGTGACATTTGTTTACACCTATGATTTCTATGCACAACCTAGTGCTGACATTGTTTTCTTATTAGGGGAGAGTCGGGTAGTATCGGACATCGGGTAATATCGGACAGTGAGTTTCTTTCATCTACCACATGATGATAGTACCTGACAGACATAGTTACGTTTCTGTGATGTTGCATAAGAAACGTAACCATGTCATTCAGGTACTACCATATGGTGGTAGATGAAAGAAACGCACTGTCCGATATTACCCGATGTCCGATACTACCCGACTCTCCCCTATATCTTTTAGTGCATAAAAATTCTATCCCTATAATCGTCATCATTGTTGTGTGGAATGTTGGAGTGTAACAATAACTTGCAATGGGAACTTACTATAGAAGGATTGTATCAAATCAACTGTGAAGTTTGTTAAAACTTGTAACATCCTAAGTACGGTTTACTACAAGTTCTGTTTACTTACATTTAAAAATGATTACGTTGTTAGGTAGAAAAGAGCATTATATCTGTGTCCTGGATTGAATCCTAAATAAAATTATAATAACTGAATCGTGTTCCAACATCAAATACTCAACCATGTAGAGTTCACTTAACTCTTTCCCACTATATCATTTAAGCTCCCTTGCCTCCACTATAATTTTGATTTAGGTTAGGACCTACATCATATGGTATTGAAAATGTATTGTTTATTGTTACAATTTTATATTTATGGTTTTGACTATTATGATGTTAATTTCAATGGTAAAAAGGAATATTAAAATTTAAGTAATTTTATTGTAATACAGTAAATGTACGCCTGAAAATGCAATTTGCTTACGGAATAGCAATATATCGATAATCGTTCGATATATCGATATATTTTCTGCGATATATATCGTTTATCGAAATTAGGTTTGCAGTATATTGCAATATCAATATATCGGTATTTAATTTATTTCCTCCATCGCTACGTTAAATGCGCAGAACTTCAATCACCAACAATCTATTTTAGAGGTGGGGAAAAATAACGTAACAGTTATTTTGGAACCGTTCCTTGTTTGGAACTGTTCCAAAAAGTAACAGCACCTTGGAATACTATGTTCCAAAATAACAGTGTTGCTCTTAGCTAGTACGAAATACTTGCGGTTATACAAATACTCGTTTCACTTTGGAACTACATTATGACAACGCCTGTTCCACAGAACGGAACATGTTTGGCACTATTCAAAGCAGTGACGCCAACTTTTGGAAAACAGTGCGTGGGCTCAAACATTTGACGAGCCTTAAGTTAAATAAATCTCAGAACGTGTCACAACACGATAAATTATTGGGTGGGCTCGGCTTCCACGAGCCCATATAAGTTGGCGCCACTGTTTGAAAGCAGAATTGCGAATCCTTTCGTCGTACTGAAAAAAATTTTGGAAACTAAAGTAAAAGATAAATAGTAAAGATACGAACATAGTCTTTAAAAAATGTACACATTACCTTGGAACTTATGTTAATTAAGTATAGGATTCTATCAAATAATATAATGCCTGTATTATAGTAACTACATTGTGAATTTTATCAAGGGACATGAAAATATAATGGTTATGTTTTATTTCCAAATATTTTACAGTTGTAGTTTCATTACCAATTCTTGAAATTAAATTAAAATGTGTTGAAACATGACTATTATTGAAGTTCTTTTGTTTAAAAAAAAGTACAACGGTAAATTTTCATATTTCATTACAATGAGTTTATTATTCTTCATGACGGTACATTATTAATATGAATTTTAGCACGGCCGAAATGATTACAGCTTTTATTTACGCATTTTTGGAGAAATTGAACACTACTGTGACCTTCAGCTAAGCAGAAGAGGAAGAATAGGTTAGGTTTTATTTACCACTGGGATCCATTTCGATTTCGTGACCAATTTACAAATAATTTAAAATTACATTACATTTCCTGCTTCAAACAAACCTGATCTACGAATTTAATTTAGCATTAGAAAAGATTTCATTTCCAGGAATTCACATCTTCGACTCATTATGACATCGTACTGCATCACATGCAATACAGGGAAGTATGTGATCATTTAGCGTCCGTACATGTTCCTAAATACCACTGTTACGTTACGTACTAGTAGTACGTGGCTCTTCCACTGTTACATTAAATACTCCTGTTACAAAAAATACTTGCTGTTACAAAGAATTAACTCGCTGTTACAAAAAATACTCGATGTTACGGAACTACATTATGAGTCAGGCCTGTTCCAAACCATCACTGTTACATTACATACTAGTAGTACTGTACCTGTTATACAAAATACTTGCTGTTACATAATATACTCGATGTTATGGAACACGGCCGACTTGATGCTCCCTTCGCTTTCAAAGATGAAGCGAAGCTAGCATCAAGTCGGCCGTGTATGAAACTACAATATGACAACCAAAGACGTTGACAACCGTTGCTGCTGTGTTATTAATTTAGCGACTTTGTCACTAGATCTGGTTACTTTTAACAATTTTCAGGGACAAAATCAATACCACCTTTTAATCCTGAACTGGCGTCGTGCATAAATATAACGTAACTGGTTTCGTGGTGTCAATACTGTCAGTATGACTTCTGGACTATATATATATATATATATATATATATATATATATATATAATGTAAAAATTAATTTCTGATCCTACAGAATTTATCTGTTATGGTAACAACATGGAGTTAGGCCACAAAGGGAAAAACACTGGAGGAGGGATTCGATCCGGTGCTGTGGAGCGAACTTCGGCGTAGGCTATATAATATATGGTGGTACTGTTATTTTGGAACTGTTATTTGGAACCTAGTATTTTCATGGAACTGGAACAGTTGGAACTGTTACGAGAAAATAACAACTTTTCCCATCTCTAATCTATTTTAGAATAACAGATAAATATATCCATTGATAACGCTACAATTACGGTTTCTCATTTGCTTTCTTTTACTTGTAATTTGTAAATTATTAATTTGTAACTTGTTAACGTTGTAAAACTGGCCACTGATGTCATAAATAAAATAAAAATGTTGCTTATGATTTACAAAAATTTATTAGTTTCAGACTTAATGATAGATAAAAATAAAATTCGAATGTCTAATTTACTTTACGTCATTACTAAGGAAGTTGGAGCACTGCCATCTGTAGGGAAATATGCTTTCCTTCACTAGCCCTGACGACGTCAGCATGAGCTGGTGCTATTGAAGAAATATTCGTGGTGTTGCAATTAATTGACCTCGGTGAAATGAAGGATCAAGGTTTCCCAGATAAAATTTGTGCGTGATTTGAATCAGTGTTGCACCACATATACAGAAGGGGTAGAGTTCACACTTCTGCTTCATTCCTATACAATCAATTTCTCGTATTTCTTTTGTCTCTGTAACAAAGTCAGAGACAAATAAATTTCAACATGACCTTCCCCCACATCCCGAGCTATTTTCGTTCTGCTCTCTGTTTAAGCCTTGTTAACATTCGGCATCAATTATGCTATTAGGGTCTGTCCATGCATATGAGTGACATTGTGACACATTTACGACCCCTCTGTGCCCAATGTCGTGTGCTTTTAGGTTACATATGTCATAAAGTAATTGTATTTTGACGGATCATGTTTAACCTACTTCCATTTTGATCCTTACGTTTGTATTTCATAATACTTATAAAATACACGTAGTTGGCCACTGGGTACCGATGGTTTTTGAAGCACAAGGTCCAGCAGTAACAATAATAGTACATTATGCAACGAGCCTATAATGGTAGTAATTAAGACGCGAGTATGTTTGTTTATGAAACGAGCGCAAGCGAGTTTCATAATTTTCATACGAGCGTCTTAATTACCATTATAGGCAAGTTCCATACGACTTTTTATGCTCGACCATATTTCTAACTTGAAATTATTGATAATTATTCATGTTATTGTTATGTGAGTGAGTGCAATAGCCTACCTCATGAATTGTGAGATGTGCGCAGACGCGAAAGTATTGATATTTTTCCGGGAAACGAATGTCGACGACCTTGATATAATCTAAAGAGTAAGATAAACATTAGTATTGATATAACCTTGAAATTGAATTCGACATTGAAAAACGAGATGACAAATTGAATTTATTTGAATATTATTTACAATTAATGCTAATTATTATAGTAACAGAACATAACCTTCTGCGACAGTATTGGATTACCAGCCTCCGTGACGTTTCGATATTTGTCTTTCGATTGCATATCCGAAAATAATCGAAAACCTGAACTTTAATGAATAGATTTACTTTAATGACATGCATTACTTTGAAAAGTAATATTGAACACCAAATTGAAAATATACCGTTTAGTTTTTTTAATGAAGATAACTTCACTCAGGTGAGTTCCACCAGACCTTGCACAAATCTCTGCACGGCGGTTGACACTGTCCATCACTCTCCATAGCATCTCCAGTGGGATTTCTTGAATATGGCTTAGAATTTTTTCCTTCACATCTTGGATCGAGTGAGATCGTTCTTGATACACTTTTACCTTCATTTAACTCCACAGGAAAAATTCGGCTGCTGATCAGGTGATCGTGCAGGCCAATGTGTGTTGCTAAATTGAGAATTTCGGATTACTGTATCCGTGTATGGTAATCATGGGAATTTAATTGTTGCACATTTTATAACTTAGATGGATGCAAGTGGAAATCATAATGTAAGATGCGTCTAACACTTTTCTCCGACATGTTCAAGGAACAGACTGGTGAGAACTCTGCTGGAAAGCCGTTCTCATGGTTGTGTACAACGATTTTATATTAAGTTACATAGCACAAGGAAATGCTGCCAATTTTAAATCGTTTGTTACTGCCGGACCTTGTATTTCTAGTCCATAGCTATGGCGCAGTGGACTTTGCGGGTGCTATTCATAGACATTTCGCAGCACGCGCTACGAACGTACTAAGCTAGCCCCGACTATCCACTGGTTACTAGTACAGAATTCAAATCATATCCTATCGCTAACACTGGTTTATGAATACGAAAAACGCTGATCATCCACCGAAAGCCCGCGCTAAAAATGTCTATGAATACGGCCCAGCAAGTCTAACCACGGAACTAGCGGGCCCGGATTCAAATCCTGATTGGGGCAATTTGTCTGGTTGGGGTTCTTCCTCTATCAGTTAGAAGCAAATGCTGGGAAATTTTCAGCGTTAGATCGTCGGACTCATTTCACATCTATCATCATTCAATAGTTTCACATAGAATGCAGGAGGATGTAATACCGTCGACTTCCATAAAGATTTTGCAGAAAACTCAAGAGACTGGAGAGGCGTTAAACGCGGATTCTGTCGGAACTGAGTGTTATGTTGCTGAATAAAATAAATAAATAAATAAATAAATAAATAAATAAATAAATAATGCAAATCATTAGGAAAGGAATATGCACTATATTATAGAAAAAAAAATAAAAATGGAAGGGAGACTGTCTGTATGAACGAGAATAGAAGAGGATAGATAAGAAAGGATAGATAGTATTTCAGTTTAAACAGAAGAATAGAAAGTAATCGGGAAATATTTGACAAATGAATATGTTAACATGAAAGGGTGGTATATATTAAAGGGATGGTGAATCGAAAAGCAGAAATTTAAAGGTGCACTATAACTACGAATTGTAAAGTTGGCTGACATATATATATATATCAACATCGATATCAATTTATCCTTTACATAGCCTATATTGTGTGGCGTATTAAACACCCTTATATATTATGTAGGCTATATAACGTATACTACAAACATTACTCGTACCTCCTGGGTCATGTCTGTGTTTGTGGAGGTAGACGTGAGTTGTATGTCTGCAGGCGTTTTATTTGTTCTTCTTGATCTGGTCTGTATTTATTTGCTTTTGTTTATCCTTCACGTAGACCATATTACACTTCGTTTCAAACATGTATTCTTTGTTAGCTACTGGTTATGTCCTTCGCAAGTCTCTCGTGGCTCCGACTTAAAGACCGTAGAACTTTACACTCTTTGTCTTTACTCTTTCGAATTCTGCACACTTCAACACCAAATTACCTTTCGTCTCGTTTCTCTTATCTATACTCTAACCACGACGTAAATACCAGATCACTTATCTGTGGCACGCTAAGTATACCTCTTCATAGAACATCTTGTTATTCATCATCTTTTACAATATCCACCTCGCGTCAATGGAATTCCTTGTCAAAAAGTATTAGGGGCTGCAAGACAATAAACACCTTTAAGAACAGCTTAAAAGATAACCTTATTAGCATTTCACTCCAATCATACTGATTTAAACTATCACTGACTACATTGTTACTTTTTTCTTTAGACATCATCCTGATTGTGCTGTATTTTAATTGTCTCGTAATAATCTCTTTCTATTATCTAATATTATTTGAAATATATTAACATTCTATGTATTTTAGTTTAATTCTGCTACACAGTTTATTTCAGTGTTTAATTAATAGTTCATAGTATTTTGTTGTTTAATTTGTAAATAACTTTTGTATACATGTAACTCTCATCTAAATCAAATTGTTGGATTCTTTGTAAGTTCATGCATATGTATATACACTTTTGCTGGTTGAGTGGAAGAGAAGGCCTTACGGCCTTAACTCTGCCAGCTAAAATAAATCATTATTATTATTATTATTATTATTATTATTATTATTATTATTATTATTATTATATATGTGACAGTAGTATGTCTGTACATTTCGTTGGAACATTTTATGTATATATATTTTTTCGTTACTCGTTTTGCCGTCGTACAATCGCTTCCTTTTATTCCGGTTTCTCCTAGTCATAATATGAACCGGTCAACGAGTGTAAGTTCCTTTTTTTTTTTTTACTAGTCGCCTGGACGTCTGGAGTGCTCGTGTGACTGTGAACCTAGGCGTTAGGCTAGAACAAGTTTTGCTTCAATACTCGTCGCCGCCACGTCTGCTGGGCTCAGACTCGGGTCCGCCTCTCCTTGATAGTCCATCTCTGTCTGGTCAGCCCAGCTGTGGCAAAAAGGAAAGAGAAGACATTCATCTTTCCTTACAAAATATCATAAACTACTCCTGCTGCTGCTGCTGTTTTTGTTGCTCTGCCAGTGATCGTGTCGTAGGAGTGCCGCCGCTGCCGCCGCTGCTTCAAATTACCCGAAATTGAATGTCATCAATATTCCAGACCAGATTATAGGCGCCATATTTCGTGACCCCGAGAAAGGAAAAGTGCTGAAGGGAGAAGTAATCTTGTAGCCGTCCAAGTCCAGCTGTGCTACTACAGAGTGTTTCGACCGGGGTTCGACCCCGAGCGTCTCTTACGACAGCGTTTCTCAAACTTCTTAAAGTGGGGACCACTTTTTTAAGTCAGAACAGTTCCGCGGACCACCTACTCTTGTTCCCTTCGAAAGCAAATTTAACATATTTGTAGCATATTTTAATACCTTACTTACTTACTGGCTTTTAAGGTACCCGGAGGTTCATTGCCGCCCTCGCATAAGCCCGCCATTGGTCCCTATCCTGAGCAAGATTAATCCAGTCTCTATCATCATATCTCACCTCCCTCAAATCCATTTTAATATTATCTTCCCATCTACGTCTCGGCCTCCCTAAAGGTCTTTTTCCCTCCGGCCTCCCAACTAACACTCTATATGCATTTCTGGATTCGCCCATCCGTGCTACATGCCCTGCCCATCTCAAACGTCTGGATTTAATGTTCCTAATTATGTCAGGTGAAGAATACAATGCGTGCAGTTCTGCGTTGTGTAACTTTCTCCATTCTCCTGTAACTTCATCCCTTTTAGCCCCAAATATTTTCCTAAGTACCTTATTCTCAACACCCTTAACCTATGTTCCTCTCTCAAAGTGAGAGTCCAAGTTTCACAACCATAAAGAACAACCGGTAATATAACTGTTTTATAAATTCTAACTTTCAGATTTTTTGACAGCAGACTGGATGATAAAATTTTCTCAATAACAGGCATTTCCCATATTTATTCTGTGTTTAATTTCTTCCCGAGTATCATTTATATTTGTTATTGTTGCTCCCAGATATTTGAATTTCTCCACTTCTTCAAAAGATAAATTTCCAATTTTTATATTTCCATTTCGTACAATATTCTCGTCACGAGACATAATCATATACTTTGCCTTTTCTGGATTTACTTCCAAACCTATCTCTTTGCTTGCTTCAAGTAAAATTTCCGTGTTTTCCCTAATCGTTTGTGGATTTTCTCCTAACATATTCACGTCATCCGCATAGACAAGCAGCTGATGTAACCCGTTCAATTCCAAACCCTCTCTGTTATCTTGGACTTTCCTAATGGCATACTCTAGAGCAAAGTTAAAAAGTAAAGGAGATAGTGCATCTCCTTGCTTCAGCCCACAGTGAATTGGAAACGCATCTGACAGAAACTGACCTATACGAACTCTGCTGTGCGTTTCACTGAGACACATTTTAATTAATCGAACTAGTTTCTTGGGAATACCAAATTGCATAAGAATATCATATCAAACTCTTTTAATACCAGTATACTTATAATTTAAAATAGAATTAATTAATTATAATTACTTTTGTAATTATATTTTTGTAGCCAATGAGAAGTAACTTATAACAAATTTTGTGAATTGTTGATTCATCGCTTGCCTGTTAGCAGTTAGTTGTTCGAAATCCTTCTTACACTAGTAGTTGTCCATGTCTCTGTTAAATAGTGTCCATTATAAATAATGAAAACTGGCTTCGATCCGGATCTTTGAAAAGAAAGGAACATGATGATACGCTTCATTTAGGTAATGCTAATAGTTTAGAAGCTGTGTGCAAAGAAATATATTAAGTATAGTGTCATTAAAGAAATATCTAGTGCTACTAGTAGCTATTCAAAGAAAAAATACTTTCGTAAATCTGACAAGAGTTATTTGGAACTTGGATTTACTTGGTGTGGCAATGAGAGTGAACCAAAACCTCGGTGCGTTGTTTGTTACGAAGTGTATGAAACCCGCAAAATTGAAACGGCACTTACAGACGAAATACGCAAGTATAAAAAGTAAACCTATCAGATTTTAAAATAGGCGGAGTCTAAAATTTTTTTATATCGTCATTTGGAAAAAAACTAATAAAAATTAATGCAGAAACATACCCGATTTTCAGTAAGTAAAGATTCAATTTGGCACGTTCTATTATTGGTGTACGACGTACAGTACGTGCCCATTTCAATATGCAGACTGAGTGTCGGCAAAACTATTAAAAAAGTCATCAATACATGAAAAGGTTCAGTACTTTGGTCCTCTGTTATGAATTCAGGTGGTCCCTGGCTGGGTTACAGGCGCGGCGCCAGATATGCAGGGAAGAGATGGTGAGAAACACCACGTTTATAGTGCTTTAAATCTCTCTTTTGTTGCTGAGAGTAAAGTGGGTAGATGGGTAGAGTAAGAAATTTCATAAAATATTAGTACTGGGAGAAAAAGTGAAAGGCGATTGCCATGTATAATTTCCAAATTCTGAGATTTTCAGCTATAGTGTGATACGCAGTTCGTTTCAATTTTATTTTTTCTTTCGTCTTTTTTGAAGGACCACAAGGACAGAACTCGAGGACCACAGGTGGTCCGCGGACCATAGTTTGAGAAACGCTGTCTTACGAGGTTTGTTCGACTTTGCGGCAAAATTTTCTTCTATTACCGGTACTTATAAAACTGTAGCTGTTCCAAATTAGTGGCGAACTGCAGACTCTCTGCTTTTAAAATAATTAAACCATCGACGACTGCCTTCTTTTGAATTTTTATACAGTATATGTTGTTATTCAGTCAACTGTCCGAAGACAGGTCTGGACGTCACAAGTGACACCAACAAGGCATCACTCATGAGTAAAGCTAGGATTCGTATGTAGTAAAAGCTAATATTTTTAGTCGGTATACTTTATAAACATAGAAGCCATGCCCCCCACTCCTTATACTTGTCATTCTTGTCATTCAATACTTCCATTAGTTAGCGCTAAGGATCTTTAATCCTCTTAACCACCACTTACAAAACAGCGGGGGGTGGGGGGTTTAGAAGCTGTATTGTCTAGTCCTTGTGACTTTTCTTGCATTTCGAGTTTTGTGAACCAGGCTTAAAACCTTCTTAACCGGCATCACATCGACTCAACTATACTCGGCGTCATTCTTAACTCATACTACATATAAATCCTAGCTCTACTTATGAGGCAACTAGACCAGGAGAGACCAGGTGGCCCGGGTTCGAATCCCGGTCGGGGCAAGTTACCTGGTTGAGGTTTTTTCCGGGGTTTTCCCTCAACCCAATACGAGCAAATGCTGGGTAACTTTCGGTGCTGGACCCCGGACTCATTTCACCGGCATTACCACCTTCATCTCATTCAGACGCTAAATAACCTAGATGTTGATACAGCGTCGTAAAATAACTCAATAAAATTTAAAAAAAAATTAGACCAGGAGATAATGGGGTATGGTGCCAGTTCCATTGCATACTTCGCTGATTAGCTACATATTACACTAGTCAGACTTCAGATGTATACAAACAATAATTGTTCTTCCTCTGACACACTTCAAGTGAGATGTACTGCCTGATAATAGATAGGCCTATACATATCAGCCAGAACCTCAATCAGAGGTAACTATATCTAGCCTATATGGTACTTAAAATATACAGGCCAAATCGGCCCATAAGGAGGCAGAAGATTTAAGGCTGCCAAGACAATCGGCATTAATTAGCGAATTTATTTATTTATTTATTTATTATTGGGTTATTTTACGACACTGTATCAACAACTCAGGTTATTTACCGTCTGTATGAAATGAAGGTGATAATACCGGTGAAATGAGTCCGGGGTCTAGCACCGAAAGTTATCCAGCATTTGCTCGTATTGGGTTGAGGGAAAACCCCAGGAAAAAACCTCAACCAAGTAACTTGGTTTTGACCGGCCGGGATTCGAACCCGGACCACCTGGTTTCGCAGCCAGACGCGCTGACCGTTACTCCATAGGTGTGGACTTTATTTATTTATTTATTTATTTATAGCCCCATCGGGAATCGAACCCGCGACTTTGCAGCGTTGTGCTTCAGCAACGATGCCATTGCTCGCTACATTTGCATGGTAGATACCTGTTTCTAACAATTAGTTCTTAGTCAGAGAAATGTGGGGTAGACCTTTCCCAAAAAAAAAAAAATAAATTCCTATATCTCTTCCGTGTCTTCTCTTGTACGAACACTTCCACTATTATTCGCAGTTTATTGATGTAATCAGGCTTTCATGTTGAAATAACCTGTTGTCTTATATCTCTATCTTCACAACTCTATACATGCGGTATATTGCAGTCCAATTTTCCCAGTGATGATGTTGGAGCGATTTAGAGTTCAGAAAATGAAGGCGTGACTAATTAGCTAAAATTTCCCACCAAATAGCGTCTCTGTTGAACAATCAGGATGTGAAGCCTAGTCTTCGCGAAGAGCCGACACGCCTGCCTGTTTGGCTAACGGTGCACCATTATACGATAGCATAAAAATAAAAAATTATAAAGAAAGAAAGCCGGCAATTTTCGCATGTATCATCCTTAAATCCTGGCAGTAAAAATGGCCAGTTATCTTTAGAGCTTAGCAGACGTTTACGAGGCTTTATAATTGATTGTTAGCGTGTTTGCAAGTTTTAGACCGCACTGATAACTTACCTAGAGATGCTCTAGTTTGTTTGTTCTTTCCTTGCTTGTCTTGTTTTACCTCTACCTTTTGTACCAACTTACAAGCAGTGCTAGTCAGGATATCTTAGAATAAACACTCGCGTCCTTGACCAGAAGGGGGAGGTAGGGCTAATTCTTACAATACATCATCATCATCATTCTTCACGAATTAGGCCTCTATAGACCTGTTTCGGCCCCATCTAGCAGTCTTCTAAAAGGTCTTCCTGGTCGACGATGTCCTCTAGGTTTATACTGCATCATAATTTTTTGGATTCTTGAATTTTCCATTCTTCTTACATGATCTATCCAATTTAATTTGTATCTGTTGATTTTTTCTTCTACTGACTCTACTTCTAATTGTTCTAAAATTTCTTCATTCATTTTTTCGGTCCAAAAGAGTATATCCTGCTGTCCTCCTGAAAAATGTAATTTCCGTTGCTTTGATTTTGTTCATGTATTTTTTCTTTAATGTCCAAATCTCGCTTCCGTATAAAAGGGAGGGTAATGCTAGTGTATTAGGCCTATATATTTTTATTCTTGTAGATTTTTGTACTAATTTAGCTTTTAATGTATTGTTTATTATTCCTAGAATTTGTGTAAATTTGGTAGTTTTCTTGTTCACATCTTTTCATTTTGATAAGATATTTCACAACCCAGATAATTGAAATTCTGTACTTGTTCGAGGCATTGGTTATTGTGTATCTTACAATACAAGGTATATTATCATCATAAGAAGTTTGTCGCATTGAGGCGGGAGAGTTGCTAGCTGTGTTCCGATGGGAATGATAGCAAAAGCTGGTTATAAGTGTTGCCAATGTTATAGGTCTAATTTTAAACATATAATTTATTGTGAATATCCATTATTTACAGAATTTACCTGGTTTATAACTTTGATATTGTTATTGAAATATAAAAATAATCTTTTTGTCTAGCCGATTGCAAATTTTAGTCGGAGGCCACTCATATTAGCCGATTCTATTCAGCTGGTCAGTGGTTGGATGTTGGCGATTCTGTTATATCTTAATATGAAAGACACGCTGTAGATGCGAACATCGAGTAGCAGAGGGAATATTTTCAATGGTTTTCAGTTTAATGTTCAAAAATTATATTCATGGAGAGTAATATGAAAAAATAATACCGGTACTAATGATAGAAATATTGAAATATTGTTGATATAATGAATGACTGCAATATCGATCGGACTGTGTGTCATGGGATGCAATTTTGATTTTTGCCACCACTGACAATGTCGCAATAACATTCACTTACAATAATTTCTCGATCCGTATTCTTTGAGTTAGAGGTCTTCCCTTATAGCTTCATTTTTCTTGTGCTCCAATCTCTTAAGGTCTAAAAGTGGTCGTAGAAAGAACGCCTGCGCTGTTTCAAGTTCTAGGGGTTTTCTGCGGTTTAAAATGCAAATTTCATTACCATATCAGAGAGCTGATTTTGAAGTAATGTTACGCAGTTTCATTTTTGTATCGACTATTATTTGTTTACGAAATTTTCTTCTAATAACTGCATTTATTTTATTGTATTTCTTTAATTTAATATCTAAATCATTACAGTTCTGAAAATGTATTTTCGAAGTATGTAAAGTCTGAAATATATTCTAATATTTTCCCTCCTATTTCCAATTTTATTTTTCTGCCACGCATTGTCATTGTTGTAGATTCTGAGGTAGACATTTTCGTATATTTTTTAGGAATCTTGTTTAGCTTTTATGCTGCAAATTGTAGCTCTTGTTCAGATTTTGCTATTAATGTTTATTCATTTGTTGTGGATTAAAGAAAAAATGTTTATGTATTTTGAACTTTTTATTATTTAATGTGTATATTAATGTAACCCGCTGACCACCTGCCATATTGTCGAGTAACATTATTAGTGTCCACCACTGTGGAGTAACGGTTAGCATGATTGACCGTGAAATGAGCGGGCCCGGCTGCGACAAGTTACCTGGTTGAGGTTTTTCCCTCAACACATCAAGAGCAAATGCTGGGTAACTTTCGACGCTGAACTCTGGACTCATTTCGCTGACATTATCACCTTTATTTCAGTCAGACGCTAGATAACCATCGCCGTTGATAAAGCGTCGTAAAATAAACTAATTAAAAAGCATAATTAGTGCCTGGACCATACATTGAGTAACATTGATTTATACTGTTTTCCTGCAGCAAATCAAGCTTTCTACTGCAGAAATCTCATTTCAGTATGTCCGTCTTTTGTCTGTTTTGTGTATGGTTGAGTTTTCCAGCTCTAGTTGCGCTTATTTTAATGGGAGAGGGTGGTATTTTTTGGTGAAAAATGAATAAATTTTCAAAAAAAAATTCTTTAAAATACTCAGTGATATGTTTGGAATACATAGCATAACATTTAGTGGGTATTTGTGCCCTTATCGGATGTTGAGTCGCCATTTTTAAACTTCCTGAATTTTTAAATCACTCTCTCACTTTTATTGTTGTTTCCGGTAAGTTAAATTTTCAAAAAAAAAAAAAAAAAAATTCTTTAAAATACCCTTTGATATGTGTGGAATGCATTGCATAACATTTTGTGGGTATTTGTGCCCTTATCGGATGTTGAGTCGCCATTTTTAAACTTCCTGAATTTTTAAATCACTCTCTCACTTTTATTGTTGTTTCCGGTAAGTTAAATTTTCAAAAAAAAAAATTCTTTAAAATACCCTTTGATATGTGTGGAATGCATAGCATAACATTTAGTGGGTATTTGTGCCCTTATCGGATGTTGAGTCGCCATTTTTAAACTTCCTGAATTTTTAAATCACTCTCTCACTTTTATTGTTGTTTCCGGTAAGTTAAATTTTCAAAAAAAAAAAAAAATTCTTTAAAATACCCTTTGATATGTGTGGAATGCATTGCATAACATTTTGTGGGTATTTGTGCCCTTATCGGATGTTGAGTCGCCATTTTTAAACTTCCTGAATTTTTAAATCACTCTCTCACTTTTATTGTTGTTTCCGGTAAGTTAAATTTTCAAAAAAAAAAAAATTCTTTAAAATACCCTTTGATATGTGTGGAATGCATAGCATAACATTTAGTGGGTATTTGTGCCCTTATCGGATGTTGAGTCGCCATTTTTAAACTTCCTGAATTTTTAAATCACTCTCTCACTTTTATTGTTGTTTCCGGTAAGTTAAATTTTCAAAAAAAAAAAAATTCTTTAAAATACCCTTTGATATGTGTGGAATGCATAGCATAACATTTAGTGGGTATTTGTGCCCTTATCGGATGTTGAGTCGCCATTTTTAAACTTCCTGAATTTTTAAATCACTCTCTCACTTTTATTGTTGTTTCCGGTAAGTTAAATTTTCAAAAAAAAAAAAATTCTTTAAAATACCCTTTGATATGTGTGGAATGCATTGCATAACATTTTGTGGGTATTTGTGCCCTTATCGGATGTTGAGTCGCCATTTTTAAACTTCCTGAATTTTTAAATCACTCTCTCACTTTTATTGTTGTTTCCGGTAAGTTAAATTTTCAAAAAAAAAAAAATTCTTTAAAATACCCTTTGATATGTGTGGAATGCATTGCATAACATTTTGTGGGTATTTGTGCCCTTATCGGATGTTGAGTCGCCATTTTTAAACTTCCTGAATTTTTAAATCACTCTCTCACTTTTATTGTTGTTTCCGGTAAGTTAAATTTTCAAAAAAAAAAAAAAATTCTTTAAAATACCCTTTGATATGTGTGGAATGCATTGCATAACATTTTGTGGGTATTTGTGCCCTTATCGGATGTTGAGTCGCCATTTTTAAACTTCCTGAATTTTTAAATCACTCTCTCACTTTTATTGTTGTTTCCGGTAAGTTAAATTTAAAAAAAAAAAAAAATTCTTTAAAATACCCTTTGATATGTGTGGAATGCATTGCATAACATTTTGTGGGTATTTGTGCCCTTATCGGATGTTGAGTCGCCATTTTTAAACTTCCTGCGCTATGGATTTTTAAATCACACGCCCGTTTTTATCGGTTTTCAGTAACTTTATTTTTTTTGCTACATTGCCAGACAAAAATGGATATAATTTCTGAACTATTAAAGATACATGCATGAAATATAGAACACACTTTCTTTAGACTATTAGGAAACTTTTCTCTGTAACAGAATTTTGTTAATTGATTTCATTTTAAAAATACGTCCGTTTGTTTGCAAGAAAGGAAATCAGAAAATTGTTATTAGATTTTAATTCTTTATTTTACAAACGTAGGGACTATATCAAAATTCTGTTACAGACAGTTTGTAGAACATGCTTTTGCAAATACATTGCAAAAAACTGTTTGAATCTATCTTTAAAAACGGTTTAGATATATCGATTTCAGTACAATCCTGCATTGGGTATATATATATTTTTTTTTTCAAATTTGGGCCCCCAATTTTTTTTTCAAAATATTTATATTTGGTTGAGTTGCCACAGCCATGAGCTCTCTACATAAAAAAAATTAATATTTTACACCAGCGTTTCTCAAACTATGGTCCGCGGATCACCTGTGGTCCTCGAGGTCTGTTCTTGTGGTCCTTCAAAAAAGACAGAAGAAAAAATAAAATTCAAACGAATTGCATATCACACTATAGCTTAAAATCCCAGAGTTTGGAAATGACACATGGGAATTTCACTTTTTCTCCCAATACTGCATTTTATGAAATTTATTACCCTACCCGTCTATCGACTTCCCACTCTACTCTCCGCAACAAAAGAGGGATTTAAAGCACTATATACGTGATGTTTCTCGACATCTTTTCCCTGCACATCTGGCGCCGCGCCTGTAACCCAGCCAGGGACAACCCGAATTCATAACAGAGGACCAAAGTACCGAACCTTAATTCAATTTTAAAATATAAATATACTGGTATTAAAATATGCTACGAAAATGATAAATTTGCTTTCGAAGGGAACAAGAGTAAGGTGGTCCGCGGAACTGTTCTGACTTTAAAAAGTGGTCCCCACTTCAAAAAAAAGTTTGAGAAACGCTGTTTTACACCAAATAGGAAAAAAGTTAAAAAAAATACCATCCTCTCCCCTAGTGATTGGACCATAAAGGATGTAAATGATATTTTGTTATTGAAGTGTTGTATCAGTGAAGAATTATGTTGTGTCAGTGAAGTGTGTTGTGTCAGTGAAACATGTTCCTGTCAGGGAAGCTTTATAGTTTATAGTGGCAGTGCAAAGTATTTGAACAGTGAAATGTTTTTGAAGTGTTAGTGAAATCAGGATAGAATCAGTGAAATGTGTCGTAGTTCCAGTGCAGTGAGTGAGTTGACAGCGAAACGAGTGTAATGTGGAAAGGTACTTGTGCAGATATGAACATATACTCGGGGTTTTAGTTCGAACTTAGATTTAAGATACAAATTAGATTTATTTTAAATGTTATTTTAAGTGATCGTGCTTCATTTAATTTAGGATATTCCCTATTATTATTATTATTATTATTATTATTATTATTATTATTATTATTTATTGTTAGTATTAATTATTTGTATTAATTATTGGTATTATTATTAACTGTATTTTTAATTAATAAGTTTATTATTGTCATTATTGAGTGTAATTAGTTACCACTGCCACCGGGTATATACCCATTGCAGTGTGAATAAATACATACATACATACATACATACATTGAGTAACATATGCTGGGTAACTTTCGGTGTTGGACCCCGGACTCATTTCACCGGCATTATCACCTTCATCTCATTCAGACGCTAAATAACCTAGATGTTGATACAGCGTCTTAAAATAACCTACTAAAATAAAAAAATGAGTAAAATTGATTTATATTCTTTTGATGCAGCAAATCAAGCTACCGATTGCAGAAATCTCATTTCAGTATGTCCGTCTTTTGTTTGTTTTGGATATGGTTGAGTTTTCCAGCTCTAATTGCGCTTATTTTAAAAGTTTATATAACTATACAATTTTCACGATTTCCAGCATTCTCGTGTACAAATCTTCTTCACGAGGACGTACAAAAGGAGTTAGAAACATACAGATCAATATTCAGGAATTTTTCTTTTAAAAATAAGATGTTTCCTGAAGACAGAATGTATTGAAAAAACTCTGCGAATGCGTACCATTCTGCAACGAACTGTAATGGAAATGTTTTGAGCGCTGTAACTCTCATCCCTGCCCGAGAGGGCGCGGTTATTCATCCCGCAGCTGTTTAATTCGTTTCCACTATGGCTGTACTCCATTCTCTCTGGACCATCAATCATGAGAGGGAGGGGTTGTTTGTTCAGTTTCGATTATTTCTTCAGTTAGTGTCCCACCCTTTTTGCCCCCGGGTTAGGGGGTTGAAACACGCTCTAAGCGAGATCCTAAGCTCAACTTGAGGAATTAGATCGTCGCTTCCTAATTACTTTAGCCTACAGTTCGCAGTATCCTCAAGACTCTATGTGAATGCAAAAGCACAGGCATGCTGATGTTATCGTCTGGTTGACCGCAAGAAGCAGCAGCTTGACCGCTCATTGGCTACAGAAGGAACACGTCATAGGGAAACTTTATTGCGAATTAAAACCCGTCCTGTGCGAAACATCAAAGAGCTTATTTCTGAAACATCTTAGATCCAGGTTAATGGTTTTGTTTCATTTCTCGACCTCTGTAAGGAACATAATTTCATCGTTTGTCCTAGAGTCGTCATCGGTGGTGTAGTGGCTATCGTACTTATCTCTGAACTCATTTTACGCGGATCTGATCAAATCAATTCAATTTATTAGGCCATTAGACATACAAATAATAGGCTTTAATTAATTAAAACAATAAAAACTAATTGAAATAGTTCACACGTGGTAATTAATGCTAACAAGATATAGCTAACTTTATTTATTAAAACAATAGGAGTCATTTAAAACGCAAAATATATTAAAACTATAAAAATTTAGTACATTATGCAACGAGCCTATAATTGTAGTAATTAAGACGCGAGTATGTTTATGAAACGAGCGCTAGCGAATTTCATAATTTTCATACGAGCGTCTTAATTACCATTATAGAAAAGTTTCATATGACTTTTTATGCTCGACCATATTTATAACTTGAAATTATTCATAAGTATTCATGTTATTCTTATCTGACTGGGGAGCGGAACTGACCTTGTGCAATATCTCGTACATTGTGAGATGTGCGCAGACGCGAAAGTATTGATTTTTTCCGAGAAACAAATGTCATTGACCTTGATATAATCTAGAGAGTAAAATGAACAATAATCTTGATATAACGTTGAAATTAATTTAGACATTGAAAAACGGGATGACAAATTGAATTTATTTGAATGTTATTTACAATATTAACGCTAATTATTATAGTAACAGAACATAACCTCCTGCGACAGTATTGGATTTTCAGCCTCCGTACGTTTCGCTAGTTGTCTTTCGATTGCATATCCGAGAATAATCGATACTTGCGCTTTCATATTGCTACAATGATGTTTTCTGATTGGTGGAACACCTGAACTTTAATGGATAGGTGTACTTTAATTAGGTCCATTAAAGGGCTGCTACCAGGTGTATAATTACTACATTTCGGCATGGTCGAGCATAAAATAATTAAAGTAATCACACTTAATATATTAATACTAAAAAATGTAAATAAATTCGTTTATTAAAAAATAAATTTCATGCGAATTTATGTTAAAAACTCACCAACTGAGTAAGAAGGATTTTTTGATAATCAGTTTAGACGTGCAGTTTCAAAACCCCCTAAATCGATTCGAACAAATTTTTCAGGAAACTAAAAAAAACTTTACTGCTTTAGTTTTTATTCTGAGATGACTAGGTATTTAGAGGATATTGAAAAAGTAACTATTTTTCAGATGAACTTTTTCACTGTGTGTAAAACTCTTTAGACCATTAGTTATGTATACGTCAATAGAGTATATTCATCCTTTCTGCGAAGAGATAAAAATCATTTTGTTGAAAAAGTGGATTTAGAGGATTTTCGGAACTGTACGCCTCTATTGTAAAATCTAGTTTAAAAAAAAACTTTTGTTTGGTAACTTATAACATTGACTGGGAAACTTATTATAACCTATAATTTCATCCCCATAGCAACAACGTTTGAGTTAGTCTTCTGTTATCTACAGCATGGAATATTAATTTGTTCACTATTCCTAATTTCATGAACATGTACCTACAGTATTTTGGCCACTAATAACCGATTGTCGATATTATGTCTAGTGTACAAGACTTACTAGCTTTCTCTAATCTTTCCTGTTTTCTGCCTTCCTCTTTGTATCCGCATATGACCCATCTATCTTAATGTCGTCTATCATCTGATTTCTTCTGCCCCGAACTCTTCTCCCATTCACCATTCCTTCCAGTGCATCCTTCAGTAGGCCGTCTCTTCTCAGCCAGTGACCCAGTCAATTCCTTTTCCTCTTCCTGATCAGATTCAGCATCATTCTTTCTTCATTCACTTTTTCCAACACAGCTTCGTTTCTTACTCTGTCCATTTCACACGCCCCATCCTTCTCCATATCCACATATCAAATGCTTCTAGTCGCTTCTCTTCACTTCGTCGTAATGCTCATGTTTTTGTCCCATACAATGCAACACTCCCACACAAAGCACTTCACTATACTTGGGAAGGTCTATGTTGGCAGAGCTACCTGATGTCTTGGGAAGGGTCAGGGAGGGTGAGTTGAACTAATCCTGGGACACAGACACTTGTAGAACAGCACTTCCTCTTTCTTTCGTCCCTCTCCCTCACCAGCGCATCTGGAAAGGTTGTCAGTGGTGGATGTTATTACAACTATGTGTTAGCAACATTTTTCAGTGTAGTTTGAGAAGGTGCCTATAATCATTTTATAATTAAAATGTTAGAAGTGTTGTGCTTTATATTAGGTCTATTGTCCTAGTGTTTGTGATTCTTGGTCTATGAACAAGAGGAAAGAAACTGCAGTCTGACGCCAGGGAAATAGTGTGCAATGTACATAAGTTTTTCGTAGAGGAGTATGATGCCTTGAAGGCCGGAAATCCTACAATAAGCGTAGCGAACTGCTGCTGCGTGTGGAGTATCTGAAAGCACTGTTTACCGTATCCTAAATGAAAAGAGAGAAGCAGATGAATCAGGATGAAAAGTGTCAACTCCGGGCAAAAAGCGGTCGCAAAGAACTCCCACGAAAACCAATAGACTCGTTCACTGCGGCCGCCATCAAGAGGCAGATTTACTCCTTGTATAAAGCTGATTTCATTCCGAGTGTGAAGATATTCGTGATGCTCTCGATAAGTCTGGGTTATTTTCTGGCAGCAAATGGTCGGTATGGGAATTACAAAAAAACTTAATTTCCGTTACGCTAAGAATAACTTCGGACGGAAGCTTCTGCTAGAGAAACCCGACATAATTGTTAAGCGATTCCATTTCTTAAGGAGGATGCGCGACTTAAGAATAACGGCCGCCGTATAGTTTACCTGGACGAAACATGGATAAACATTAATCACACGAAGAGCAAAATTTGGGTTTGTGACGATAGTGACATTCCTCTGAACGTGCCCTTAGGAAAAAGGGGACTATTTATTATTGTGCATGCTGGATCTTCCTCTGAATTTATACCAGGAGCCTATCACAGTTTTAAGTCAAAATCTACCAACGATCCCTATAAGGAAATGAACGCCGTTAATTCCAAACATTGGTTCGAAAACAAACTCCTTCCGAACATTCCACAAAACAGCATCATAGTAATGGACAACGCCTCTTACCATTTTGTACAGTTAAATAAAACTCCCACTTCTGCATCTTCTAAATCAGACATGCAGTCTTGGTTACGTCAGAACAACATAGAGTACGACCCAAAGGCGACAAAAATCGTACTGTACGACATAATAAAATTAAATGGTAAGGTACGAACTGGATACCTTAGCTCAAAGTGAACCACACCGACATACCGTAGTACGACTGCCACCATACCACTGCAATTTTAATGTCATTGAGTTCATCTGGGCACAAGTGAAAAATGATGTCGCTAAACACAATGTATCTTTCAAATCCAGTGAAGTTATAAAATTAGTTAAGAAGCGTTGTCCAAGATCACGCCAGAGAATTGGAAAAATGCGTGTGAACATGTTAAAAGGAAAGAGGATTTTTATTGGGAAAGGAATGGAATGATTGACAAGGAGGTGGATCGTTTCGTAATAAGTTTGGACTCTGATAGTGACAACATGAAAGTAGAAGAATCCGCCACTGCATATACAAATAATTTCATGGAGGGTTTCTGTCTCTTGCCACCATCCCCCCCCCCCACCGCAGAAGACCGGTCAGCCACGGAGTGAGTGAGAGGTAAGAACTATATCTTTCTCTGTCTAAATTTCTCTGCCAACTAAAGAATTCTATACTATAGTCTCTTCCTTAGTTAGTCGGTCTGGGTGGCGCAGTCTGTAAAGTGCTGGCCTTCTGTTCCCGAGGTTGCGGGTTCGATCCCGGCCCAGGTCGGTGCCATTTCATTGTGTGACAGGCTTATGTCAGTAGATTTACTGGCTTGTAAAAGAACTCGTGCGGGCCAACATTCCGGCTCATACGCGACCCTGATGCAGCAATTGCGAACGTCGTTAAATAAAATATAATTTACAATTTTCACGTACTTGACGCATGTCACACATTAAATTTTGAATAGCATTTGCCCTAGCTTCTCTATCTTTATATTCCATACACCGTGAGTTCTATAAACATTCATACTTTTCATAAACAGTAACAAATTTAACAGGTTGTTCTTCCGTATTTTCTGATCAACTTCTTATCGCCAACGTTTCAAGTTGAACGTAAAAAGTTAAACATGTTTCAACTCGTACCTGATCCAGCACAAATGAACAGCTGACATGAATTATTGGGTTTAGAAGTTTAATTCGCGCTCATATCAAATGAATCCAAGTGAGTTGACCATTTCACATGATTAATGTAAGCCCAGCTTCACAGGAAGACAATTTGATAATATTTTCTTTATTTCTAGAACCGTTAATGTGGCATGTTTGATGAATTGTCGTAGCGCAGTTAAACTGTCAAGAGACCGGCAGACATCGCGCGAGGTCAACCGGGTAGGAGGCAGTATCACTGCGAACTCATGCTGTACTTGGAACTCACTTCTATTAATCTGCCCTTGTATGGATTACCCGGTCAGTTTTTGTACCTCCTCTTGACTGCAGGAAGTGTCTTTCGCAAGGGAAAAAGATCCCGGTGGGAAAAGTTCCACGAAAATGAAACGGTTAACTTCCTAGAATGTAATCATTGTTTCTTGAACGCTATGCCATTAGGGCGAG